>CALYJB010000065.1:776409-903203 GCA_944738965.1 Nebria brevicollis
TTATTGATTGAACCATAAATACCATCTGGTGATGCGCCTAAAAAACTATGCCTTTTATCAATAAAAATCCCACTCTGTTTTACGGTTATTGAAGGTCTTATTTCAGTTTATTGCAGTTGTTTCGTGTCTTTTGCCGAATTTCATTGCTTCTGACATGATATTAATACATGGATCTTTTAATATATTGCCGTACTAATGCATCACATGCTGTATGCTCCCGTCTTTTGATTACGTGACCGAACATTGAAGCTGTTAATCTATTTGCTCGGTAAGTTATGTATTCTGGATTCTCAAATTGACCAATTGTTTTGGTACTTATAGCTATTTGTTCTTCTTCAGTTATCTATAATTAATATCATTTTTAGTTTTGAAAGTAATATATACATTTTCATTATATCATATTAACCTGTAATTTGTTTAATTTTCTGCTACACTCTGAGACCATTTCTTCTGCAGAAAGTTCAGCTTGAGTAGCATATTTGCCGTAGTCTATATTGATCGCTATATTTCTGTTTTTAAGTTTATGTGTTTTATTAGTTGCAGCAAAGAGAAACTTTCGAACAGTTCTTAATGTTCCTGATCGAGTTTCATTCTTTATTTGTTTTTTAACATGAAGTCCTGGACAAGGCATTATTCGTTTCCAGGGACTTAGTTGCCAATTCGGTCCTTTGTTATAGCGAAGATCAGCCATATATGCTCTCATACTAAATGAACCTCGCTGCGTTAAATTTAATCTTTTCCCACAGTTAAAACATGCTACGATTGCCATGTAACACTCAGCAGCATTATTGGTTTAGTTATTGACTAACTTATGAGATTTTACGATGACTTTACCCAAAGCAACTGCAATTTTAAAAATATTTTATAATATTTGTTATCATAAGAAATCATATTTTACTTACTGTTAATGTAATGAAAGAATGCCGTTGATGTTACAGTGTTAAAATCATTCATCTTAAATGCACAAAGTTTTCCTGCACACATTGATGAAATTCGACAATTTGCTGAATCTAATAAGCCGATAGCATTATTATTATCAGAAACCAGAACAACATCAGACATTGAAGATAGTGTTTTAACCATATATAATTACAAATTAATTCGTTGTGAGTCATCAAACAGATTTACTGGAGGTGTGATAATCTTTGTTAAAGTCAACATAAAATACAATGTCATAAAAACATTATGTCGTGAATTCAATTATTGGATGATTTCTATAAAAATAAACTATAAAAATTTAAACTATATAGTGACAGTTTTCTACCATTCACCAATTAGTAAGCACAATGATTTCCTGAACTTTATTGAGGATTTCACGGAGAATAATATTAGCAATAACGATATTAATATTTTACTAGGTGATTTCAATTTAGACTGGACTTCTAACAACTTTTTTGCTCTTAAACTTGAACAAATTGTGGAAACTAGTGGCTATAATGAAATGATTAAAGATTTCACGCGCGTAACCCATCAGTCAAAAACACTAATTGATTTAGTTTTATCAAACAATTGTGACATAAAATGTTTAGTGAAACCTACTCCAAGGATAACTGACCATCAGATTATAGAAGTTCGCCTTCCCCACAAAGTTGAAATAACTAATGAAAAATGTGTGTTTAATAAAATTAACTTTGATGAACTTGAAGATAAACTTTTAATGTGTGATTGAAACTACCATGTAGGTGACGTTAACGATGTTTATAATAATTTTTATTGCAGTATGATTATGAGTATTAAATCTAGTAGTAGTTTTATGCGATATAACAAATCTAAACCAAATGCTGATAAAAAATGGTTCAATAAAAATGTACTAATTGTAAGTATAAAAAGACGCGATTATTCATATAAAAATTTTGATATTACTAGAAATATAGGGTAAGTAGACCAGTAATGGAACGACGCTAGTAATAGAACAGGTTTCAAAAACTTAGTTGTATACGTTTAAAATTGTGCAAATGCGTAGGTATAACAAAGATTTAAATATTTATGTATAGTTTTAAACAAGAAAAAACGTTTTTCACATCCTTTTTAAATTTATTAATTAAAAAAAACGAATATTGTTTAGCGATATTAAAATTGTACATTTCGCAGCCATTTTAAGTTAGTTTACGGCTACTAGCTTAAGCAATTACAATCATATTTAATAGAAAACGTTTTTTTTTTTATATTTACCTGGTTGAATAAACGGAATGAATATTTTATCGAAACATTTCAAATATTTTATATTGACTTTTTTCTTAATTCTAAAAACACGTGTTCTAGTATTGCACTAAAAGTTTGAAGAGCGCGCTAATAATAGAACACTTTATTCGTACAGCGTTCTTCTGTTGAGCATCCGCTACTATAAATAGAACAGTAAGCAAGCGATGTTAGAATATTAATGTTTTTACATATTTTTTATAACAAGAACAAATGTTATATATTATTTACATTATACGTACACTGAAATTTTATTGTTTATCTCATAAAAAATAAAAATCGAAAACATAACCTCTTTAATTTATTTTTGTATTCATTTGAATAAATTATTTTTATTTTAGTGAAAACTGGTAAAAAAGATGACACCGTTACTAAAAAGCTGACGTGTCTGTAACTGATTTTTCTTATACGCATTTTAATTAGTTCGTTACAATTAAAATTTTTTTGAAAAATTTAAATGTTTTATAAATTCTAATGATCTATCCTAAATGAGTGTACGAAATTATATTAGCGTATACGAAAGTATACACACTAATGCTCAGGTATCTTATATTAATTTTAAGGAAATTTGTAATTTTGATAAACGTAACAAAAATATCGTCCGCAAAATACGTCCGTAATTGTATACAAATAAAACAATCAGCAACAATACACGAACCATTCAATATAAGATCAGATTTCTTATCGAGATAAAATGGAAACTGAAATTTTAGTAAGTCGTGGCATAGCGTATGTCATCATTATAGTAGCCACCTTTAGTGCGGAGGTAGGACTACAATATTAAGCGCTGCTTTACGTTATGCGACAGTATATACTTGTCTGTAGATTAGCAACAGACATGCCGTGGCGAGTAGATCAAGTACTGACAGAGGTCAAGTATATAGACTTAACCTCCGCTA
The DNA here is from genome assembly GCA_944738965.1 of Nebria brevicollis. NCBI lineage: Eukaryota > Metazoa > Arthropoda > Insecta > Coleoptera > Carabidae > Nebria > Nebria brevicollis. The sequence continues at coordinate 779,508 of CALYJB010000065.1, forward strand.
CTAGACGTGAGAAGTATTGAATGTAATATTGAAATTACCCAATTTTTGTTGTAACCGGTACCTTTTCAATTAGAAGTTATACGTAATGTTAATATCTTTTATTTTAATTCTTACTCTTTTTGCTGGAAGTACTACCGTTTTTCAGTTAAAACAGAATATTGAAAAAACACTCTATATTTTGTAACCAGTACCCTTTTTTGAAAATTTTTTCGAATAAAAGTTATGCGAAATATCAATATCTTCTCAGCTTATTCTTAAAATTTTGCTGTTAACACTACCGTTTTTGAGTTATAGCAGAAAATGCAAACAATGAATAGGGTAAACATGCACTTCCTGTTGGAATATTCATTTCAAAATAGGACGTTTTTTTGCCAGGCACATTCAATTCTTAAGTTTGAATTTTCATCACAGTATCTTGTACCGTTTAGGCTGTAGAGCGCACACAGACAAACTCACACACATACAAACACACACACACACAGACAAACAGACGTCATCTCAAAAATAGTCAGACCCAATTCAGGAGAGGACAATAGATATATTTCCGTTAAAATCTCGAGATCAAAATTTTTCATGATTACAATACTTACTTATACTGCGTATAAGAAAGTAAAAAGGGTGAAAAATCAAGAATTAGAACCAAAACCTCTTATACACTTGAAAAAATACTTTTATCTGAACATCAAAAAATTACAAGATGAAAAGTATTCTTCTCTAAAAAAATAAAACAAGAAAAGATTTAAAATTTTCATTGTTCATAAAATTTTAATGCAAGCGAAGTATTAATTTTTTTTAAGTAATACCTATTTATAAGTAATTTTAATATTTCAATTAAAAATTATTATTTTAATAAAATATCATTTGTATTATAGATAAAGAATAATATTGTTGTCTATATTTATAATTTAGAACTTCATAAATATTAAATTTAGCTTTAGATAGGTATAGTATCTCTATAATTTAAAAATTTCGAAAATAAAGCTACTGCAAGTGTTTTTTTTAGAAATATATACCTAAATTTTAGGAAATCCAAGCTAAAATATATAAATTCTTGAATATTTTGTGAAATTATAAACCAAGTGTTTCATTTTATTATCATGTAAAATATATAAATTTATAAACTATATTAAATAAAAATTAATTTATAATAGAACATATTTATTTATTGATTTACCTAGTTCATTTAACAAAAAATCTAATATGCCGTTCTATTACTTGAAAGGACTGTTCTATTAAAGGCAGCCACCGTTATATTACTGGTATTTTAACATCAAATTATTAGGCTGTAGAGCGCACACAGACAGACTCATACACATACACACACACACACACACAGACAAACAGACGTCATCTCAAAAATAGTCAGACCCAATTCAGGAAAGGACAATAGATATATTTCCGTTAAAATCTCGAGATCAAAATTTTTCATGATTACAATACTTACTTATACTGCGTATAAGAAAGTAAAAAGGGTGAAAAATCAAGAATTAGAACCAAAACCTCTTATACACTTGAAAAAATACTTTTATCTGAACAACAAAAAATTACAAGATGAAAAGTATTCTTCTCTAAAAAAATAAAACAAGAAAAGATTTAAAATTTTCATTGTTCATAAAATTTTAATGCAAGCGAAGTATTAATTTTTTTTAAGTAATACCTATTTATAAGTAATTTTAATATTTCAATTAAAAATTATTATTTTAATAAAATATCATTTGTATTATAGATAAAGAATAATATTGTTGTCTATATTTATAATTTAGAACTTCATAAATATTAAATTTAGCTTTAGATAGGTATAGTATCTCTATAATTTAAAAATTTCGAAAATAAAGCTACTGCAAGTGTTTTTTTTAATAAATATATACTGTAACGAAGTATGTTTTTCCGTTGTTAAAAACCCTCGTTATTTATATGTTAAGATGTATGTTATGTTATAAGTAAGCCGTAGCGGCGCGGCAGCATAGTCGACTACTGCTCTGTGGGTCGGTGGTTCGAGCCCGGCCGATGCATTTTTGTTTTTTTGAATTGTTAAAGTCAGGTCATCGACCAAAAATACTAGTCTCTGCCGATATTTTCTGTCCGTTATCTAGTCAAAACCAAAAATCGGTTTGGATAGTATTTTTATCTTTGTTCTACTCATGTATTTACCTATACCCCGATTGATATAAAAAGGGCCTACATCTCTTATCAAAACACAGTCGATCACCGATAGCTCTGGCTAAAGGACCGCACCATATTATCAACACCGTATCTCCGTTCAGATCTCGATACCGATGCCGAAACACACCTGGTGAGACAAACTAACTACCGTACTTATTTGCATTGCTGGGTTTAACTGTTCTTAAGGTATCTCGCCGGCGTGTCCGCCAAGAGATTACCTAGTAGTTTCTTACTGCAGTACCTGCAGGTGTGTCCACCGAGGGTAAAACTCTGTCTATCTGTTCTCCAGGTATCTCGCCGGCGTGTCCGCCAAGAGATTACCTAGTAGTTTCTATTATAGTACCTGTAGGTGTGTCCACCGAGGGTAAAACTCTGTCTATCTGTTCTCCAGGTATCCTGCCGGCGTGTCCGCCAAGGGATCACCTAGTAGTTTCTTACTGTAGTAACTGCAGGTGTGTCCACCGAGGGTAAAACTCTGTCTATCTGTTCTCCAGGTATCTCGCCGGCGTGTCCGCCAAGAGATTACCTAGTAGTTTCTATTATAGTACCTGCAGGTGTGTCCACCGAGGGTAAAACTCTGTCTATCTGTTCTCCAGGTATCCTGCCGGCGTGTCCGCCAAGGGATCACCTAGTAGTTTCTTATTATAGTACCTGCAGGTGTGTCCACCGAGGGTAAAACTCTGTCTATCTGTTCTCCAGGTGTCCTGCCGGCGTGTCCGCCAAGGGATCACCTAGTAGTTTCTTATTATAGTACCTGCAGGTGTGTCCACCGAGGGTAACCACTGTGTAACTGTCTCCAGGTATCTCGCCGGCGTGTCCGCCAAGAGACCACCTAGTAGTTTCTTATTATAGTACCTGCAGGTGTGTCCACCGAGGGTAACCACTGTGTAACTGTTCTCCAGGTGTCCTGCCGGCGTGTCCGCCAAGGGATTACCTAGTAGTTTCTTATTATAGTACCTGCAGGTGTGTCCACCGAGGGTAAACACTATTTAACGGTTCTCCAGGTGTCTTGCCGGCGTTTCCTCCAAAGGATTACCGCGTAGTTTCTTGTTATAATACCACAGGTGTCGCCACCGAAGGTAGAACTTATGTTACCTCCCTTTAGGTGTCTCAGCAACGTTTTAGCATCCGCAACACCGTCTCCGATAGGGTATATTAAGTTGTACCTTGTGTTTTTACCGAAAATAAATACCGTTTAAAAACTGAAGTTATTCGCTGATTACACGGAACCTGGACATAACCTCCACCGAGCTATCCCGGACCCGCACGCACCGTCTCCGCCCCTTCCCTTACTCCTCCCCCAAATACCGTATCAAAGTTTCCCCCCTCCTTCTGATTGGCGCCCGAGCAAAAATTACCGCAGCGTGCGGAAAGCCAGTAACGCGTAAGAAACGACGTTACAATACCTAAATTTTAGGAAATCCAAGCTAAAATATATAAATTCTTGAATATTTTGTGAAATTATTAACCAAGTGTTTCATTTTATTATCATGTAAAATATATAAATTTATAAACTATATTAAATAAAAATTAATTTATAATAGAACATATTTATTTATTGATTTACCTAGTTCATTTAACAAAAAATCTAATATGCCGTTCTATTACTTGAAAGGACTGTTCTATTAAAGGCAGCCACCGTTATATTACTGGTATTTTAACATCAAATTATTAGGCTGTAGAGCGCACACAGACAGACTCACACACATACACACACACACACACAGACAAACAGACGTCATCTCAAAAATAGTCAGACCCAATTCAGGAAAGGACAATAGATATATTTCCGTAAAAATCTCGAGATCAAAATTTTTCATGATTACAATACTTACTTATACTGCGTATAAGAAAGTAAAAAGGGTGAAAAATCAAGAATTAGAACCAAAACCTCTTATACACTTGAAAAAATACTTTTATCTGAACAACAAAAAATTACAAGATGAAAAGTATTCTTCTCTAAAAAAATAAAACAAGAAAAGATTTAAAATTTTCATTGTTCATAAAATTTTAATGCAAGCGAAGTATTAATTTTTTTTAAGTAATACTTATTTATAACTAATTTTAATATTTCAATTAAAAATTATTATTTTAATAAAATATCATTTGTATTATAGATAAAGAATAATATTGTTGTCTATATTTATAATTTAGAACTTTATAAATATTAAATTTAGCTTTAGATAGGTATAGTATCTCTATAATTTAAAAATTTCGAAAATAAAGCTACTGCAAGTGTTTTTTTTATAAATATATACCTAAATTTTTAGGAAATCTAAGCTAAAATATATAAATTCTTGAATATTTTGTGAAATTGTTAACCAAGTGTTTTATTTTATTATCATGTAAAATATATAAATTTATAAACTATATTAAATAAAAATTAATTTATAATAGAACATATTTATTTATTGATTTACCTAGTTCATTTAACAAAAAATCTAATATGCCGTTCTATTACTTGAAAGGACTGTTCTATTAAAGGCAGCCACCGTTATATTACTGGTATTTTAACATCAAATTATTAGGCTGTAGAGCGCACACAGACAGACTCACACACATACACACACACACACACAGACAAACAGACGTCATCTCAAAAATAGTCAGACCCAATTCAGGAAAGGACAATAGATATATTTCCGTTAAAATCTCGAGATCAAAATTTTTCATGATTACAATACTTACTTATACTGCGTATAAGAAAGTAAAAAGGGTGAAAAATCAAGAATTAGAACCAAAACCTCTTATACACTTGAAAAAATACTTTTATCTGAACAACAAAAAATTACAAGATGAAAAGTATTCTTCTCTAAAAAAATAAAACAAGAAAAGATTTAAAATTTTCATTGTTCATAAAATTTTAATGCAAGCGAAGTATTAATTTTTTTTAAGTAATACCTATTTATAAGTAATTTTAATATTTCAATTAAAAATTATTATTTTAATAAAATATCATTTGTATTATAGATAAAGAATAATATTGTTGTCTATATTTATAATTTAGAACTTCATAAATATTAAATTTAGCTTTAGATAGGTATAGTATTTCTATAATTTAAAAATTTCGAAAATAAAGCTACTGCAAGTGTTTTTTTTATAAATATATACCTAAATTTTAGGAAATCCAAGCTAAAATATATAAATTCTTGAATATTTTGTGAAATTATTAACCAAGTGTTTCATTTTATTATCATGTAAAATATATAAATTTATAAACTATATTAAATAAAAATTAATTTATAATAGAACATATTTATTTATTGATTTACCTAGTTCATTTAACAAAAAATCTAATATGCCGTTCTATTACTTGAAAGGACTGTTCTATTAAAGGCAGCCACCGTTATATTACTGGTATTTTAACATCAAATTATAAATTGTGAACAAAATTAACTAAAACATCAATAAACAATTTTTTTTTTACTTTATAAAACATAAATTTTGAAAATTTTAAATTATTATATAAATATATTAACTATATTTTTTTTAATCCTCAAAAAAGTAGAGAATTTTCTAAACTGTTGTATAACTGGTCGATTTACCTTACTAGATTGGAATATTTATAAAAAAGATAGAAATAATGTTGTTAGTACAATAAGACAAGAAAAACAAATATTTTATAATAAGTTAAGTGACCCTGTTTTAATGTGGAAAACTTTAAAGAACCTAATATGTGTTAATAGCAAAAATTCTATTAATGAAATAATGTTTGAAAATCGTTTATATTGCGATACTAAAATACTCGTTTATATTTTTAATAGATTTTATGTTGAGAGTATAATTGATATAATCAATACTATAGAATATCCAAGTACTGTTATGGTAATAACTGAATGTATTCCTAGCTATAGATTTACGTTAATGTGTTTCAATATTACCACAATAAGTGAGTTGAAAAGCATTATCTTTTCTCAGAGAAATAAACATATTGTTGATGAATTAGGAATAAATATATTATAGAAATACTTTTACTTAGTTGGTTATCCACTACTGGACTTCATCAATAAGCCTTTAAAATCGGGTATTTTTCCCGAAAAGTTAAAGCTTTCAGCAATAACTCCAGTCCCAAAAACTAATAAAGTTGAGGAATTCCGTTCCATTAACGTTTTGCCTGCATGTGAAAAAATATTAGAACTTGTAGTCTCTAAACAGTTTTGTTCATATTTTAATAGCAATAATATATTAGTTAGTGAACAATCAGGGTTTCGTAATAATCACTTATGTGAATCTGCCCTGAAATTTGTTATTAATGGTTGAAAACTCAAGCTAGATGAAAACAAGATGATATGTGCTATATTTCTAGACCTCAAAAGAGCATTTGAGACTGTTGATAGAAATATTCTGTTATTAAAACTTGAGAAATATGGTGTGTGTAGTTCGGCTTACAATTGGCTACAAAGTTACTTATCCAATAGAACACAATGTGTAAAAATCGGTAATATTGAATCAGAGCCAATTACAAATGATATGGGCGTGCCACAGGGCAGTGTACTGGGCCCTCTACTGTTCCCGATATATATTAACGACTTTCCCAATACTTTAATTAATTGTAAAATATAATTGTTCGCTGATGACACCTTATTATATTATGCTACTAATACTATTCAAGATATTTTTTCTATTGTTAATAATGAACTAGGTATTGTCAAAAATTGGATGTGCCTTAATAAATTAAAGTTAAATGTAAATAAATCGAAATACATGCTACTATGTCCTGATAGTTCATATACAGAAGCGAAAAATAATTCCAATTTTCTCCTTCATATAGGTACGATTGACATAGAATTAGTTGAAGAAATAAAATACCTAGGCATTAATATTGATAGAAAATTAAAATTTCATAATCATGTACAATATATATGTAAAAAAATAGCAAAGAAACTAATTTTTTTGAATAGAATTGGTCAAAACATATCTACATATATGGTGTAGACAGATAATTTACAATACAATTGTTCTGCCTCATTTTACCTATTGCAGTACTATATTATTCATGTGTAACCAGGGAGATTTATATTAGTTACAGAAAATGCAAAATAGGGGTATGCGAATCATTTTAAAATATAATAAATATCAAATATGCTTTCAATGTTGAATTGGTTGAATATAGAACCATTTTTGTGAATACAATAGTATGATATTTATATTTTAAGGGGAGGTTCTCATGTAAATGACCAAAAACTAGGCAAAGCTGTTGAAATATGACCATTTTGGACTATCTCGAACTTTAAGGTTGATTTTTCGGGTTTTTTTTCCACCTCAGGCATTATAAAAAATCGTTAATATAAACAATTGATACATTTTATAGGTCTATCTTCCACGGAAAAAGGTTTTCTTTCGAGCGGTCAAAAGTCTAAGGTTGTACATCAAACCGGTCTCAAGTGAGACTGCACGCAGTTTTGAAAAATCATGTTTCGAGATAAATGCGTTTAAAGTTTTGAGAACATTATCGATGGAATATTCGTGGTAAATTGTCAATATTTCGTAACAATGACATAGAATTAATAGTTTTGGCCATCGCCGAATCCGAATCTGAAGGCAGTTTTTCAAAATTCAAAATGGCCGATCCAATATGGCGCCACAATATAAAAATAAAAATGGTAAATCCAAAATGGCGGACCAAAAATGTGACTGATTTAAATTTTTGTTTTGTTTTTTAGTTTTTTTCATAACTCACGATTAGTCTGCAATCCCAGGTCCGTACATCAGTCCTTCCTCGAATTCTAATTGCTCCTGGTTAGCAATGTCTCGACTTTTCTTCTCCAAATAAACCGTCCTCGCGTAGCCGGTCACCTTGAGTTCGGCAGCTTGCAGACGTTGCTCATCATATCTTCGGAAGTAGTGGGTTGCTTCCAGCCTAACAGCAACTCCCAGCACGTTCATAGTCTTTAACAATGACGACTTTCCTTCGTTGATGTATGTGACACATTCGATGGTCTGAGCAGCAGAATGCAAGTGTTTTGGAGTCAATCTTCACACACAGCCGTTGAAACATTCATTGGAGTTTTGGATATTGCCTCCAGTGCAGCGGTTCAACAAATCATCAGCGGAAAGAGCCTCGTAGACGGGTTAGATCGCATCTTGGACGTTCTTCTGAAGAGGATGGTCGTGTTTGAATGAAGCCAACTCACCTTTCGCCTCTGCCACACGCCACTTGCACCAGCTGTTAATACCTTCTGGACACTTCAAATGCTGCGGATCCCTGTCAGTCGAATACTTGTGGAGGAACGTGGCCCAGACAGCATCCTTCATCTTCGCTGCGGAGTCCGGGTGTCTTCTGATCGCCAGCCCGTAATAGGTCGTCAAATCAGCTATCAGCTTGTCCGTCAGCTTACCCGCGCCTTTTCCTCCGAGTCCCTTGGTTCCTTTCTTCGCCGCTTGCAGTCTGCTACCCATCTGTTTCTGCACGTGGCCGACGCATTCTTTTTTCTGCAGAGTAACGTCTTCGTATGGGTCCAAGTGCAAGAGAGCCTAGAAGGTTTTCGCGTAGTTGGTATACTTCACTCCCAGCAATTCTTCTGAACGCGCGAACATTTCCTTCATTGCATCCACCTACATTTTCCCTGCACTGCCGTGGTGATTTGCAATGCAGTTTTCGTCATGCAACTCCAGCCATTCATCGTATTCTGTCGTTCCTATCTTCGACGCCCAGTTAGCACAAGATTGACAGAATGAGGATTTCACAACAAAGTCCAAAATCGAAAGACGCTTTTAACCCAATATAGTATATAATATCGAAAAATGTGATAAAAAAAATATTTTTGAAAATTTTACATGAGAACCTCCCCTTAAATGCTTAATGGTATGCATCCGGAATAACTAGACAAGTTGACCATTTCTATATTGCAAAAAAGAATAAAAAGAGTTCGGCTCTACCAATTTTTGATATAGGGCTTGAACAATATAATAAACCAACCGTTGAAATAAAAAATCCAAGAACTCTCAAAACATTTAAATATAAGCTTAGAGAAATGTATCTTGCGTTATAAACTATTTCTTTTTTGATTGAATGCATGAATATTTTTCTAACTTATTATTTGGTATGTATTTACATTAATCTGGAAATATGTTGTATATATTAGCTAATGTGCTAAATAAATAAATAAACTTTATAATTATTATATTATTATCTCAGTTCCAATAAATTCGCAATAATATGCTTTGCATTTTTTGTGGTTGCCAAACACATGATTAGGCCTGTTTATTAAAACTTCTTTTAAAAATTCTACGTTCCCATTAGCAATTTCAAAAATAGAAGCTTTTGAAATTTTTTGTAATAAATTAATTTTTTTGCCAGTTTATATTTTTTTGGCACGAATATTGATACTGGTATCCTTTTTTAAACCGTATAATGCTTTGTCATAATTTTTTATTACATGGTTCGTGCATTCCAGTTTTGTTACGCTTTTACCGTACTTTACATTTTTTTTTAATTTTGAAAAATACACTAGAATCGCCATCAGCAATGAAACATGTATATCTCAAGCTGTGCATCTCTTCGCTGCAATTAAAACCTTGTGTTACTATGTCAGCCTCCATAGCGGGTAAAGATCGAGCCCAATTTTGGAAACATTTATGGGATCCGACATGTTCTTGTTTATTTGCTGCTCGCGCACATATGCTGCAGTACTTATTACGTACTCTAACGTATAATACTTTTTGAGTTATCTTTCCGACTATAACACCCTAAAATTCGTGTATTATTATCAAAATAAATAAATAAACAGATGCGCAAGTACGCTTACTATTCCAGATGCAGCATTGTAATTGTGTGCATAAGATCTCTTACTCCAACCACCGTCTACATAGACAGTTATGTAAGGTATTCCATCCTTGTCAAAGTGGTTGTTATATTTAGCATATTGCATTAGCATATTTAACTGCACGTTTATTTCGTTCCACAAACTATCGTTCCAAGTCTGTAAGTAGTGTAGGTGAATTATTGATTGTACAGACAGAAACAGTAATTTATATTTTACCTGCCCTAATTCTGTTTCAATTTTTTGAAAAGTGTTGAACTTTACTGCTGGGATATTCATGGCGCTCAACATTTGATCTAAATGTCCAAATGTACTACCAGCAGCTAAGGTACCCCAAACAGCACCCATGTTTATGTGCGTTTTTTCTTTATATGGAATGAATAATTTCGAACAGAATCCACATTTGAGTAGTATTTGCCTGACTAGACCGGTGACTCTACTAATTTAAACGGTGATCTCTAACTTTCCTATTGTACAATTTTCGTTGTGCTCATATTGAGCAGACAGAGTTCGGTTTATTACGTATTGTAAATCCACTATTCTGTTTCCTTGAATCTCAGCTTTTCTGGTGATTTTGTAGCTTTTTCAATAATCAAAATATATGTATTCAAACTAAAATAATGTAAATGCTATTTAACAACGTATATATTCGCATAAAGCAGGTTGTTATTCTACACAATATTATAGGAATAATATAGTAAATACTGGCTTTTAAAATATTCAACAATGTATTGTATTTTTATTTATGATCAAACTAATCTGATCCATCTGGTCAATCTAACTATGCATTTCAACAATCATATGTACTTGTCATAATCTTCTTCGGAAATAAATGATATAGAAAACATATTTGTGGTGATAATAGCAGATGTCGTTGACGCTACTGGTGTTTCGGAAACAATATACTTGATTGATTTCGGTGTTTCTAAATCTTGCGGCCGTGATACTGACGATCGAACTGGAGATGCACATACACTTGTTTTCGTATTTGTTTTTCTATTTTGGAATCGTAATCTTTGTTTCTTGGACGCTTTATTTCGCTTACGTGTTTTACTTAATTGGCCCCTTGTTTTATTTCCCATGATTTTAGCTTATAAATGTCAGCAAGCCGTACCAGAAAAATATAGATATTAGGCGTCTTAAATAAAACATCTGCAGTGTCATGCACCGAACTTTCTTATACGCATATGGGTTAAACCACATCGTAGTTACATTATTTTTCTAATTTATAATATTTGTTCTAACCTTTAGATCGCTTTAACACTAAATATATATCTTAGAATAAATATTAAATGTCAAACTACAAATTATTTAAGTCTATTTTGTTAAACAATTGACAGGCGCAGATAATACGATTTATGGAACAATATATATAATAAGCAGAAATTTATTTTGAAACCAGTTTTTTTTTTGGAAAAAAGATTCAAACAAAAGTTGTGCTAAATATAAATTTCATAAATTTTGGTTCACAAAAATGTTCTGTAACTGTAACCATGTTTGAGTAATTGCAGAAACTGCAAAAAATGACTAGAGTAAACATGCACTTCCGGTCGGAATATTGTTTTCAAAAATAGAAGGTTTTCGTGCCTGGCACATACAAATCTTAAGTTTAAAATTTCTTAATTTTCCCTTTAGCCGTTTGGGCTGTAGAGCGCTCACATACACACACACAGCCGGACGTCATTCCAAAAATAGTCGGAATCGATTCAGGTAAGGTCAAAACGTATATTTCCGTTAAAATCCCGAGTTCGAAATATTTCATGATAACAATACTTACTTATGCTGCGTATAAGAAAGTAATAATTATATAAAAAATAATTTTAATTAGGCTTACCCACTGCTCAAGTTATTATCTCTTGATTCAAACTATATTAATTATAATCAAAATAAAAGATGTTTGCACTACAAAGCGCAAATTAATTATCAGTGTTTGATATTCCTAAAATTGTAATAATTTAGTACATTATCATTTCATTTATAAGAAATATGTCTGCAATAACTTACCGTATTTATAAATCTCTTCTTAATAGTAAATTTGTTTTGATTTCCCAAATAACCACCACAAGAAATTTCACAATTAAAATATTTGATTATGATTATTAACTTTTGTTTCACTATGCCAACAGAGTAGTACACTGACCACAATGCTTTTATTTATTCTACAAAAAATATATTTCTTAAAATAAAGATAAAATGTCAAACTTCAAATTATTTAAATCTATTTTGTTTCTTTGATAAACAATTGACAGGCGCAGATGATACCATTTATGTAAAAATTTATATAATAAGCAGAAATTTATTTTGAAATGTGTACTCTTTTTGGAAAAAGATTTCAAACAAAAGTTGTACTAAATATAAATACCTTTAATTTTTGTTCATAAAATTTTTCTGTAACTGTAACCATTTTTGAGTAATTGCAGAGAGTGCAAAAAATGACTAGAGTAAACAGGCACTTCCGCTTTGAATATTTTTTTCACAAATATGAGGTGCACACCCCAGGCATATGCAAAACTTAAGTTTAAAGTTTCATAATTTTAGCTTTAACCGTTTAGGCTGTAGAGAACATACACACACACAGACACACACACAGAAAGACGTCATTCCAAAAACAGTTGGAATCGATTCAGGGAAGGTCAAAACGTATATTTCCGTTAAAATCTCGAGTTCGAAATTTTTCATGATTACAATACTTACTTATACTGCGTATAAGAAAGTAAAAATGCGTGACGCTGCTAAATACGTTTATTTGCAGTTCGAAAGAGCGCTCACAACAAAATAAAATAAATACGTTCGATAAATTGTTCAGTTTTTCATAAAAAATTGGTGTTCAGCTTAACGTTTCTCAAATGATAAAAATAATAATATTGTTTGTAAATTTAAATATTTAAAAAATATATATATTTCGTCTGAGCAGGTATAAAACCCTTGCAATAGAAAAGATCATAAAGCCAAGCGCATAACCCGCAGCCTTGTCGCCAAAATAATAACAAACAGTGCACTCATATCATATCTTGAGTGGCGGGTATTCTAACTGCCCGGCGCACAGTGGTTCAAACAGCGAAATCCCTGGCCAAAAATCGAAAAATCAACTTTTCATTTAACGGTAAATTTTCACGGAATCCTGTAGATGGGTCTATTATAATCAGCAAAGAAAAGTCTTAAAATTTAATTACTACAGGCGGTAAGTAACTTCAAAGTTGCCTCCGCGCCTAGCCTAGCGCACCGCTTTTCTTATATACTGTAATATCGCTCATGTTTAAATCCGTCTAACTTCCTTTGTGAGTATTGTATTTAAGTTCTAAAAAATGGAGGTGAATCCTGAAAGTAAGCATATTATTTTTCTGTTTTTTTTAGTTATGAAATTTATGTATAGTGTAGTTGAAAAAGGGTGCCGAACGCACGGTTAAACAATATTCATGTTTTTCGAAGCGCCTTTTCTAAAAGTACGAATATAGTAAAAGTCCCACTAGGTCGCAGGCTCTCATTTAGTTTATTATGTAGTGTATGGTGTTGTTAACAAATAGTGAAATGAACAAGTGCAACTAGGCGCAAGTTTGCCTGATACGGAACTTTTCGCAATTTCGAGAACGCTTCGAAATTACTCAAACACGCTAAGTTAAGCATCCTTATCTTAGTTCTTAGAATTATGATGCTTAACTAGTCTACCTGACTTAATATCTTGGCAGTATGACCCTATTTTTATATTTGTAGCGGTTCTTGAAAGTGTATTATTACTAAGAATATAGAATAATTCTTACTGTAAGAAATATTAATATTTCTAAATTCGGAATATTCAAGTAATACAACACTTTCTAACGATAAAATTAATAATTATATTTTGTTTATAATCTCAAGAAGCGCAAAACGAAGACCTAAAACGTTTTCGTGAAAGTTTTCCCCGAAGAAACTCTCGTATTAAAAACATGACAGATGTATTTTACAGATTATTAGCTTCTTCTGATCCTCTAATAACGAGTATGCGCAAATTTAAAATGAAAAAAAGAGGACTTTCCACCTAAAGTGTTTCGTCTGTTACTACATACAAACAATGAAAATGAACCTGCATGTGCTGAAAATGATGAAGTTTACGACGAATTTGTGAATGACACTGAATTTATATAAAAAATTTTATAGCGCATCGGCTGCATAGGTCATTACCGAGCTCTGTAAATAACTTTTAATCTTAAACATGTTTTTGCATTAAGATAAATATACGATATTTTTGAAACTATTGTATTTTTGTAACTAAAAACCGCCATTTTGAATTCGCAATTTTTTAAAATGAAATCTAAAGACTTAAAAAATATACGATAGTTGTATATTTGGAAACCTTTGAACTTTTAGAACCACAAAAACCGCCATTTTATGCCCGCCATTTTGAATTTTGATATTTTAATGGCAGATTCGATTATATAGACTTAAAATATATATACGAGATTTGTGTATTTTTACACCACTAATTTTTTTCAAAAAAAAAACCGCCATTTTGTATTCACCATTTTGAATTCTGAACTTCTGATTGCTGATCCGACATAAGAGTCCTAAAATACGTAAATTTACCAATTTTTGTTTTGATATTGTCACTCGCTGATTTTTGGAAAGGGTTTTGAGCGATTGAACCACTGTGCGGCGGTTGGTGTCTCAAATCATTGGACTGTCAAATCGTATAGTGATTCTGCCCGAATGCAAATTTTAAGAAATCTGCATTTGAGAAGGTAGATTCACAAAGGCAAGACATAATAAAAAATTCTTAGATATTTTATTTAAATGTATATATAAAAATATAAATGGATAAATATAAAAGTATAAAACAATAGCGGAAACCATTAGCAGCAACACAAAACGACACTCCTTCCATCGTGATTAACTTGAAACTAAATTATATTTTCCCTATTGATACATTGTTACCTGTAATACTAATTTTAGAAAATTAACGGCAATTTCATAGAAAAGTAGAAATTTCAAATCTTCCTGTTTAATACGTACTTCTCCATAAACTAGGTAATTTAAGAGGAATAGTGAACCTTTTTCTTAAACCGATGGTTCGGTCAAAAAGGTCCAAAACTTTCCGCGGGCCATTTGAGTATGCGCCTCTTGAATCACCAAACTGAACTTTCGTAGTGGTTGCTGAAATGGCTACATCACTTTCGTGTCGCTTTTTTCATAACGCAGCCTTAATGTAACTTAGAAATTATATTGTTACTATATTTAACGAATTCACGTTAATGTACATGCTAAGAATAATTTTTAGCAGTTGAAAAAGTAACGGATACGGCAGGGATCGAACCCGCGACCATCGGTTTCGCGCCCATCGCTCTAGCCAACTCAGCTACGCATCCACTGACCACAACCGTCACTTTTTCAACTGCTTCAAATGCCAAGTGTTAACAAATACGTTCGAAGACTTCACACAGTGATATTGACAACGAATAATTGTAACGTAGGCTACTAGGTACGGAAATACCGCACAGTACATGAAATAGAAATTATATTGTTACTATATTTAACGAATTCACGTTAAGGTACATGGTAAGAATAATTTTTAGCAGTTGAAAAAGTAACGGATACGGCAGGGATCGAACCCGCGACCATCGGTTTCGCGCCGATCGCTCTAACCAACTCAGCTACGCATCCACTGACCACAACCGTCACTTTTTCAACTGCTTCAAATGCCAAGTGTTAACAAATACGTTCGAAGACTTCACACAGTGATATTGACAACGAATAATTGTAACGTAGGCTACTAGGTACGGAAGTACCGCACAGTACATGAAATAGAAATTATATTGTTACTATATTTAACGAATTCACGTTAAGGTACATGCTAAGAATAATTTTGAAGCAGTTGAAAAAGTGACGGTTGTGGTCACCAGTTTGGCTTTCGAGCCAGACATTGCACGGTGCACCAGGTGTGCAGAATAGCAACCGATATCGCGACTCAATTCAACAAACATAAAGTCACGGTCATGACTCTACTGGACATAGAAAAAGCCTTCGATACGGTCTGGACAGTAGGGCTCAGGGCCAAACTCATATCCTTCCAATTCCCTCCCACATTAATCAAACTAATATTCTCATACCTCTCAAACCGATCCTTCTCAACCAAAATTAACTCCACACATTCAACCCCTAAACCCATAGTAGCAGGAATCCCACAAGGCAGCGTCCTTGGCCCCAAACTCTTCAACCTTTACATCAGTGACATCCCCACCTTCCCGAACACACGCATAGCACAATACGCAGACGACACCGCTATCTACACTCACTCTTTCAACGCACAAATAGCTACTAAACAAACACAAATACACATAAACATATTAGAACAATACTGGCAAAAGTGGAAAATTAACATTAACACAGCCAAAACCGAAACCATAGTCTTCACACGTAAATTCACAAACAACACAATTCACACACCACTAAAAATACACTCACAAAAAATCACACCCATGAACACAGTCAAATACTTAGGAATACATCTACACAGAACGCTAAAACACGGCCAACACATCAAACATGCATTAATGAAAGCCCACGCCGTCCTGTCCAAACTTTATCCTCTACTCATCAAAAACAGCTCACTTTCCATAAAAAACAAACTTCTCATTTACACCGCAATCATTCGCCCAATCATCACCTACGCAGCCCCAGTCTGGTGTAACGCACCGGTCACCACCACACTACCCTTGCAACGCCTCCAAAATAAGTGCCTTCGGCTGGCCACCAGCTCTGATAGATACACCCGAATAACACAACTACACGAAGACACTAACATACCATACATTACAGATTACATACAAGAAACATCACAAAAATTTTACAAAAACACACAATATAATTCAAACACACTTATAAAAAACATAACAATTACCCGCGACAACAACACTACATGTAAACTCAAACACAAGCTACCCTATCAAAACTTACCCATATTTCTAGAGGGGTTTCATGAGCAGAACACATAACACTAACACGCACAACAACACTGTACTCCACTAACACACACGCACACTACACAACACAAAACAAAACATACTTTCATACACAAATCTGTTCATCCATCACCAACAAACATGTATATATTTTAAATTAGTTAAGTTAGTTTGTAAGTTTTAACAAAAATATTGTTTTCAATATATTAAATGGGTTTTCTGGCACCTCCTTTCCCACTAAACACAATCCCAACACACAATGTACAACAAAAATTTATAACAAATACAATCACACAATGTTCAAGCGCACAACGCAATAACACTCATACACAGATATACACTCCCCTTGTGAGTAGGAGCTCTGACAAAACCAACCATGTTGTCCACACATTAGTATATAAGTATTATTGTAACAAAACAAAAACAAATAAAGAACATTGAAAATGAAAATGATGGCGCGAAACCGATGGTCACGGGTTCGATCCCTGCCGTATCCGTTACTTTTTCAACTGCTAAAAATTATTCTTAGCATGTACCTTAACGTGAATTCGTTAAATATAGTAACAATATAATTTCTATTTCATGTACTGTGCGGTATTTCCGTACCTAGTAGCCTACGTTACAATTATTCGTTGTCAATATCACTGTGTGAAGTCTTCGAACGTATTTGTTAACACTTGGCATTTGAAGCAGTTGAAAAAGTGACGGTTGTGGTCAGTGGATGCGTAGCTGAGTTGGTTAGAGCGATCGGCGCGAAACCGATGGTCGCGGGTTCGATCCCTGCCGTATCCGTTATTTTTTCAACTGCTAAAAATTATTCTTAGCATGTACCTTAACGTGAAATCGTTAAATATAGTAACAATATAATTTCTATTTCATGTACTGTGCGGTATTTCCGTACCTAGTAGCCTACGTTACAATTATTCGTTGTCAATATCACTGTGTGAAGGCTTCGAACGTATTTGTTAACACTTGGCATTTGAAGCAGTTGAAAAAGTGACGGTTGTGGTCAGTGGATGCGTAGCTGAGTTGGTTAGAGCGATCGGCGCGAAACCGATGGTCGCGGGTTCGATCCCTGCCGTATCCGTTACTTTTTCAACTGCTAAAAATTATTCTTAGCATGTACCTTAACGTGAATTCGTTAAATATAGTAACAATATAATTTCTATTTCATGTACTGTGCGGTATTTCCGTACCTAGTAGCCTACGTTACAATTATTCGTTGTCAATATCACTGTGTGAAGTCTTCGAACGTATTTGTTAACACTTGGCATTTGAAGCAGTTGAAAAAGTGACGGTTGTGGTCAGTGGATGCGTAGCTGAGTTGGTTAGAGCGATCGGCGCGAAACCGATGGTCGCGGGTTCGATCCCTGCCGTATCCGTTACTTTTTCAACTGCTAAAAATTATTCTTAATGTAACTTGTTCAAATAATGTTTTTGAGAATTCACTACCCCGCAATCTAGTATTTGTTTCGTTCATAAATTTGTTCATATTATTTAAGTTATCATTCATTGTATTTTCACTGGATTTCAAAAGTTGAATTGAAGTATTGAAGTTGCTTATAGTAGTTTTAACTAACTGTACTTATTCCTTCATTAGCAACATCACGTTTTTATCATCTGCCACTACTTTATTAATTGATTCGTCGTAATATTTGGCTTCATTAGCGTCTAAAGTGCCGATAATTGTTTAATACATTGTGCCAATCCCATTTATCCAACCTCGTTTTACGCGAGCTTGAGATGTTGAATGTAACATTGAGATCACTTTGTGCTGAATATGTGTAATTGGCCTGCTGATCAAATTATATCATTATGACAAAGTGGGATATCCATTTGATTGCAATAAGATTCAGTACTCGCGTGCACATTAACTAATAACTCTAGTTTCAGCCTTAACCTGTTATTTGCCAGAGTTTGTCTTTTGAAATTTTTATTGAAACACTTATTATTGACTTAGAAACTCATATAATGGTATAACTATTAAAAAAAATTGCAGCAATTTTCTAGATGATCCAAAATGGGGATCGTGGCGAATATCATGTAGAAACATAAGTTGAGAACAAAATTTTTAAATTATTCTAATAACAATAAATACATAGATTATGTAGAGATTATTTATGCCATATTTCCATACACTCTACATGAAGAACAACATTACGTTTTCCACATTGTTTTCGCTCGTTTGTTTGGCATCGAGTGCATTTCCGTTGCTTTACTTATTGCAGCCAAACGAAACACAAAAGTCAGACCACGTGGTATTATATATATTTTCTGATGTATACAAACTAATATGAATCTGTAAAAAGGTACCGGATATACTTGTCTTGTCAACCTATAGTCATAAAAATCTAATCCCCAAATGGGGATCCTGGCAGCTAATGGGTTAATAATGTGGAACTTCATTGTAGTTAGTTAAAGAAAATTAAGTAATGATGTATCAAGTTTCACCTTCGTATATTAATTGCACGCGACTATAGTTTCGCTGCAGTAGCATCTTCAGACTATACTAAACTTAAAATATACATTGACAATATTTATACTATAGTTATTCAATTATTTAGTGGGTGAGGCGTGGTCTGTTAGTATTTAGGCAAAGAAGGGG
The DNA here is from genome assembly GCA_944738965.1 of Nebria brevicollis. Taxonomy (NCBI): domain Eukaryota; kingdom Metazoa; phylum Arthropoda; class Insecta; order Coleoptera; family Carabidae; genus Nebria; species Nebria brevicollis. The sequence goes on from CALYJB010000065.1 coordinate 798,971, forward strand.
GGATTTGTTAACTGCTGTTTGCTCATTAGGTTTAATCACTGACTGGTCCTTATGGTGTTTATTGATTTGCAGGGATTCTATAAGATTCAGTTTATGTCCTTTCGGCTCTAGATGAAGTAGAATTGGTTTGTAGTTGCCGTCTATTTGGTTTCTTGTGGTGTGCAGAAGGTTGACAAAGGTTTATTTAGTCTGAAAGATCTTTAATTTTGTAGGAATCGGACCTGGAAAATCCATCCCATTTGTCAGATATAAAACACTATTATAATCTTTACACTCTAGTTTATATACATCACTTTGTTTATAAATGTCTGTCTTTTGTATATGGTTGCAATGGAGGTACGAGAAACAACAAATGTTTCAAGTTCCTCCATTCTGACCATGAACCACGCGGCAGCTATGATCTCAAAATCACCTAATTTAGATACTGTCTTTGGTCAACAGTTTGCGGAGGTGTATGACAGTAAGGGTCGGTCAGTGGTTTTCTTTTCTGTTAGATGTTGCAATATGTTTGGAGAAGTTAATTTTGATCGACCTTCAACTCCAGAAGCTTCTTTTAGCTCTTTTCCTCCTTGGACTATGCTCTTTCAAAGCTAGATCGATCTGCTACTCCACCCATTCTATTCCAACGTGAGTTTTCCCGAATCATTGCCAACTGTCGGCAATGCATTCGCATTTACACCGATGGTTCAAAGAGTAACGACAGAGTGCATGTGCATTTATATCAGCAAGATGGGGCATGTGAGCTTTGGCTACACGAACTCGTCTGTGTATACGGCAGAGCTGTATGCACTATATAAAGCTCCTCTCTATATTTGCAGACTTGTCCGTAATTCTTTCGTTATTGTGTTGGATTCAATGAGTTTTTTGAAAGGGATTGATTCTTTGTACCCTAAACATCCTCTCTTGCGGCAGATACAAGTAACCTTGATGACGCTATCGGCACAAGGATATATTGTGCTCTATATTTTGGTACAGAGGCATGTTGGTATTCTCGGGAATGAAGCAGCTGATGCAGCAGCTAAACGATCTTTGTCCAAGGCCACTATTCTTTACGATCGCGTGCTTGCTGATGATTTCAAGGGTCATTTCACGCATCTGATCATAAATCAGTAGCAAAATAGGTGGAGTCTTTATGTAAAAGTGCTAGTTGTATTTTTAACTTTATTTATATATGTAACTTTTATTCTTCAGAAGATACTAATTTAATTTTCAGAAATTACAAGTTTGATATTTACAAAAATATAAGTCGACAAATAATTATCTTGTACATAATTATTATTATGTACAAGCGGAACCAGATCTGACCATAATACGTGATTTTATTATAAAGCTGGAATATTTATACATCTAACAGTTGTCACGTGTCGTCTGGCAAGTGGCGTCAGATAAGACAAAGACATTAAATCATCATTTATTGTAATACATAATATGCTGATTATGCACCAATATAACTTGTATATATTTTAGCTCTCTTTAATAGATTTTTACAATATCTTAATTTTACAATTATAAGTATCACTTCCTTTACATTTACATGTACATTTTTCATTCTCTTTATCAATATTTTATAATTTATCGATTTTATTTTTACACATATATATTTAAAATTTTCATTATATAGATTATCGCGTGAATAGCCCAAGAGGCTGATCCGCTTTTTATATTTAATCCTACCTATCTTTACAATTTTTACACTGATCTTTCTCCTACGCGTTTTGCTTAGATTATATCATAATTTTAGTATTTTACAAATTTATAATAATTTACTATCATTTGGAACACTTTTTCACCAAATATATTTCTTAGAATAAATATTAAATGTCAAATTCCTAATTACTTTAGTCTATTTAGATTTTCTTTTAAACAAGTGACAGGCTCAATTTATACGACGTGAAAATAGTTTTAACAAGAAAACTAATTTCAATAGACTGTTTCTTGTTACCGGTAATATTCTTGAAAATAATGTTCAAGGAAAGATTGTACAAAATGTCAATACTTATAGATTTCATTTTAACAAATTTTGCTGTAAGTGTAATCATTTTTGAGTTAATGCAGAAACCGCTATAAATGTAAACATGCACTTCCAGTTCGAATATTCTTCTCAAAAATAAGAGGTTTGCTAGGAGAGCATACACAAATCTTAAGTTTAAAGTTTCATAATTTTACCTTAAACCTTATAGGCTGCAGAGCGCGCACATACACACGGACTCACACATTCGGATGTAATTCCAAAAATAGTCAGACTCGATTCAGGGATAGTCAATAGGTATAGTTCCGCTAAATCTCGAGATCGAGTATTTTGTCGATTATAATACTTACTTATACTGCGTATAAGAAAGTAAAAAGCCGCACAATGTTTATTACAGCTATTTGAAATTTTATTCACCATGTTACTCTGCTTGTAATATTACGAAAATTATCTATCCCAAATACATTTAAACCATACATACTCAATAAATCTGATAATTTTATTTTTCTTTCAGATTTAACCCGCACTGATGTTGATGATGGATGGACCGTATTCTCTAATTAAACTACGCAATAATTATCAATAAATAAAACAAGAGTAATACAGTGTTCCTTATACACACGGTTTTGTGTTGGGACTTTTGTGGAAACAAAATGATTCACCAAACACAAAATAACATATAAGATAATTTTTTCAAACGAAGCCTGAACAGCCTGAACTGTTCAGTATTGAAAATACATCCAACGTTTATGAAATGATTAGGTTTTCTCCAAAGCTACAATTTTTAAATATTATTTGTTGTTCGCCAAATGTCACCCACAATAACTTAAACGCCACCAATGAAAATTATGTTCTTGCGCCCTTGACTTTCATGGGGAAATAATAGTTCATCTTTGGTACATTGATGATTATTTTAGGATTTTATGCTTCGAAATATATTGGAGTATATTTTATGATGGATCGTTTGGGTCATGGGGAAAGTCAAACTAAGAGAAATACATTTAACAAAGTTTTCTTAGAACTAAAATATAATGGTTGAAAATATAAAAACTAACATAACAAATAAATATGAAATAGGAAGGGCGAGAGGATAGCAGGGTATACAACTAATGTACCTAATCGCAAAAGTAATTATCACAATATTTTGTGATTTTTGATTATACAATGTTGTAATACTATTTTGACAAACGTAAGATCGCAATCTACTGTTGCTTGCCTTGAAGTTGGTCTAAATACTTCATCATCTTGAAAATCGAAAGCGATCTTGTTTTAAATTCAATCAACTTGGTGTCAACGTCTTTTGAAGTGCTGAGCGGCGTTGACCACGAAATGAACTGACTCATAACGATTTTGATTGTTGTCTAGATTCTTAGTACATATATTTTGAATTTTGAAATCCAGTAGATGCATGACCCGTCTAATATATGATTATATAATTAAAATTACTGAGCATGAGGGCCAGAATTTGTCTTTAAAAGTACTTCAAACATACGTGTTATTTTGACACATTTTTATTTATCATAATTTTGAAAACGAAAGTCCGTAGAATGCTCGACAAAGATTGCACTGAATTTTAATTTGCAACTGCTATTATGTACAGGGGATGCGTTACCCTTCAATAATGCTGTCTTGGTGATAATTTATCCCCATGCCGCTTGCGCACAGTTGTATTTCTGTCCATGAGGATCTTCGTAGATGATTCATCCGGAAAACAAACCCGGAAAATGCATGTACTCTTCATACACTCAGATTAAAAAGTAAAAAGTATTTCGGTGGCAATTTGAATATTTGACTAAGCAGTGTTTGTTATTTTCGCAGTATTTAAAGTGTAATTAGGAAATTAAAATATTATTGCAAAATAAGCACATTGCACATGTTATTATAAAAAACAAAACAAAGATTATAAACATTTAAAAATAATTTAATCACTATCCGAAACTACTTCGTTGGAGCTTGTTTCGGCATCAGATAGCCCAGTATTAACTGTGAACGCCAACTTTTCAACTATTTCGTCCATTAATCCGTCACGTTTCCACATTTCTTCTGCTATATGATCAACATGCGTGCAATGTTTTTCCCAATCTGATAGGCTTATATCGGCAAACGCTGCTAGTACTAAATTTTGTATTTCCAGGCCCCTTTGACCAACGTAATTCATTGCATTCTTATGTTTTGCCAAACTCCATATTAATTCAACAGGATTTAGGTCGCAATGATAGGGTGGCAAGCGTACTACAGTGTAGCCATGCTTCTTTAACAATTCGTCGACATAATATGTCCTGGTGTGATGACTTTCTTTCTTTACTAGTGTAATTAATTTAGCTTTACGCATTTCACTGGTGGTGGAAACCCCATTGCTGTCAAGCCAATCACGAATATCTTGCTTTCCTGCTGCTTGGGTTGCATGTTTATTGATTTGCACACTATAATATGGTGCATTATTCATGACGACAATGCAATTAGGTGGTAAATTAGGAATTATTTGTTTTTGCACTCACTGCATGAAATTTTGATGATTCATATCATCATGATAATCTCCTGATTTGCTTTTGGATTTGAATATTAACAAGCCATTATTCACAAATCCTTAAGCACCATCTGCATGTACAATAATGTATCGTTGACCTGCTCTATCAGGTCGGTATACTCCAGGCTGGTCTGCAGATTGCCAACATTTACTAACATCATATGATGGATGGATGTAGGTTTCGTCCAAAAAAGTTATTGGTTTCTTGTGCTCACCTCGAGCATTATTCTCGCGCAACTTGCGCAAGTAACGAGTACGCCAAGCAACGATATCGTAGCGTTCCATCAATAATTTTCTTTTATTGTGGCATTTATTGTATGTGAATCCTATATTTAATAAATGCTTTCAATGAGTTTCTTTTCCACCATTGTAATTAACATTCTCCTTCATTTTATCAATCAATATATTTACTGTTGGAATTTCCTTGTCAACGGTATAAACTTCATGAACTGTTCTTTTTAAAGTGCCCATGTCCCAATCGTCCAGAACTTATTTGTTTGATCCTCCGCTTCGTTTCTTTTTGGAAGGAGATTTGAATAACTGATCTTCCGTTGCCCGTGCTTCTTTCCTAATTCTCAATATGGTTGCTACCGCTTTACCAACACCAACAGCAGCAAGTTTGGTGGCCTTCTCGACAGGAAAACTCCATTTACCAGCAGATTTCTGATTTTAATAATGTTTCGTGCTTCGAAATCAATACTTTTCTTCGATATATGGGCCATATCCTAAACCTAAAAAACAAAATTAACACACGTGTTCAATTTGAGGTTAAGTTATTATAATATAAAAAAATATTAGATTTTAGTAAAAATATCTGTACATACCAATTTTCACAAATAAAACAAGTAATTTTGTCTTGAAAGAGACAGATTTTAAGAAGACTAATGCAGAATAACTAGGAAAACACAACGACACAACCTTAAACAACGCTACAAGTTCAAATACGACTCTGACAATGACAAATATGACAGCTCTTACTTTTCATTGGGAATGTCCCGAGATTTATATTCGTTCGTGATTGCTCGAAATCTCACCGCTTGAAATATTTTAAATAAAATTCTTTTAGTTTGCAAATTTTCCGACTATCTTGTTTGCTTGGCTAGCCTGTGTTACACGTGTATAAAAATTACCACTCGGTGTTTACGAGTTCTCAGGGAATCTTATTACAATTCATTCAATTTCCTACACGAAATGAAACTCGAAACTACCGGGTTTTTGGAATGAAAGAGTAACTAAATACTAAGTCAGCAAAGAATATAGGTCGTTTTTAAAAGTTAAAATTTTGAGGGCAAAACACTACATAAATCATCTTTCTCACAAGCATCACCGAACTCTGGAGCAAGTTATTACAACTACAAGGGTAGTTTTAGCATAAATCCTTTAGCAAGATGTGATGCGTATTATTGCTTCGATAAACTCTAGCATGGGACTAAATTTTGAAAATAATTTATTCAACGTTCCACCGCCAACTATTTTGGAAGAAAATGGAGCACTTATAAATTTTACTTTTGTAGCTGATGAAGCTTTTCCTTTAACCGATTATAATGCCGCCGTATCGAAGAAGGTGAATGCTTAACAGGAGGAAACATTTTCAAATATAGATTAAGTAGAGCTAGACGCACAATCGAAACCACATTCGGTATAATGGCAGTCCGATAACGAATTTTTCGAAAACCAGTTATTGATTCACTAAATACAGTTGTTGGAATTGTTCAAGCTACAGTATGCCTGCATAACTATTTGATGAAACATTAACAGGCATTTCCCGCGAACTTACAAGATATCAATGAGAATGATGGACAATTGGCTCTTTTTTAATGAATCCTTAAGAGAAGCAGCCATTTTATGTCAATGACGTCGTTTAAAAACGCTCAAAAATGTTTAAATTTCTTTTTTATTTCCGTTTCGGAAGGTCCTGAATCACTTGCTTTATAGGAATTGCAGACACGTCTTTCTTTTATATGTCTGTCTCGCAAATACTTCCACAGCTTACAATCTTCCACAGATAAAATACCTAGAAGAAAATATGTTATTATCTATATCCTAATGACATTCAGCCAATGTCCGAGAAATATGCCCAGATTATAAAGGTCAATTCGCAGTACTCCTTACCATTTAAACTATTGGACACCGCTTGCCATGGCACCTCCTCTTTCAATTTCGACCCTTCCGATACCGGTAAACTGTGGTCATATTATAGCTTTTTAGATTGTATAAAACTAATCATTACGAAAATACGAGATACCTCGTAATGAAACAGCTCTAGGGTCTTGAAAATATGTTTCCTGTAAGCAAATGCATGAGGGAGTCTGCTCGGCATTGAAAGCTTAAAATTCTTCAAAATTCTTGTAGAGACCATTACAATTCCAGTGTAGTATGGGAGCCATTATTTAGTTATGAAAGATTTATCTTACTCTGGCCTAGAAAGTTTAATAGATGTAACTTCCATAGGAGAACAGGATCTCGAGGAGTGAGATCGCTTACTTGTAGATAATTTGGTGATGGAAGAACCTGAAACACTAGATGTTTATCGTACCTCCATTGTATGTTTCTTTGCAATAATTTTAACGGTTACTTTGGACTGGGTTGATTTATAATTTTGTTGACAGCTGTATTCGAAATAGATTTAGAAATTTGAGTAACACTGAATTTTGGATTGTTAGTTTTACAACAGAAGGCAAAATTGGAACAGTTGCTGAAATATTAGAGGAAGAAAGGTAATTGGTGAACCAATGATGGGGCTACAATTTCCTGACCCATTCACGGTTCCTCAGTTCACTGGTGTAACGAGGGTTGTTTTAAAAGGACACGACTTACTTAAGGGGTTAGGTACAGTCACAGTCGCGAAGTTAAGGAGTTTTATGGGATTTATTTTCTCGAAAAGTATTGGTCGTAGGAAAAAAGCAATTAAGCCGTTGGAAAGGTCTGTTATTCTTCTTCATTTGACAATTTTTTATTGTGAAAATATTTTTTTAAAAGTAAAAAAAAAACGTTTACAAGGGGCGCCTTTCCGGGAAACGGGTTTGCGGTGGTCATCCCCGAGGTGGTACTGGTTATCTGAAACACAAAATCGATATTGGCCCCATCAATTTATAAAACAACCTTGTACTTGGACGAAGGAAAATTAATTTCATCGATGGTAAACTAAATGGCGGCCGTTTGAAAAAAAGTGCGTTTTTTACATGAAATTTGGCTATTTCAGCATGCCAAAAAAATTGTAATTATAATCGGATGAATAAAAATAAAAGATAATAATATTTCGCATAACTTTTGTTTGAACATAATTTTCAAAAAAGGAACTGGTTACAAAAAAAGAGTGTTTTTTCAATATTCTGCTTTAACTCAAAAACGGTAGTACTTACAGCAAAATTAGTAAGAATGAAAATAAAGATATTAAAATTTCGCATATCATTTATTTCAAATGTATTTACAGAAAAGGTACCGGTTACAACAAAAATTATGTTATTTTCAGTATTAAATTCAATACCTCTCACGTCTACTAGTGGAGCTTATGTCTATATAACTTTCCTCCGACAGTAGTTGACTTACTCGCCACGGCTACTCTGGCGCTGATCCACAGACAAGTATACACATAATTCAGCGTTTAATATTGTAGTGCTACCTCCGCACTAAAGGTGGCTACTATAAAGATGTCATACGCTATTGCAAGACTAAACAAAAATCATATATGTTCGACAATTTCCGTTTTATCTCGATAAGAAATATGATCATATATTGAATGGTCCGTGTATTTTTGCTGATTGTTTTCATTTGTATACAATTGCGGATATATTTAGCGGACGATATTTTTGTTAGGTTTATCAAAATTTTAAAATTCTTGAATGTTAATTTAAAATATCAATGCGTGAGTGTGTTAATATACTTTCGTATACGCTAATATAATTTCGCATACGCATTTTTGGATAGATCATTAGAATTTATAAATCCTTTAAATATTTCAATTTTTGCTAAATTTACCGAACTAATTAAATTGCGTATAAGAAAGTTCAGTGACAGACACATCAGCTTTTCTATATATTAGATGAGATGTTGTTTTATATATAATGAATGTGAATGTTGCTTGTAGTATATACAAAGATATAATGCTGGTTGCGGTACATACAAAATGTTATGTTGATAGTGAAATATACAAAAGTGTAATGCTGGTGCTTCTTTCTGACCTTGTCGGTTGACGAAACGGTGTAGTGTTTGTTGATATGCGTGAGAGCTGTTGTGCACTATCCCGACCTTTCGGTTTTGACAGAAGAAAACAGACCCTGGCTAGCAGCGACGGCGCACTAGTTTATATACCCCCGAGGCCTTGCCTGCTGAGCTGGAGTGGAGGATGCGCATTATCTTGCGCATTGTATTGCGACTGTCAACAATTTTGACAGCCGCCTGTGTTTATCAAGTGAATTTAAATAAATTCACTATGGATATTTTTAAAACGGGCGTTGCATCGATTGTGGCGAAAGAATGGCTTAATACAGGAATGATCTGCGTTTTCAATATATTCGGGGCGTCTAACAAGGGGAAGCCACGAAGTTGGGGTCACCGATTTGGCTGAAATTTTGTCAGATGGTAGGTGACGCAAAAAAAATAATACAATTTTTACCGTTTTATGCACTTCTCAAGAAAATTCGAGAAAATCGCGTTCAAAGTTTTCACATCATGTTTTGTACAAAAAAAAAATGATGGTATTCCAAGCGGTGGCATAGCACAGTGGATAGCGAGCTGGCGTGCAAGCTCAACGGTTGGGAGATCAAGGTTGTTGTTGTGGTTGTGGTTGTGTATTGTTTGAGGGATGATGCATGTTATGTTTTGGGGTTGGGAGCGCTGGGAAATCTTGTTTTTTGGGGAGGAAGTTTTGTTTTGGGGGAACTGTTTGGGTGGGATTTTTCCAATGGTTTTTCGAAGGGGCAGGTGCGTCAACGTATGTGTTATTAGTCCGTGTGGTAGTCCGTGTAGTTTTATTTGATTCTATAATTTTAATTTTATTTATGTACACCGGGCATTCCGTGTAGTTGGCCGAGTGTGGGCCAGCGCAGTTTGCGCATGTGGCAGGCGTTTCCGGGCTCTTGGCGCAAGTTTGTGTAGGGTGGTCCTGCGCACACCTTAGGCAACGTGGGCGGAGCCTACAATTTGCTGTGGCGTGACCCCACTGCTGGCAGCGATGGCACTGGATCAGCTGTTTTTTATTTATATGTCGTTCCCACTCTGCCTTGACATGAAATATGTATTTGTTGTTGCTGTTCAGAGATTTAACCGTATGCGTATTCGTTGATGTTTTCAGGTAGGCGTGTTGCGCATTCGAAGAACCTTGTTTACATTTATGCCCTGCGCAATCAGCTCCACGCGCAGCTCTTCCGTCTCCGGTGCACTGTCGAGTCCCCTGAGTACAAACGCGTGCGTTTTCGTCTACCTGTTTGTGTATGTGTAGTAGTGATTGTCTATGTCCGTGTTTTGGGGTAGTCGCTGCTTGCTCAGCCGATTCTTTTTGATGCTGCCAACATACGTAAAGTATCTTTTCAGCCGCTGATACGATCTGCTTCACCGATATTGAAGGGTTTTACAATAACTCATACAATTCTTCGGGCGTTGCAATCACCGTAGTTACCGGTGTATTCTCGGTCTGGGCGAATTAAGCTATATGAAATAATAATAATAATGATACAATGATTATGTTTTTTATTTTAATTATCAAATATTACCTCAAAAAGAATTTAGCATCAGCTCGGCTAACGACCTTTTCTCTACATTCTGTTCTATTTTTTCTCGCTATAACGAAATCCTCTCCTGTGCATATTATTCGCCAATGTAGGCGTCTTTTGCAGGATGGTTTATACACTTTAAAGGAAAGCCAGATGCTTCATCTTCAGAAAATAATCGATATACTCGACAAACAGACCTGCGGAATTACGTTGTCTATCGAACATAGTAACTTCATATTGCCAAATTTCTATGACGTCAAGGATTTTGTAACCGCATCGTGCAACCCGACGAACTTCGTCAGACACCCACGTTCCGATGAATTGTCTTTCCTTTAACGTTGCAGTCATCCTGCTTCAATCCACCACAGCATGTGTGACGCAATGCAAACATTAATTTATTATGCACTTTTCGGGGTAAAACAGGATGGAATAAGCGAGAAGGAGAAAGAACTGTACATTTTATAAGTCCTTCCACCATGTCAATATTGTTTTCCGGGCCCAGCACTTCTTGGCATTCCGCGCCAACGAGTACCCTCGGATGTCCTACCGCAAATTTACCATATTTACAGATGTATGGATAAAGAGAGCATACATCCACATATTTAATTGTCTCATTCCCTAAAGCCTGTTTGTACAATGATACATTTCCGGTACACCATCCGAGGATAGCATCGCGCATATGCAATGGTAATTATTTTAGCATTGAGTGACTTTCCAATGTTGATTTTAAATTATTATTTTGCTTTAGTCATAATTGAAATGCACATTCCCAAATTACAATCATAGTATAGCCTAGGTTACGCAGTCTAAGTAACTTTTCCATTGATTTTCGAAAACGTGAATTTAAACACGATAGCTACCTCCTTCGGGTGGGGGTTGGAGTTCACCCGCAGCACCTCTGCTGGTCGTAAGAGGCGACCAATGGGCGAGGAAGGTACATCGTAAAAAACACACAGTACAACCTGTATACATACCGGAAGATTAGTGGGCCAATCTTCTGCGGACCTTTCTTTCCTTTTCTTTTGCTCACCCGCGTGCTTGCCGTACGTGGAGACCCGTCAGGAAGGAGAAAATGATCCTGGTGGTTGAACTGACGCAACACACAACTTTGGCTTCGGATTCTTTCGAAACGGGCGGTCAGATACTAACCCTATCTGATCAACCGGCTTGCCGTTACGTTCTTAGTACCGGTAAGATGAGTCCCACGATCCTGTAGGTAAGTATTCAGCCGTTGGAGAAAGTGGCTCGCAGCGTTCTGGAGCTTATTGCCTGGTGAGGGAGACTATATCTCCTGGTTAACCCTGGCGATCACATCAGTTTGTCGTGTGACGTCCCAAATTGTGGCTCCGTGGTGGGTGGGGAGACCAGGAGATGAATATTTTCTATATGCTTATGGCAACAAAAACAAAAACCCCGGGGGCCCCTCCCCCAAAAAGATATCGTCCGTTATCGGACGAGGGAGAAAACTTTTTCTAAAGGGCGAAAATAAGTTTTCGCCCAAATTTCTTATTATTAAGCGAACGGAAGATGGTAAAGCCATTTCCGAGGTGTCATGTTTTGGTTTGGCGAGGAGCCTGAACGAACTGGCTGGTGGAGAACCCAAATCCACCAATTTCATATTTCGACGCTCGGAAGAAATACAAAACGCAGACCAGTCCTGTGTTTAGCCGTTCTTTCGCAACCATTGCTGCAACACCCGTTCTTATAAAATCTATTGCCATTCAGACCGATAGCCCTCCTTCAACTAATATTTCAGCGACCGATCCAATTTTGCCTTCTGTAGTTAAAAATACCATTCCTAAATCTTGTGTTACTCAAAACTTAAAATCCAATTCGAATGTAGCTACCAAAATTATTAGTCAATCTAAGACAAAATCTAACGCCAAACCTAAAATCATAATTACTCATTTAAAGGTAAGTCCTTCTACTTCGCCGAAAATTATTTCCAAAAACAAACAATGGAGGTTCGAGAAACATCGAATGTTTCAATTTCCGCCATCACCTAATTTCCGAAAAAGAAGGGATCTCATTCTTCGAGATCTTCTTCCTCACTGGAAGTAACAACTATAAAACTTTCTAGGTCTACTACAATGGAATTGTAATGGTTTCTACAGCCATTTTGAGGAATTTAAAGCTCTCTTGCATTTGCTTACAGGAAACACATTTTCAAGACACCAGAGCTGTTTCACTACAAGGTTTCTCAGTATTTCGTACTGATGTGCCTACTGATGACCAAGCTCGTGGTGGAGTAGCGATTTTGGTTCGCGAAAATGTGTATTTTGAGGAGATTCCTTTGAATTCTGAATTACAAGCTGTCGCTGTCCGTGTCGCTATTCCTCTTCTGGTCACTTTATGTTCTAGCTATCTTCCGCCAAACGACAATGTCGATATGCGTGATATCGTTGATTTAATTGATCAATTGCCCGCTCCATTCGTTCTTATGGGTGATTTCAACGCCCATAATCCTGAATGGGGATCAAGTACTATTAATCAACGCGGTAGCCGTTTGGAACACCTATTCACCGCAAGTACGCATGTCATCTTAAATGATGGTAGCATGACACATTTTTCTGCCACGTGGAGATCTTTCACTGCGATTGATCTAACGATCTGTTCTGCAGCAATAGCTCCATTGTTTGAGTGGCATGTGCACTCAGACTTGCATCAAAGTGATCACTTTCCGATCATTCTCAAAGTTTTGCAGGGTTCAGATTCTGATGCTCGTTGTCCGAAATGGGCTTTAAAGCGAGCAGATTGGAATCTGTTCGCGGAGTTGGCTGTATTTGGTGAAAATGATTTCGTTGACGTGGACGACCATGTTCGGTATTTCACGGATACAATCAAGTCTGCTGCGCAAGAAAGTATTCCTTTAACACCAGTTCATTCTAAAATAATACCCGTTCCCTGGTGGAACGAGGAGTGCAAGATTGCTATCCGAGAAAAACCACGTATTTTTCGCCATTTCAGGCGATTCCCAACCACCAAGAATATGATCCAATTCTTCCAAGCCAAGGCAAAAGCTAGAAGAATTGTTCGGAAGAGTAAGAAAGCGTCATGGCAGAAATACATTTCTTCAATTACCACCTCCACTCCAGTTTCAAAGGTATGGGAGAAGGTCAGAAAAATATCTGGCCGCTCAAAATCTAGCACTGTTTCTGGCCTAAAAATCAATGGCAATGTCATTATCTGTCTGTCTGATGTTGCTAATATTATAGCATCCACTTTCGCTGATACTTCAAGTTCCAATCACTATCCAGCTGAGTTCCTCGCTCGAAAATCAATCTTGGAAAGGCAATGTCTCAATTTTGTTTCTCCGGGAGACGAAATCTACAATCTTTCTTTCTGCGTGGATGAACTTGAAAGTGCGATTTCAGAATCGCACGACAGCGCTCCTGGACCCGATTATATTCACTACCAGATGCTTCGCCATTTGGATCCTGCTGGAAAAACGTTTCTTTTACAAATGTATAATCGCATTTGGTTTTCCGGTATTTGCCCAACACCATGGCATGATGCGATTATTGTACCAATCCCAAAGCCTGGAAAAGACAAAACACTGCCATCTAGCTATCGCCCAGTCTCGCTTACCAGTTGTGTCTGCAAGCTCATGGAACGCATGATCAACAGGCGTCTTGTTTTGTTCCTGAAATCAAACAACCTGTTGGATAACAACCAGTGCGGCTTCCGCCGTTTCCGTTCCACTGTAGACCACCTGGTAAGACTTGAATCAACCATCCGGGATGGTTTTCTCAACAAGCAACATATGGTAGCTGTGTTCTTTGATATTGCCCAGGCCTATGATACCACTTGGCGTTTTGGTATTATGCGCACTTTACACTCCTGGGGCTTGAGAGGTAATCTTCCCATATTTCTTGAAAGCTTTCTTTCCATAAGGAAATTTCAAGTTCATGTGGGAATTGATCTTTCCAACATTTTTACTCAAGAAATGGAGTACCGCAAGGATCTAATTTGAGTGTCACGTTGTTTGCTGTGGCCATCAACGGTGTTGCTCAGTGTATTCGTTCACCTGTCCTGGGATCCCTGTACGTGGACGACTTGGCGATTTTCTGCAGGTCTCTCAATATGGCTTCCATAGAGCGTCAGCTGCAGTTAACAATCAATCGTCTTCATGCCTGGGCTACTGAGCAAGGTTTCGTATTTTCTGCAGCCAAGACAGAGTGCATTCACTTCTGTCAACGCCGTCACCTTCACTTAGATCCTGTTCTCTCTCTCAACGGTACTGATCTTCCAATTGTGGAAACAGTCCGTTTTCTTGGTCTTCTATTTGACAAGAAGCTTAACTGGCGTGCCCATCTTGTTGCTTTGAAGGCAAAATGTCGGCTTTCTCTAAATCTATTGCGAGTTCTTTCTTCCAAATCGTGGGGTGCCGATAGAATTTCTATACTGCGCCTGTATCGGGCTTTGATACGTTCCAAGCTGGACTACGGCTGTATCGCTTACGCTTCTGCCAGGCCATCCGTTATCAAAACCATTGATACGATACACCATACTGGTATTCGTCTAGCTACTGGTGCTTTTCGTACCTGCCCAATACCAAGTGTATTGTGCGAAGCTGGCGAGCCTTCTCTGTATGATCGTCGCAGGCTTTTGACCATGAACTACACGGCAGCCATGAAGTCGAAACCATATCACCTGGTTTTTGACACTGTCTTTGGTCAACAGTTTGCGGAGATTTATGACAGAAGGGCTCGTTCGGTGGGTTGCTTTACTATCAGATCTCGCAATACTTTTTGAGAAGTTAATTTTGAACTTCCTTCAACCCCAGACACTTCTTTCAGCCCCTTTCCTCCATGGACATTCTCCCGTCCGAATACCAACTATGCGCTTCCAAAGCTAGATCGATCCTCTACTCCACCCATTCTGTTCCAACGTGAGTTTGCTAGAATCATTGCCCTTTACCGAATATTCCTCCTACGAAATTTCTATTAGCAAATACAAACTTCCCTACCGGACCAATCTACAGGAATTTTACTAGTAACCAACCCAAAAGATTCGCCCCACGTCAAAATATTATGAATTTCAACCCAATCCAGAATGACAACTAATTCCAATCAACCTAACAGTTACTTTATGAGACAAAATAGACAATTCGGCACAACCACACCAAATTACATTGTAGAAGAACTTAACACAAACGAAGATGATAATAATTTACCCTTGCACGAAAATGTCGAAGACATTGACGAATCAGAAAACACCACTGACGAAAATTCTTTTTTAGACTTAGACGAAATAACATAAAAGGAGAATTGATGACTATAAACTGTAATTCAAAATTACCCTTTATCAGAATTAAAGATTATATTATACTCTTAGACACAGGCAGCACTATTAATCTAATAAACAAGAATTTTGTGGAATTAGAAAACAAAAAAAACAAAAGGTTTAAATTTTTTAAAGAAAACTTCACTTTTAAAACAGCTAGTGGCAAATCTTCAGGAGATTCATATGTTATAATCAATGTTAATAAAAATCCGATTAAATGTTATATTAATAATTTCCACAAAAACTTAAATTTTTTATTGGGTATTAACACTCTAGAAATATTAGGCATGTCTATTGATTTAAAGAATAAAAAGGCAATATTAAACAATAAAGAATGTAACTTCGAATATTTTAACGCCCATAATAATATTTGTTTCAATAGCGAATTAAATTAAATTTATATTAGAAGTGATCATTTAAACGAAGAAGAGGAAAAATAGAAGTTTAAAGTAATCTATGAATACCAAATGATTTCCGCAAAAGAAAAAGAACCCTTAACACACACAAGTGTAATACGACATAAAATCACGACTAGCTGCCGAAGCGAACACACGTATTTTGTGTGAGCTCCGAGACTATAAAATAATGTAAACAAACAACGAAAGCAGGTTAAAACGTACGTTCTAACTGGCATAGTGAAGTTTACTCATTTGTTTGTTGTGATGATAAGTGCGAAAATCGTGTAAATTTTACAGTTTTTCTGCATAAAACACTCGGTTTATTGTATTTTGTAACGGTTTTTTGTAATATACAAATAAATTCAGTTGCTTAATCATGGATACAGGTGAGTACGGAGAAGGTGGTGAGCCCCTTCATCAAATTAATATAAATAAAAGCCAACATTTCAAAACTAACCAGGAGAAGGTAGGCCCAACACCCCGGTTCCTGGTAGTTAAGCGTGATGACGGTGTAAATTTTTCTAAAGTAAACCCATTTATTATTAACAAACTTTTGTATGGTATAATTGGCGAAACATAGTCTATTAAAAAGACCGCTGTAGGTCTTTTAGTCGAAACTAAAAGCCCAAAACAGTCACTTAAACTGACATCTACTGTCAAGCTCGGTGATTTTGCTGTAAATGTTACTCCACATGTCTCACTGAATTCTTGTAAAGGCATAGTCACATGCAGAGACTTATTAAATTGTACAACAGAGGAAATATCCGATGAACTGAAATCTCAAGGTGTTATTGACTTTAAGCGTATTACTTCTCGACGGGACGGTGTTATTCAAAACACTGCATCCATAATACTTACATTTAATTCAACCAAGCTTCCCCAAAAAGTTAAAGCAGCAATGTATAGTTTACCGGTCAGAGTATACATACCTAACCCGCTGAGATGTTTTAAGTGTCAAAAATTCGGCCAAATTTCTGCTAAATGTGAAAGTACCCCAATTTGCAATTGCGGTAAACCATTGCACGAAGGTAGTCAATGTTCAGATCCCATCAAATGCGTTAATTGCCTAGGTAACCATTATTCTAGCTCTAGAAATTTTCCTGTATTTAAGGAGGAATACGCAATAAGTATAAAACGAAAAAAAAAAGCTCTTATTTTGAGGCTAAAAATCACATCAAGCCTAACCTACCTAAACCAACATTATCATTTGCTCAAGCTGCTAATAAAACCACATCGTCTCCAAATTTCTCTGAAATTGTGTCCATGCTCTTACCAGAAATGAAAAAACTTGTTCAAGAATTGTTTACTGTAAATTTTAACCCCATTCCTTAGGAATATTGTTCAGAATGTATCGCCTACTTCCAATTTAAGCTCAACTCAAACAACACACACCCCACCAATTCAAACTCATACAGAGGCTATAGCATCCACCTCAAAACCCAATATTACGTATGCCAAACCCACCCCAAACATAGCACCTATAACACGTTCGCAATCGAAACCTATTAATTCCCAAGGTACAAAATATTTTCTCTAAAGCCATACCGTTGTTTGCATCTCAACTAACAGGAGGCAGTGACATGTCCGTCGCTGGTTCTGATGCAGACAAGAGCGAGAACAACATAGAATATTCCCAAGTAAGCGAAGCACGACGGAAACGCAAACCGGGATGGACAAAAGGCAGACCGCGAAAGTAATTTGCCTTTAATTACTGTTTAATAACCGTTTTTCCATAATTCATTGTCTATTCAACTAACCTATAATATTATTTGTCAGTTTTCTTTAAGTAATCTTTATTATATATTATATCAATATGTCCATATTACAATGGAATTGTAATGGTCTCATATCACACATCGGTGAATTTAAATTGTTACTAGCTGACAACAACCCGCTCTGTATATGTTTGCAAGAAACACATTTTAAGCCAACTGATCAATTTTCACTAAAAGAATTTGAAATAATACGAAATGATTCCTTAACTGGACAACGGGCAAATGGTGGGGTTGCTATACTATTGAAACAATCTGTTCCAATTCAAATATGTCAGTTGCAAACGACACTTCAAGCTGTCGCTGTAATTTTTTATATACCTGTTAAAATAACCATTTGTAATATCTACCTACCAAATGCCATGTGGGATATCATTGATCTAGAACATTTAACTAATCAGCTTGACCCACCTTTTCTTCTTGTGGGCGATTTTAATGCCCACAATATTATGTGGGGATCAATTAACACAGACGCGAGAGGTCGTATTGTCGAAAACTTTCTTGATAACAATGACGTTGTTCTGTTGAACACGGGGCAGGCCACTTATATAAATCAGCGTTCCCGTTCATTTTCTTATATTGACTTGTCTATCAGCTCAGCAGTACTCGCATCTCGACTTCATTGGAATACAGTACCAGATCCACATGGAAGCGATCATTTTCCTATTACAATATCCAGTACATTTCCTTCATTGACTACAAATACTTGTCGCAAATGGCTCCTTAACCTAGCCAACTGGAATATATTTACTAGCACCTTAACACTTCCACCACAATCAGTCAATACAAACATAGAACTAAATAATATAAACACATCTATTCTCAACGCCGCGCAAAATTCAATTCCCAAAACTTCTGGTAAACCACAGAGTCAATACGTTCCCTGGTGGAATAGCAATATCGCCCAGGTAATCTCGAATAAAAGGCGCCTATTACGTATCTTCAAGCGACATCCAAACACTTTTAATTTAATAGAGTTTAAGAGAGCACGAGCAATCAGTCGTAGGCTTATATTAAAATCGAAAAACGAATCTTGGAAAAACTATGTTTCTTCAATCACCTCAGACACAAATACGTCAGAAATGTGGAGAAAAATTAGATGTATGGGAGGACAGCAAAATTTCAAATCTGTCACCCTACTTTCTATTAATGGAGTCATACACGTAGAGCGCAAGACTATAGTAGAATGTTTAGCCCAGCAATTTATGTCAGTAAGCAGTACCAATAATTATTGGCCAGCGTTTCGTAGCAAAATGAAAATTCTCCAAACACCCCTTAACTTCCATAGCAATGTTAGTCATGATTACAATTCCCCATTTACTCTCATTGAACTTAACCATGCACTTAAGCACACCGGCAATACTTCAGTCGGACCAGATAATATTCCATACGCGATGTTACGTCACCTTCCTCAAAATAAAAAAGGACGCCTATTAAAGTTCTATAACACAATTTGGAGAAACGGCACTCTATGGAAAGACGCAATAGTAATCCCACTACTGAAACCCGGCAAAGACCCCAACCAACCCTCCAGTTATCGGCCGATCTCGTTAACGTGCCATATGGCAAAAATTTACGAGAAAATGATTAACACTCGCTTGACTTGGTATCTTGAAGCTAACGGCTTGATTAACAAAATACAATGCGGTTCTAGAAAATATCACTCAACCACTGACCCACAAGTTTACTTAACTAACGCCATTCACAATAGCTTCATGCGTCGAAAACATCTGGTTGCAATACTTTTTGATCTCGAAAAGGCATTTGACATGACATGGCGCTATGGAATTCTTAAAAAATTACACGACTGGTGTATGCGCGGAAATTTGCCGAAATTTATCGACAACTTTCTCCGTAATCGTACAATTTGTGTTCGAATAGGTGATACACTATCACATTACAGACACTGTAAAATTTCTAGGATTAACACTTGATAAGAGATTAACATGGCAATCACACATTAACCAACTAGTCGGTCGATGCCGTATTGCTCTCAACGTAATAAAATGTATAGCTAACATCAACTGGGGAGCAGACAAATTTATCGACAACTTTCTCCGTAATCGTACAATTTGTGTTCGAATAGGTGATACACTATCACATACTTATCCGCTTGAAAATGGTTTCCACAAGGTTCCACTATATCAGTGACGTTGTTCTTGATAGCTATTAATGACATAACACAAGGGTTACCAGGAACAGTAGAAAAACTTTTATTACGATTTAGTTATATTTACGTCGGCGAAAACTATTCCCTTATGTAAACACCGGTTACAGAAAGCCATAGATTCTGTAGTAAACGCAACAACAGCCATTGGTTTCCGATTTTTGGTAGACAAGACGAAGGGCATTGAATTTTGTCGTCTACGTTAGCAGCATACGAACCCAATCCTCAAATTGTACAGAAACCCAATAACTTTTACAGACACTGTAAAATTTCTAGGATTAACACTTGATAAGAGATTAACATGGCAATCACACATTAACCAACTAGTCGGTCGATGCCGTATTGCTCTCAACGTAATAAAATGTATAGCTAACATCAACTGGGGAGCAGACAAATTTATCGACAACTTTCTCCGTAATCGTACAATTTGTGTTCGAATAGGTGATACACTATCACATACTTATCCGCTTGAAAATGGTTTCCACAGGGTTCCACTATATCAGTGACGTTGTTCTTGATAGCTATTAATGACATAACACAAGGGTTACCAGCAACAGTAGAAAAACTTTTATTACGATTTAGTTATATTTACGTCGGCGAAAACTATTCCCTTATGTAAACACCGGTTACAGAAAGCCATAGATTCTGTAGTAAACGCAACAACAGCCATTGGTTTCCGATTTTTGGTAGACAAGACGAAGGGCATTGCATTTTGTCGTCTACGTTAGCAGCATACGAACCCAATCCTCAAATTGTACAGAAACCCAATAACTTTTACAGACACTGTAAAATTTCTAGGATTAACACTTGATAAGAGATTAACATGGCAATCACACATTAACCAACTAGTCGGTCGATGCCGTATTGCTCTCAACGTTCTAAAATGTATAGCTAACATCAACTGGGGAGCAGACAAAGAGTCTCTATTGCGACTTTATTCCGCACTTGTACTATCACGTCTAGATTTTGGCTGCGTCTCATTCAGTAGCGCTAAACATAGTAACATGAAACGGTTAGACACTATCCATCTTGCAGGTTTAACATATATCACTGGAGCCTTCCGCACGAGTCCAGCGAATAGTTTATACTGCGAGTCTGGAATGGCCCCCCTGAAATTTCGCCGTATGCGGCTCTATACTAACTATGTCGCCGGTGTAGCATCAAATCCTAATCACCTCAATTATAACATCCTATTTAAAAACAACCTCACTGAAAGAGAATTCTTACGTAGACCAACCCTCACAGTGCCTATTGCATTGCTACTCAAAAACTCATTTCTTAAACTGCCTCAACTAGCCAAAAAAGTATTCCGTCGCAATTATGCACAAGTCCCACCATGGCGAGTACCCAAACTGAATATCATTTCATCACTTTCATTAATGAGTAAAGACATCACACCCCCATCCCTGTTTCTATCTAAATTTTATACTATTATCGATGATCTTCAACCTGATTCGATTATTTTCACCGATGGGTCCAAGACAGCAAAAGGCACCGCTTCTGCATTTGTGATGGAAAACTGTGCACACACAATTCCTTTTTCACCAATGTCATCCGTGCACACCGCGGAGTTATTTGCTATTTATATAGCGCTTAAGCATTACTTACGCACTACGCGGACGCGAAACATACTCGTATGTTCCGACTCACTCAGCGCTATCATGAGCTTACAGGATAACTTCTCTACCGATCCTCTAGTTCGCAAAATCATTGACATAATATTCCAAATCTACGCAATAGACTCAATCCTAACTATAATGTGGATGCCAAGTCATATTGGTATCCCGGGTAACCATTCAGCTGATGCCGCTGCGGCCGAGGCCGCCAGCCAACCATACGTAACGGAAGTACCAATAGGCACAGACGATCTACGTCACGCTTCTCTTAATTACCAAAATTTAGTATGGCAAAATGAATGGAACAGCTGCGATACTCAACTAAGACAAATCAAGCCCCTTATTTCAAAGTGTAGTACCCCAAGGGTAATGTCACGCCGAGAACATTTGCTATGTCTAGACTGCGAATAGGTCACACAAACGCCACACACTGTCACCTCCTAACAGGACACGAAAGGCAAGTCTGCAATGTCCCCGTCACAGTTAAACTTATTTTGATGCACTGTGAGAAATACGACGCGAAAAGAATGTTATATCATATCAATGGGCCACTAAGCGATATATTAAGTAAAAAAGCAAAACATATCAACAACTTGCTATCTTTCATCACTGATGCAAAGATAATTGGAGATATATAGTATAGTTCAACCGGTAGTACTAAGCGGTGAATGACCTTAGCAGTCGAACCGCTGTAAACTAAATAATAAAAAAAAAAAACTTCGAATATTTTAACGCCCATAATACTAATTGTTTCAATAGCGAATTAAATGAAATTTATATTAGAAGTGATCATTTAAACGAAGAAGAGGAAAAAGAGATATTTAAAGTAATCTATGAATACCAAATGATTTTCCCAAAAGAAAAAGAACCCTTAACACACATAACTGTAATACAACATAAAATCACGACTACAGACGAAACCCCTATATACACAAAAAGTTACCGGCACCCCGAGATTTAGAAAAACGAGATTAATAATCAAATCATTGTAAATTTACACCTCAGAACGAGAAGACGTGATTTTTGTGAGCTCCTGTGAATAAAAACAAATTGTCAACAAACCAATATTCCAGTTGAATCCTAGGTTTTAACTCGCATATTGTCGTTTTCTGTGTTTGTTATTGTGGTTTTGGTCGATATTGGCTCGATTTAATCGGTTTTTGCTTAAATATTCTTCTTTGTTTCTATAAATCTGTTGTGTTTCGGTGGTTTTTCCGCGTTGTTTAACAACAGTTCTCCTATGGAGACTGGGGACTATGGCGAGGGCGGGTTGACGCCCATAAACCCTGCATAAAAACATAAAACTAGCCAGGAAAAGGTAGGTGATGCACCCCGGTTTCTGGTGGTAAAACGGAATGATGAATCGGATTTCTCTAAAATCAATCCATTCCTTCTCAGTAAATTGTTGTACGGTATTGTCGGAGAATTAGAATCTATTAAAAAAATTAATTTCGGAATTTTCGTTCAAACAAAAAATTCAAAGCAGTCTAATAAATTGCTGACCGCTACTAAATTAGGCGACATTTTAAATACAGTAACTCTGCATGCATCTTCAAATTTCTGTAAAGGAATTATTACATGCAGAGATCTTCTCAACTGTACAACCGAAGAGATATGTAATGAATTGAAAAATCAAGGTGTCACCGAAGCAAGACGTATTACATCACGTCGCGAAGGAGTAATACAGAACACAGCTTCAATTGTGCATACATTTAACCGTGAGCAACTGCCAACTAAAGTACGCGCTGCAATGTACAGTTTGCCTGTTAGAGCATACATACCCAACCCAATGAGATGCTTTAAATGTCAGAGATTTGGCCACACTTCAATGCGCTGCGATAAAACATATATCTGTGTGTGCGGTAAACCGATGCATGAGGGAAACCCGTGTGATGCAAACATTATATGCGTAAGCTGCCAGGGCATTCACTCAGCAAACTCTCGCAACTGCCCGATTTTTAAGGAAGAATACGCCATCAGCGAATACAAAACAGTTAATGAGTGCTCATATTTCGAAGCAAAAAATTTCATTAAGTCAAAATTATTAAGCTCCGCATCACGGCAAAATACCTTGGCGCCATCCTCAGAACTGGCTGCCCTAATATTATTTCCAGAAATTAAAAAAATTTTCACTGAGTTATTTACAACTAATCTTATCCCTCTAGTTAAAAATATTATTCAAGATATATTACCTACTATAAGTTCTCAAACTAATTCAAATCAAATACAAACACTAAATTCGTCTTCACCTAGTACACCTAATACACTAATACCTTGCATGCCCCAACACCAACAACTGAAAAACATCTAACAATTCAAAAACCGAAAAGTATACCAATCGCTGAAAACATAAATTTAACAATCACATCAGCTAATACTGTTCCCACAACTTCTACGTCGAAAGAAGCTAAAAACGCAAAACCAAATGTGAACAATATGTCTGACGCTGACTCTGACACAGACAAATCTGAGACTCTAGACTACAGTCAAATCAGCGAATATCGAAAAAAACGGAAACCAGGATGGGTCAAAGGTAAGCCGCGAAAGTAACCTTAGCTTAATACACCTGCTATCACAGTTTACTTAACGCTTCTCCTCTCTACTAATATCTTTCTTTATTTGAATGTATCAGCCATCCATAGACTTACAATTCATTCGCCTTCACCAACATGTCAATATTACAGTGGAATTGTAATGGTCTTGTTTCTCACATTGGTGAACTTAAGCTCTTGATTGCTGATAGCAAACCCTTTTGCATCTGTTCGCAAGAGACACATTTGAGACCAATGAGTCTTCTGTCACTTAAAGGTTTCAACCTTATTCGCCATGATGTAGATCCAGATCAACGCGCTCATGGTGGTGTTTCTATATTGTTAGAAGAAGCAGTACCATTCCAACCTTGCACCTTACAGACGCAGCTTCAAGCCGTGGCTGTAAAAGTTCATGCACCGAGCAAGCTAACAATATGCAACATTTACTTACCCAATTTCTCCTGGAATGTTACTGATTTGGAACAGCTAATCAGTCAACTCGAAACCCCATTCGTTCTAGTCGGCGATTTCAATGCTCATATCGTGATGTAGGGTTCTGTGAACACGGATACAAGAGGCCGTGTTATAGAACAATTTATTGACACGAACGATGTTGTTCTCTTTAACAATGGACAACCCACTTACCTTAATATTAGATCTGGAACATTTACGTCCATTGATCTAGCTTTATGTACGCCACAATTAGTCGCTCAACTTCAATGGGAAGTATTACCAGATCCTCACGGAAGAGATCATTTTCCAATAATGATTTCTCTCACACATCCTGCTATGAACCCTCATGTAAGATCACGCAAATGGCGCATCGATCTCGCCAACTGGATGAAGTTCAAACAAACCATTTCAATTCCACCAACATCCGATAACATTAATACGGAACTTAAAAATATTAGCGCATCAATATTAATAGCCGCAAACACTTCAATTCCCAAAACATCTGGAAAATCCTTCCATCGTACTGTTCCCTGGTGGAATAATAACATTGTCTATGAAATTCAGGAAAAAAGGCGTTGCCTCCGCCACTTCAAACGTCATCCAACCATTGATAATTTAATCGCATTTAAAAGAGCGCGCGCAAAAACTCGTAGATTAATTATACGGTCTAAGAAAGACTCGTGGAGAAACTATGTATTATCCATCACTTCTGATATAACTCCTACAGACTTGTGGAGACGTATACGAGCTATGAAAGGTCATCAAAAATTTAATGCAATCACAATTCTTACAGTCAATGGCATCACATATGTTGACCGTCAATCAATTACCGAGCAATTAGCCCAGCAATTTATGTCGGTTAGCAGCACGAACAATTATTGTCGCCAATTCCGTAGCAGAAAAACTTTTTTAGAATCTCCACTCAACTTTCATTGCGATTTTAGCCTTCGTGAACTTAATCATGCGCTTAAACACACTGGCAATACATCAGTAGGACCCGATAACATTCCATACGTTATGTTACGATAACTTCCAGTGCATAAAAAGGGTCGTATATTGAATTTTTCTAATTCAATCTGGCGAAATGGCAGATACCCTGATACCTGGAGAGAGGCAGTAATTGTTCCGCTACTAAAACCTGGCAAAGATCATATACTACCTGTTAGTTACCGACCAATCTCGCTTACTTGCCACATGGCAAAGGTCTACGAGAAGATGATCAACACTCGGTTGGCCTGGCATCTCGAAGCAAACGTTTTTATTAACAAACAGCAGTGTGGATCTCGTAAATATCACTCGACAACTGACGCTCACATTTATCTTACAAAAGCTATTCAGAACAGTTTCATGCGTCGTAAACACATGGTGGCTGTCTTTTTCGACCTTGAAAAAGCGTTTGACATGACGTGGCGATACGGCATCCTGAAAAAATTACACGATTGGGGTATACGAGGTCGATTACCAATATTAATTGATGGCTTTCTCACTAACCAAACATTCCGTGTTCGCGTAGGAAAAGTTCTATCAAATTCCTACCCGTTGCTAAACGGAATTCCTCAGGGATCCACCATTTCAGTAACGTTGTTTATGATTGCCATCAATGATATTGCAAAAGGAATTCCAACATCAGTAAACAAATGTCTATACGTTGACGATCTTGTCAATTTCACATCAGCGAGCACTATCCCTTTCTGCAAATTTCGACTACAAAAAGCCATAGGTACAATTTCTGGTACAGCTACCGCATGTGGGTTCCGTTTCTCTCCTGAGAAAACAATGGGTATCGACTTCTGTCGTCTTCGAAGACCACACACGAACCCGTTACTCTCCATCTATGGCTCGCGTATAAAATTTGCAGATTAGATTAAATTTCTAGGAGTCGTCTTTGATAAAAAATTGACTTGGCGCCAACACATTACTGCTCTGGCAGTATGGCTCAAAATGCCATTAAGTGTTTGTCAAACATCAGCTGGGGAGCAGATGAAGTGTATTTATCACGCCTCTACTCTTCACTCGTCCTGTCTCGCCTCGATTTTGGCCGTGTCACATACAACTTTGCAAAAAGTACACATATGAAAAGGTTAGATGCCGTCCACAATGCTGGAATAAGCCTATCGTACTAGCCCAATAAACAGTTTATAATGCGTGTCTGGTCTAGTACCCCTGAAAAATCGCCGCATGCGTCTGTGCATGAATTATGTCGCCAGCATTGCAACTAAACCATTACACATGAACTTTTCTTTAATAATCGTCGCATCGAAATAAAATTTCAAAGGAGACGAACCACAACACCACCCGTTGCGTTAGTGCTTCTAAATGCATTTCAGGCAATTCCATCTCAGCCTGATCAAGTATCTAGAATACATTTTTCACAAAAACTACCTTGGTGCATAGGCGTGAATAGCCCAAGAGGCTGATACGCCTTTAAATTTTAATCCTAATGCTAATCCACCTTGGTGCGTACCAACTCTTAGAGTAAACATTTCCCTTACAAGTATGCCTAAGAATTCCATGTAATCGTTGATAGAATTGATCCAGAGTTAATTATGTACACATACGGGTCAAAGACTGCCGATGGTACTGGTAGTGCGTTCATCATGGAAGAAGACACACTTACATTTCCTATTTCACCGAAGGCTTCTGTATTTATAGCAGAATTGTATGCAATCTACCGAGCTCTCAAGCCCTACATGAGCACTACTCCGAAAAGAAGAATACTGGTTTGAACTGATTCACCAAGTGCAATCACAAGCATCCAGGATCACTTCAATTCGGACGCACTGGTACGGAAAATTGTAGACACAGTTTTTAAAATACAGAACTCGAACACAAGCGTTACTCTTATGTGGATTCCTGCACACATTGGGATCGCTGGCAATCATGCTGCCGATGTCGCTGCTAATGATGCGAGCAACCAGCCTTATATCACCTCTATTCCAGTACGTATTGAAGATATGCGCCAAACAATTCTTACAAACCAGTGCCAACAATGGCAAGAGCAATGGAATACGGTTCAAACTCAACTGAAAATAATCAAGCCATCTATCAAGATGTGCAAGTAGCGCTCACTAGACTGAGGATAGGGCATACCAATTTTACACACAGCCACCTGCTAACAGGCACTGTAAGACCAATATGCGATGAATGTGCAGTGCATTTATCGGTGAAGCATATTCCATTGTAGAAAATCCCAAACTACAGGGTGACACGCGGGAACCGGACGTTTTTGGATCGATGAGTACGGGGCTTACCGCGGTTAGAAGAGGGCAAATGCGATAATACTACCTTTGTAGTGTTGTGCCATTTCAGTAACAATGGAGGAGTGGACATTAGAGCATCGAATGTTTGGATACGACACGTTTATCCGAAATGATGAGTCAGTGATAACCACACAGCGGCTTTTTCGCATTCATTTCTGGAAGAGGGTCGAAAACTGCATCCATCGCGACGGACATCATCTAGATGATATTATCTTCCATACTTGCTTCACATCGTAAACTGCATTGTGTAAGCTTCATTCTGATGTAAATAAAGCCGTATTATCTCGCAAGTTCTTCGTGTAACTTTTATTTCAAATTCGTCCGGTTCCCGAGTGTCACCCTGTATAAGAACTCGAATTGGCATTACGGGTACCCTAACAGATGCCCTCCAATATAGCACTGAAAAGGAAGATAGAATTTTGCAGTATGCTACAAAAACCAAATAGCCAAACTTTTAGATGACAAAATAATCCAACCATCTTATTTACCTTGGTCGTCCCCAGTGTGGATGGTGCCTAAATAATTAGTTGCAAGCGGTAAAAAGAAATTTCGAATGGTCATCGGTTATAGAAAACTAAATAAAAAGCAGTAGACGACAAATTCCCGTAATCCAACATAACAGAAGTGCTTGATAAATTAAGAAAAAATATATATCATACAACTTTCGACTTAGCATCCGGTTTCCACCTAATCCAGATGCATCCTGATTCTATTAGTAAAACCGCCTTCAACACCGATAAAGGACATTTCGAATTCACACGAATGCCCTTTGGCCTAAAGAATGCACCCGCAACCTTTCAGCGACTGATGAATTATGCTTTAAGGGAACATTTACATAAAATTTGCTTAGTATATTTAGACGATATTATTATTTTAGGAACAAGTTTACAAGAGCATATTGGAAATATCAGAAAAGTATTTAAAACATTAAAATTGCATAATTTAAAAATACAGATTGATAAAAGTGAGTTTTTAAGGAAAGAAGTTGCTTATTTGGGTCATATTATTTCACAGGAAGGAGTAAAACCTAACCCTTCAAAAATCAAAGAAATAAATGTCTAGGACTTATTGGCTATTATAGAAAAAACTATTTAAAAAAGGGAAACAAAGTAGATACTAATAATAAACAATATACTGAAAGTTTCGAAAATTCAAAATTGCAATTAATAAATTCACCTATTCTCCAATATCCTGATTTTACAAAGACCTTCATTATAACCACTGACGCTAGCAATTACGCCATAGGAGCCGTATTAAGACAAAATGTAATAGGAAAAGACCTACCAGTAGCATACGCGTCTAGAACATTAAACGAGCATGAGATAAATTATTCCACAACAGAAAAGGAACTATTGGGAATAGTTTGGTCATGTAAATATTTTAGACCATATGTTTATGGAGTGAGATTCAAAATCGTAACAGACCACCGCCCACTAGTTTGGCTTATGAATCTAAAAGACCCCAATTCGAAATTAATGAGATGGCGTATTAAGGGGAGGTTCTCATTAAAACTACGGAAAATGATGCAAAGTTCAATAATTTTTTGCGAAGTATCTATGAGATTTAGGAATGCGAATTTTTTTGAAAAATCTTAATTGAACATTTGTCTTAAATTCACAATTTTTTCGACTTGTGAAAATCCAAGATGGCGGCGTAATGGCTGCTTCCCTTCGTCATGTGTTTGGAATTTTTCCAAACTGCGAGAACGATCCTGCTTCTGAAAATGGACATAGAAACGTAATCAGACGATTTTCCTAATCCTTATACATTGGTGCATAGAATATACTAAAATATCTGAAAAAAAACTAAATGGGAGCAAAAATGGGAGCCATTTGAAAAAAACCTTCATTTTTTAGGGGTCTTTTTTCGATTCAGCAGGGCGTGTAAAAATACTAAATATTAACATTTTGCAACGATTCTAGTATAACCTATGCACAAGACTGTGTCCTTCCCGAAAATCAAAGAACGAAGTTCATCGGTTGAACGATACGAGAGTTAACGTTCTCGCAGTTTTCAAAAAGTGTGTTTCGAGAAAAACGCGTTTGAAGTTTGGGAACGTATTATTACGTGTTCAATCTGTTTAAAACTTCAATTTTATCCAAAAATGGGTGAATTTATAGGTTTTTGGGGTCGCCAAATCCGAATCTGACGTCCAAATTCCAAAATTCAAAATGGCTGATCCAATATGGCGGATCAAAAAAATTTTAAATAACCAATTTCACTGAAAATGTGTAAATAAGTATTCTTAGCGTCGCCGAACCCGAATCTGACGTCAAAATAAAAAAATTAAAATTTTACATCGCTGCGTCGCGGCGCGCTTGTTCCTGATTCGTTCGGCGGGCTGTAGCAAACGAAATACTTTCCGGATTGGAATGTCCTTTGGCCCACTTATTCTTTATAAATGTAGCTTCATAATATGTATAAAAAAAATCGATTTTTTGAAAATTTTTAATGAGAACCTATCCTTAAACTCGAAGAATACGACTACGAAATTATATATAAAAAAGGAACAATGAACTCCTATGCAGACGCTTTATCGAGAATACGAAACAAATTCGAACTAAAATTTACACACAAAAGCATTTTTGAAAAACCAAATAACATAATACATTGTATAAGCAAAAATTTTAAATTAAATAAAGGTTTCGCATTGGAAGTCAATAAAAATTTCGATAGCAAAAATTATTTACAAAATATAAAAATGAATAGTCAAAATTTTGCAATACTACCAATATATGAACAAAAATATAAATTAATACATTTAATAACAAAATCAAATTACTTCGATAAACCAACGTTAAATACAATTGAAGATAGACTTATCGAGATCAAAAATTATTTAATTGAAAACGACATTTTTGAAATTCATTCACCCAAAATATGTTCCGGGCTAGACGAAATAAATTTTGAATTAATAAAAAATTTAATTTGTAAAATATTTCAAGACACTTATAATTTGGTTTATCCACGAACTTCCAGAAATAAATGTCAGTGATTCTTTAGAAAGTTTACTACCCAATTTAGATCCATTCTGATAACGAAAATGAAATTAACGGTGTTATATTCAAGGATATTCCTTAAAGGTTGGGAAAAACCAGATAATAATAGAAATAGGTGACAAATTTCAAATAAATTTAGAAAAATTATTCAAAATTAAACAAAGACTAATAGTAACCGTAGATAAAGAAAATACAAATAAAAATATTTGTGAAATGTTTAAAAATTATCTTGTACCAAATGTAAATTGTTATTGTCTAATTGACAACGATTTAATTGCAATAATTAATAATATATTACAAACCACATTTGTTAAAAATTCTTGCAAAATTAGAAGATGTTTTAAATGATAACGATCAAAATTTACAAAAACAGTTGTGTCATGAAAGAAAAACAAATCATAGAGGTTTAACAGAAACGTATCAGAAATTAAAAAGAAGATATTATTGGCCTAATATGATTTCAAATATTCAGAGATTTATTAATAACTGCGAATTATGGCAAACTTGTAAGTTTGCACGAAACCCATACCAAATACCCGATCAGTTAACTCTCAATGCCAAACATCCTTTCGATATATTACACCTTGATGTATTAACCCTAAATAAAGAAAAGTACTTAACTATAATAGATTTCTTTACTAAATTCGCAGCATGTAAATTATTAGATAATACCACATCCACTAAAATTGTTGAAAATTTATTAGAATATTTCGCCCAATATCAAGTGCCTAACAGAATTATTACCGATAATGGTGTAGAATTTAACAATGAAATGATCAAAAATTTATTAACCGGTTATAAGATTGTACTTCATATTACTTCAACTAGCAACCCGCAAAGTAACGGTTTTATCGAACGCTTACACTCATCTTTGATAGAACATCTTCGAATTTTGGAGCAAAGACATGAATTTAAAAACTTGGATACAGTTAATAAAATAAATATCGCAATAATAGCCTATAACAATTCGTTAAATTCAACCAAATGTACCCCGATTGAAACACTATTTGGAAATGATTGTGAAAATAAAATACTAAAATTTCAAGATACAGATCAGGATTATTTAAACATTTAGAAAGACAAATTGAAGAAAATGCGCGAGAAGGTGAAAGAAAGAGCAGAAATGAATAAAATTAAAAGATTCCTGAAACAAAAACCAACAAAAGACCAAGATTTAGAAATTAAAACAAAAGAAGTTCTAGTAAATGAAAATCCTAGATTAATAACAAAATTTAAAAATCCTCTATTTAAAAAACAATGATTGACAGAATACAATAAAATAAGAAATACAGTAACTTTAAAAGACGGGAGAAAGTTTAAAATAAAGAAACTAAAGAGAAAACGTATGTTCGTTTCAGATCTTCCTGCCGAGGAACAGAAATCTTAAGCAAGATCGATTCAACCGCCGGAATTAATTTATTAGAACTCGGCAATATAAATATTTATACGCATTCTAAATATTCATATTATCATTTTAATTTTAGTAAAATTAGTGTAGAATTCGATAAAATAGCAATATATACCTATTTTAGATATAAAAGAAAAAATTAGCAATAGTAAGAGTGAATTACATTATGAAAGGGAATTTCAAAATAATTTGAATATACTAAATTATAACTATGCAAAAGTTAAGGCAAAACTCGTAAATTTATTCAATAAAAGGTCAAAAAGAGGTTTAATAAATGGACTGAGTAACATAATCATAACTATAACAGAGATTTTGGATTCACAAGATGCGGAAAAATATGAATTAATGTTCGAAAAAATTAAGGAAAACCAGAAATTATTACAAGAACAAAATATAGAAAATATTAAATTAAATAAGGAAATGATTAATAAATTTAATAAACAAATCGAAAATCTATTTCATAACGAATATTTAATAAGGTCCAGAATATTGCAGTTAGATGGGATGTTACAAAATCAAATGACTTACGAAAACTTATTTAGGATAAAAGATATTATAAATCAGATTGTTTTCATGTTAATTAATATTCTCGAAATGATTGATGAAATAGAAACCAGCCTTACTTTTTGTAATATAGGAAAACTACATAGTTCCATAATAAATATAAATGAATTAAAACATTTAATATCTGAATTTAATATAAATTTAAATTTTTGGGTTTTAAATATCCAAATAACCAGTCATTATAAAATTGAACAAGATCAAATAAAATATCTTCTAGAAATACCACTATTCGAAAATCAAAATTACGTATTAATACAAACAACACCTATACCAACGTTAGTTGAAAATCAGATGTATTTGCTAAATAAAGAAAAAGAATTAATTATGAAACATAATAATAAAATGTATTACGCCTATGATTGTAAAATGATTAATAATAATAATTATTGTAAAACAAACTTTATAGAAGTCAATGAATGTTATAAACAATTAATAAACTATCAAAATAATGAACAATGCGAATATCATAAAATAAATGAAATATTTGCCTTATTCAAAATTGAAAATTCAAACATAGCTTACATCGCTAGTAGTAAAACAAGAAATTTGGAAATAAATTGTACACGTTATTATATTAAAAAGAGAATTATAGGAATATACAAATTTATTGTCGGTAATAATTGTATGATAGATAATTATAATTTAGTCCCAACAATGAATAATGCTAGAGAAATCATTTTTGAAAACAACACTATTCATAAACAAAATATAATTATACCCGAAATCCCAAAGATAAAAGAAATAACTACTAACGGAGAACATAGTGTAACTAACTCTGCAATGATAGTAATTATAATTATAATTTTAATCATTGTAATTTTAATCATTGTAATAATATATAAAGTAAGAGTTAAATATTTGAAAATTAAGAAAAATAAGATTAATACCGATATAATTTTGGAAGATGTCAGAAACTCGGTAATATTGTAAAAAGAACTTAAATCAGCTCTTAATAAGGGAGGAGTTATATTGGTGCATTATAAGCATATTACATGTTGCATTATTAGCTGATGATATGATTTCTTGACATTATTTAAAGATTTGTTTATTATTATTAATGTTATTTCATTTCTTATGAAACATGGGATAATAGTAAACAATTAACATTTTTAAATTTGATATACATATTGTAACGCCTCGCTAAAATTTGAATTTTTAATTCCTTCCCGCTAATAACAATTGGTACAATATAACAATATAATAATTATATTTAAATATTTAAAATCTTAGTAAAAGTATATTATACTCGCTGAGTATAAGTTTACATTTTTGTTCTGTTTAGTCTGGCAATAATTATTTCACACCCTCAAGTGTTAGTTAGGCCAGACGCTATAAAAATCCAAGGACACGCGCCGCGGTTCACAGCCAGCCGAGGCCACCGTTTGTTTAGAGAAGAAATAGCTGGATGATAGAGATTTCACACGACTTCGGAGTGGGATAATTTAACCTCCGCCGATTCGCAAGGACGATACAACGCTACCACCGTGGCGAGACCTCGTGATCACACCAGCTCGTCTTCGCATTGGTCACTGGGAGAAAACAGCCCTAACAATAATCTTTCGTTTTTGTCTTTCTTGTGTATGTTCACTAGCTAACCTTCATCCCACCACCGTGTTGGGAGGAATACCATGAAGAAGGCATAAGAACCCTGGCAACAGTCATCAAGAAGGAGAATGAGTCGATATTGGGTCAGAGAAGGAAGTCCACCCTGAGCCCAGACCAGCCAAGCCAAAGCCGACCCGCCACCAGCCCAGAGTCGAGACCAGCCCGCCCGCCAGAGCCAGTCACCAAGCCCGAGCCTAGCCCGCCGACCCTGCAACCGACCGTTCGCTGCCCGCTG
Organism: Nebria brevicollis; assembly: GCA_944738965.1. NCBI lineage: Eukaryota > Metazoa > Arthropoda > Insecta > Coleoptera > Carabidae > Nebria > Nebria brevicollis. The sequence goes on from CALYJB010000065.1 coordinate 833,472, forward strand.
AACGAACGTCCCCAGGAACCGAGCCCGAGCCTAGCCCGCCGACCCGGCAACCGACAGCCCGCTGCCCTGCGAACGACCGCACGAGTCCCGAGCTACCCGCCTAGCTGATGCCCGGTAACATACGTCGTACGGCCCGCATCAACACGGCATTGCCCACATATATTTGTCAAGCTTCACATACACAATTTTGAGTAACTATAGCCCGCCCGTAACGTAATATCCAATACTACCCGACTATGATTATTATTTGTTAAACATTATTCAGTACAGAAATGACAATCTCTTTATGATTTCTTGATTTTAATAAGGACGTTATGTTTGCATACGTTTCTTGAGCCCAACGTATATCCCTACTGATTATTCTTATTAAATAACTACCACCAATAGTTGACCGATGTCTAGCTGCCCAACAACCAAGTTCACTAATGCCAAAATGCTATAGCCCCAATCACGCCACACATATCTATTTTATCGTCGTGTTAGGCCTATAGTAACGATTCTCACAAGCCCAAGAAGGCAGAGAACGGATACGTACGCTAACAATTACCGTGTATAGCATCATTCAGTGACTCGTCGAATAAATGTGATATCGGTTGCATTTGGTGAAATCTTGCAAAGATATATTTCATTGAATCAGTAGCCATGTGCTGGGGGAGCGAGACTCAGATGTCTAACTGACGAGCCCGACCTTTTGAATTCGAGCCATGAAAACATAACTAAAACTGTTGTAATATAAACTATTCTTTGCGTGATGTTGACAATAAAACTATCTGTTGTGATATGCAATCTTTTATTTCAAATGTGACCTTTTCCTGTCCAATCTGTGACGATTTCAGATCCGAATTGTATTACTACCAAACACAACGTAGGGGAATAACAGACCATCACACCCAGGCCAAACACTCATTTTACACACATTCAAATCTTGCGCGTTTATATTTTACCGTTAGGCAACCAACTTAACATTCATGTACGTACACTAGCAAACACACAAATTATACACAACTGCCGCGTTACAATATATGCTTTATAATATAGCATAAAAATCACGAGGCGATTCATGAACCAAACTATGAAAAGTTTCGAAGACGAAGAAAAACATCGCGGCCGGTGCTGAACTTTCAGTGACTGGAGGGGACAACCACGGGTTACCTAGTTCGGATGTGGCGACGCTAGCGTAGAGTGTCCAAAAAATTCGGCTCACTGGCTACCATTGGCGTGAGAAATCACTCTACAAATCTCTGGTTGTGCGTAGACTGTTCTGCACTGAATTTTACGTGCGAAATTCATATTTTAACCCGCGAAACCAGTAATGCATAACCTATTGTGCCAGATAATTTCATATTGCGAACGTTGTTTCGTGCCTCTACCAAATAATGGAAAAACAATTAGCATTTGTGTGTGATGTTTGTTCTTTAACAGCTTATATTATGGAAAAGATGATAGAGCATATGGCAACACACACTTTTGTTTGTAAGTATAATAATTTTTCTAATTTGCATGTGGCTAATCAATATTATTATTTTTAGGTGCATATGAAGCCATTCAAAATGTAAGATCGTTTGAAACGAATGAAGAAGCTGCAGAATGTAGTGCGGATGCAGAGAAAAAAAAACGTGGACGAACATATGAACAATTTTTCTAATCGAAAAACTTAAAGAGTATGACTCCCATTTCAGTTCTGGCATAAAGAAAAATATTTGGAAAAAAATATCGAACTCTTGCTCCGAATTTTGTGGGAAAACAATCACATCAGAGCAATGTGATAATAAATGGAGAAGTTTAAAAAGACGATACAAAACTGTATTGGAACACAATAAAACATCAGGAAAACAACGTCGACACTGGGAATATTTTGATGTAATCCATAGTTTCATGTTCAAGAAACCTGAAATAAATCCTGTTGCTACATGTAGCAATTACACAGGGTTGATTGAGTCTCCATGTAACAGCAAACCTACCGAGAGTGACCCTACCGACAGCACACCGGAAGTTAGCAAACTAAATAAAAACGATTTCGAATCTTCTTTCTCCAAAAAGAGGAAACAAAGAAATTCGGAACACCACAGGGAGAAATTGGTGAGGATGGACAGGTTCAATGATATTTTTGAAAAATTTGGTAGTAAATTCCCAGACCCCAAGCATAAATTGTTTTGTTTTGTATTTTAATACTATATTTTCTCCACGTTACTATTATTACTAGTGCAAGTATTATCTTTTTGTATACCAAAAGTATTTTAATAATAAGATATAAGTATATTCTATTATTGCTGAGTGCAATTTATGCCTTGCTTTTCTAATTGTTGATGCGAGTATTTTTAATCATATTTAAACAATATAATTATTTTACTACAGTTTTCATTATTTTTTTGTAATGCGAATTTATATATTTTAAGATTTTTTCATTTATATTTTATACAGTGCAATTTTGTTTGTTTTGTTTTTTAATACATGTTCCTATTATTGCAGAGTGCAATTTATGTCTTTTGTTTTGTTAATTTGTTATGCAAATATATTTATTTATATTTAAACTTTTTTTATTTTATTGTATTATACCAAACGTAAAAAATACAGATTAAAAATTATTGCCAATAATTAATGGTAATGAGTTTACAATATTATTTCTTTTCATGTTTGCATTACTTAATATATTATCTTCTTCTATATATAATGCATTATATGGATTATTGGCTTCTTCTACACGAACCTCATCTTCCAAATTTATTATGTTTTCTAGTAGATCCTTATCTAATATACACACATTATGTAAAATGCACGCAGTAACAATTAACAACGCGATAAAATCGAATCTAACAGTTTCCATTTAATAGAGCAAAGGCATATTTTCAATAATGACTCTGGTTTTGCTTAATGTTAAGTTAAAATTATTTTGTCGCATTGTTAAATTTCCATAAACCCTACTAACATGGTGTCACCATGATCGAAAAAATGTAATTTTTTTTATATTACTTTGTTTTTATTTATATTATTTAATTTTTATAATATTATTTAATTTTTTTGTAGAATTCTATTTTTGTTTCTTTATTTATAAAATAAAACAATAATCAATTTATTATTATTGGAAGAATATTTACAATATTATTTCTCTTACGTATAGAATTAACATTGTCAGCCTCTTCGTCCAAGTCAGGATCATTTCTAGGGTTGTTCTCTTCTTCTGCACGTAATTCGCCCTCCATATTAATATCTCCTTCCAGTACATCTTCATTTAGCAAACATACGTTGTGTAAAATACAAGCAGAAACCACTAATAATGATACTAAATCCAATCTAACTGTATCTAAATATTTCAGTCGACGAAATTTACCTTTCAGTAAACCGAAAGCATTTTCTATTACTGCTCGACTCTTGATCAAAATTAAATTATAGTTCTTTTGACGACGTGCTAAATTACCATAATCTTTAAAACCAAGCATTAGCTTCTCACTTAATTTCTAGGCTAGATCGCCTATTAAATGGCTATTATTGGGAAATAACACATCATTGTTTCTTATTCTATTATACAAATCGGAACTTTTAAATAATGTATAATCATGAATCGATCCTGCTTCACCAGCAGCATATACGTCAGTGAATAGCATGTTACTGTCACAAACACCTTGCAGTAAAATCGAATGATAGCTTTTTCTAATAACATATGAATTATGATTGTCTTTCGGAGCAACGATATGAATGTGCGATCCATCTATCACACCTAAAGAAGTGGAAAAAAAGCTAAATATAATTTTATATGTATTAAGAAAGTAATTTATTATTTTTATTCCTGGCATTTTTCGCATTGAAAATTCTCCAATTACTTTAATTGCTCTATCTCCTGATGGCCAAGATGTTTGATGTTTGAAAATATTTGTTTACTTTCAACAACAAAATAAAACACTCCAGCAAGTGGATTTTCTGACTCCGAATCTGTCTGCTATCGAACTAAATCATAATTTATAATTAGAAAAATGGATGTATTCACATCTTACATTACAATTACTACTATTATTAGAATGGCTCTTTAGCACAAATATTAATTTTAAATACCGAAAACTCTCCATATTTCCCAAACACCAAATTAAAATCAATGTTGCCTTATCCAAAGGAATTGCTGGATGTCCTCTACATAATTCTGCACCGTTTTGTATTCGAAATATATTCATTTTACACAGCAAATCCTCGAAAGTTTCAGGATCCACACGGAAATTCATTTGGAATTGTCGATCTGTCATATTCGGTATCGTATTTTCCGCATAATAATCTATTTTTTCCAAAGTGGAATAAGTTTCTTCTTCTTCTGAAACATCGATCGAAAAACATGTTATACGCCTTTCCAATAACCATTGCAAGAGTTTGATTGTCCATACTTTGACAAAAAGTATGGTTACGTTATATATGACATTCGGTATAGTAAATAACATTTACCTGCACAGACCGTTCGTTTAATACAAAACTGCACAGTTTTCACAGTGGCCACGCGTCATTGCACATGCACAGCACGGTATTTGGACTGCACAATATAACCGAAAGCACCTATTGTATTACTTTGTATTATTTTGTGTAGAATCAAATAATCATAATTCATATTATATTACTACTTCTGAGACTACACATTCGTTCTAAATGTTGTTATCAACTTTTCTCAGCTGAATTTACGTTCGCCAAGATGGAAGGCGACTTGTTTGTCTCACGAAAGACGCTGAGTCCGTGTGAAACATAAAAGTTTGTAAATGAACGATGCAACATTTGGTGTATGTTAGAAGCAGAAGTGTCGCGATCACCGAGTAGAACAAACGTTCTACCTATGTAAATAAACTGTACCAATTCTTCGTTAATTCAATAAATCTCTTTGTTACAACAGACTACGTTGTTGAATATTAACTAAAAACCTTTAAACCTCTAAAGGTAGATTTATAAGTAGCACAGAGCACAGAACATAGCATAGCATACCACACACTTTCGTCATACGGGAAACAGTATACTCATTTATAAGACGCATAGAGAAATTTAGCATAGCAAAGGAATTGACCAATGTTCATATTCTGTGTGTTATGCGCTGTGCTTCATGTATTTTCGTTGGTTTTCGGGATAGTACGAAGAAATACTTCTAATAAATGTCATCGAAGACGCGATGCATTTGCATTTTCATAATGAACGATGTAAAACTAATTGCGCTAATTGAAAAAAATGAAGGGATATACAACAAGACCCGCCTGGATTGCAAAGACAAATATAAGCAGGCACAAATATGGGCAGGAATTGCAGAAAATATGGGCCAAGAAGGTAAATTTGTTAAATTTTACTATTATATTACAAAATTTCACTTGAAAGACCTGAATGTTATAGTGGAATATGTAAAATCAAGATGGTTATGCTTGAGGCAACGGTTTTCACGTGAAAGAGCGAAAATGGTGTCCGTTGCAGAAGCGGCGGACGACTTCCTAATAGCGAACTCTAATAATATTTTTCAGAAATATGTCGAACTACACAAAGCTACCGGATGGAGACTTCGACGCTTGCTCAAGCTGGGACCTAGGAAATGTTTCAGACCCTGGACGTAGTTGTTGCTAGTAGTGATGACGACTTTAGTCAGGTGATTTGCTGTCACCGAGGCCATCAACATCAAAAGATGATGCGGAAGCGAACTGCAAGGAGCTGCCCAGATGAACCTCCGCAAAAACAGGTGATGAGCACCTTGCAGAACGCTATCCAAGGAATAAACACGTTGATAGAGACAAAAAAACTACAACGGTGAATTCCTATAATATATTCGGGCAGTTTGTAGCATCTAAACCTGCAAGTATGGACGAAGAAGAAAAAATAAATAAAATTGAGGCAATTTTTGATGTTATAATGGAATAATTTTTAAATATATTTTTTAATAACAAAAATGTGTTTTATTTCCTCACGCCTATTCTCATCTAATGAGGTGGCAGAAAACCCTCTCATCTTTACATTATTTTACTTCTTTACAATGTTTCACCACTCAACTCCATCCTTACACATTTATTTAAAATTAAGTTATATAATTAAAACTAATTACAAAATCATTGATTCAATAATTTATACTGCCATGGCATTAAACCTATATCTGACAAAATATTCGCTTAAAGTGTCTCTGATTATCATATTCTGCTGTGATGCCCTATTTGATGCCAAGCGACCTGCCGATGGTAAAGGCAAAACTTCATCACGCCAGTGACTCTGATCAGACTCTCCGTCAATGAAATGCTATGATGAAAGACTCAATGTTATTCATTTCAGCAACAATCGTAGTTCTCAATCATCTCCAGCTATTCGTCATTATAATGAAAGCGTTTTCGATGCACCGACGAGCTCTGGATAGTCGGTAATTAAATATTATCCCGGTGTCCGATAACAATCTCCCTGGGTACGATCTCATTATGTACCTCTTGAGAGGAAATGCTTCATCGGCAACAATGACGTATGATTGACTTATGGTCGTGCCGTGTATTCGTGATGGTGCAGGAACATTAAGAAGATACTGGTCCAACAACTGGCCAAATACGGATTCTCAAAATATCCCCCCATCACTACTTGAGCCATACGCGCCTATATCAACCATTCGAAACATGTAATTAGCATCACAACTTGCAAGAAGTACAATACTGAAGTGTTTCTTGTAATTAAAGAATTGGCTGACAGTTTTGCCTGGCGCTTGAATGGCTATTTGTTTTCCATCTAGAACTCCAATACAATTAGGGAAGTTCCAATGCTCCATAAAACCATCTGCAATATCTAACCACTCCTCAGCAGTATTTGGTGGTTTTAAATATTTAGGGCTGCGGAATTATATATTGCATCGCATGTCTCTTTAATTATTTTATGCACTGTTGTAAGCCCCATATGGTATTTCCATGCACCCATTTGCATAGAACAACCTTGCGAAAGGAAACTAGAAAAATAAGTAATGGAAAATTAAGACGCAAGTTTTCGGTAAATAAAAATACTAACTGCAGCGTCAACGCTAGCCGTTCGTCAGAAGAAATACCATCTTTGGTTTTATACCGTTTAATCATGGGTGTTACGCCGTTTTCATACGAGTGTATTTAAAGAATTGCCTAGCATCGGCTTGCTCCATTTTACGAAAGTACATATTGTAAAAGCCAGATTTTTTTCGGTCTCGATAATTTAACCGCGTTTTAAACTGCCTTTTTTTCTTGATTTTTTTGGTTCAGAGGACGACACGTACAAAGCAGCAGCACATAATGTCGCTGCACAAGAGTAGATAGAAAACGCCGTTTCTAGCACAGTTCAAGGTCTCGCTTCTGATTGGTCGGGCCGTTGTGACGTCATAGGGAGTGTTGAGTTGACGTGGGTGTATAGCGGGTTGTGTGATATTTGGGGTACTTAAGAAGATATCGCTAATGCATTAATGTAAAGTGGGTTGTATGATAATTCGTGTACTTTGTTTTTTTGTGAATGTAAAGCGGGTTGTATGATGTTTGGGGTATATTAAATTAGACCAGTAGAGTATACCAACTTAACGTGAATGTAAACCAGGACCAGTAGAGTATCCTAGGTTGCAGTACTAAAATAATAAGAGAGTAACCCAAGCTGCATATTGGTGTTGTGTACCAACTTAACGTGAATGTAAAGCAGATTGTATGTTGTTTTAGAATTCATTATATTCATAATAATTTTTGTTTTAAGAAATATATTCAACAATTTGGGGGGTATAGTAAAGTACACCAAAAAGTAAAAAAAAAATTTGTTTTATTTAGAGTACTTGTTTTGTAGTACTGCACGAAACGCGACGGATGAAACGGATGCATGGAAACGCACCATTATGGAAGGTGATATCGGTAGCCCAACATCGTTATAATGTGTAATTTTCGGTCCAACGATACCTTATAGTTTGTCAAAATGTCAGCCTTATATAATATCTATATTTCACAACATCATTTAACCTCATTTCTTGCATTAATCGCCACGCTCCATAATCGTTTCTCTTTTCTTCAGAAAAAAAAGGATCTTACCCAAAATCGGCGATGTTGTTTTGCTTTACGCACTGTTTTATTATTTCGCCACAAATAATACAACACTACCATGTGTATTTTTTTTTCATATTTCATTTTACATGCACTGTCATATGTTTCAATTTGCCAGTGCACCAGAATGCATAACCGCATAATTATCTAATACAGCATTCTCGCGGAAACGCACGAACGCTGACACGCGAGCTTGAGTAATCACTATGAGACGTTTCAACAACGTAGCTTTCCTGGTGGGGCTTATTGACGCTTAGATTGATTCTAATTTGAGCCATACTTCCCGCGATGATGCGCATTCTTATATTTGCTGAAGCTCCGATAGCTTGATTACCAAGACCAAGTCAGCTTTTGCCTTGCGGTCAGTATTCAACCATGCTTTCGTTGCGTTTTGTTGTGCGATGCATTTTGTACCCTCGCCGTCTACTTCATGTTGAGGAATTTTACCCGCGCAGAACGCCCCCGTGTCATTTTATATGAGAAGGGCTTCCGCTTGTATTTCCATCCGCGTCGCATTAACGTGTGCTATTTTGATTTTGGCTGGCTAGTCGACCAGTTTTACGGTTTCACAAATGTCTGCATTTGATGTTACGGTGTTGTTTCGATTGCGCACTCTGGGCCCATAACCTGTTGAGGTGGGATCTTGGATAACACAAAATGTTTCTGAGGATAAGTTTTATGCCATCATATGGCTGCTTTGGCATTATTTGTGCACGCCAATATATCGGTGACTGACCGGTCGTGCAGATCACTGATGAAATCTATCAGTTGCGTGAAGATTTATTCAAATTCCATGGGGTAGGGGGATTTTGGTGGTTTCTGAGCAAAGAAGTAGTTGATCCAGAGATTTTCCTTTCGTGTATCGACATTATACTGTATTAATCCATTAATTGCCACAATTTTTTTATTTTGATATTTTTAATGAAAACTTATTATCGACTTAGAAACTCATATAATAGTATAACTATAAAAAATATCTGCAGTGTCATGCACCGAACTTTCTTATCCGCATATGGGTAAAACCATATCGTAGTTACATTATTTTTCTAATTTATAATATTTGTGCTAACCTTTAGATCGCTTTTACACTAAATATGTTTCTTAGAATAAATATTAAATGTCAAACTTCAAATTATTTAAGTCTATTTTGTTAAACGATTGACAGGCGCAGATGATACGATTTATGTAACAATATACATAATAAGCAGAAATTTATTTTGAAACCAGTACTTTTTTTTGGAAAAAAGTTGCAAACAAAAGTTGTGCTAAATATAAATATCATTAAATTTTGTTCACAAAAATTTTCTGTAACTGTAACCATTTTTGAGTAATTGCAGAAACTGCAAAAAATGACCAGTGTAAACATGCACTTCCGGTCGGAATATGGTTTTCAAAAATAGGAGGTTTTCGTGCCAGGCACATACAAATCTTAAGTTTAAAATTTCATAATTTTACCTTTAGCCGTTTGGGCTGTAGAGCGCTCACACACACACACAGACACACACACACACACACAGACACACACACACACACACACAGACGGACGTCGTTCAAAAAATAGTCGGAATCGATTCAGGGAAGGTCAAAACGTATATTTCCATTAAAATCTCGAATTCGAAATTTTTCATGATTACAATACTTACTTATACTGCGTATAAGAAATTAAAAATGTTGTTATAAAAATATCATCAATTTTCTAGATTGTCCAAGCTGGGGATCGTGGCAGATATCATGTAGGAAATAAGTTGAGAAAAATATTTTATTACTTATTCCAATAACATTAAATACATAGATTATGTAGATATTATTTATGCCATATATCCATACACTCTACATGAAAATCAACATTACATATTCCACATTGTTTTCGCACGTTTGTTTCGCATCGAGCGCATTTCCGCTGCTTTACTTATTGCAGCCAAACGAAACACAAAAGTCAGACCTCGTGCTATTATATATATTGACTGATTTATAAAACTAATATGAATCTGTCAAAGGTACCCATAAACATGTTTTGTCAACCTATAGTCATAAAAATCTCTAGTCACCAAATGGGGATCGTAGCAGCTAATGGGTTAAAATCGAGGGATTATACAAATGAAGCTCATCAAGCCGAATTTTTTAGAAATATTTGAAGCTGACTTATGATCCAATAAATCCATTTTTCGATCAAACTGTTAGCAAATTTGGAGTAGTGCTAGCTGCCGTTAAAAGAAATCGATTTTCGGAAGAACTATATAAGCAACCGACTGGCCTGTATTACTTTTATATAAAATTGAAACAGGTTGCTATTCTATTTCTTTCTCGCAGAATCGTACAATTTGGATGAAATTCGGCCATTTCAATGGGGAAGGACGCACGAAGCGGCTGCAGTCCAAATGTTCGAAGGTGTGTCAACTAATAAAGTTCATAGTTGCGGTATTTGGTGAATGCAGCTTTCTTGGGGCTTTGAAATCGTGGAGGGAATATTACTACTCCCACCACAATTGGAAACTGAAATACGTTGAATGCATGCTCCCTGTCTGCACTTGGGATGTACAGGAGTTGCATGGCGGCACCGGGTCTTGAATGTTGTGTTTCGTTGTTGGCAATTGTGATTGGAAATAGATCAAAGTTAATCTTCGAAAAAATGCCAACGTGTGTCGCGAGCTGTAAGTCGGGCAACAACACCTGCCGCGAGAAGCGTCATTTTTTTCGTGTCCCCGAAGTTCCCACACGACAAATTTGGAAAGAGCGAGTCGCAAGGACTGATTTCATGTAGATAAAATTAAAACATCTTTAGATTACATAACAAATATAAGTGCAATTTTATTATTTTATTAATTAGTAATATTATACAAACCTTCGAAACACTTGTTCCCTAAATATATTGCTTACAATAATCATTAAATGCGTCTGGAAACAATAATTGTACTTACACGTGGAACCCAAAACGCTTCAAAGAAATATGACCATAAAGAGATTTTCAAAGTGCATCTTTTGTGCCATTACAATTTATTAAATCTGAAGGCTCAATTTCGTGTAAAAAAAGAAAAATGGTTTATCTGCTCAAGATTTTCGGACCAAAGTTCAATGTCATTAAAACATAAATCGAGATATCTCGGCAAATATTAACGAAATAAATTGCAATTTTCTGCACCTGTGCTTCTTATCGTGCTACTGGTTACATAAAATATGTCATATTTTAACTTGTTGCTAATATTTTAATATAAAAAAAAAAACGCGCAAATGCACGTGTTTTCTGTCTGATTTCGCCAACGGCGAATGAGTGCATAAGAAACTTCCAGCGGGAAAGTAGATGTGTAAGGAAGATTTTGCGAAAGTTACACATCGAAATAATAATAATTACCAAAGTTACGCTTTTATGTTAATGCTCCCGCTCGGGAAGTGTCGCTTACCGCGGCATGTTGAACGTTTCCTCACACATATGCCTGCAATTTTTTATATTGTGAATATAATTTTATAATAGCATAATTGTAAAACTGTTAGTTATTAGTCATTTTTGAGTGATTGCAGAAACTACAGTAAATAACCAGAGTAAACAGGCATTTTTGGTTTGAATAATTTTTTCAAAAATAGGTTTTACTTGCCAGGCATATAAAAATCATAAGTTTAAAGTTTGATAATTTTACCTTCAATCGTTTAGGTTTTAGAACATCCGTAAAACTGGAACAAAACCTGTTAGCATTTTTTTCGGTCTCCTTTTGAGATACCACGCCTGGAGCCTGGATCCGCTTTTTCCCAATAATGGCCACGACTGGAGCCAGGCTCCGCTCCTTCCCAAAATTTGCTTACAAGCATCATTCATACTGTAAGTGATCCAGCAGATTCAACTGATATTCCTGAACCAGTTTCACTTGCAGACGATGTTCCTGAATCATTTCCACTAACAGCCTTAAGGGGGCATTCACCTTTAGAGCTCGAAAAGCTGGCTGTTTTTTGACATTTTTTTTCTCAGGGTACGCACGCGGTTTTGTATCGTATTTACTCAACTTTTTTCTATAATAAGGTATTTTTTTAAATCAGGTACCTTCAGCCCCGGCGAAGATATGCACGTCCAAAGTGGGCAGCTCAATTTAACATTGGTTGGCGCGCGGTAGCATAACTCTGGTTCCAGTAGTCTGAAACTGAAACCCTGAAAAGGGTTTTAAAGTATATTAAATTGTCTAGGAATTGACTTTCGGGTGGTCCATTTGGACCATAATTAGCAAAATGGCCACCATCGTACGAAAAGTATAATTTTTTGCCACTTTTTTTCTCCTTTGGCTGGCCTTAAAAAATACTAATAATTGTCAGACACACTTCGTCGAAGATCAACTCCTATAGAATTTTATTACCTTTAAGATGCGCTTATCTAAAGTTAAATCGGTTAATACGTTGTCGAGATATTCTACCGCGCGATTTAAAAAGTATGGTTTCGAGAAAAACGTGTTTAAAAATACGCAAGCGAACTGACGCGTGCGCAAACGCCGCTTATGAGCAAAAACATTATTTTGCTTAAATCGCAATTTCATATATTTCCAACTCGAATTTCGAAAAACGGCTTCAGCAACCCATAGTCAACACATCAAAGTGTCCTATTCTGCAAAAAAAAAATCTATTTTTTTGAAAACGCTAAAGGCGAATGGCCCCTTAAGCGATGTAACTGAACCAGTTCCACAAGTAGAATCGGATTAGCTGGAGCAATATACCTTTCAGGACATACTGCAAGTGATGGAATCAGGTAGGTAGGTAGGTAGGATTAAAATTGAAGGCGTATCAACCTCTAGGGCTATTCACGCCATAAATGATGGAATCAGAATTCGAGATTTTTGGATAGAGTAATAAATAATTTGAACCAGCAAATCAACTGTTTCAGCAAAATCGAAGTTAAGCTTAGAAATGGGAATCTCGCAAGCACGATTATTCAGGAACTGATTGTAATGCCCAACACGAAGTTCGCAATTAATATAATACGAAGAACAATTTCAGCGAATATTTTTGGAATGAGAAACTTAATACACAGTCAGGAGAATTAGCAGGTGATGTTGGAACCTCTAAGTTCGCACATTGTATGTTGCAGATATGTCTATGATCCCTACATCAAAATAACAGTGGTATACAGAGACTCGGCTGGCAACTTGCTTCACAATGAATGTGAAGTTTTGTTGCCGCAAGGAAAACGCAGTGACCATTGCGAAAGTAAAGAAATTCAGAGCAGATAGAAAACGATATGAAGATTGTGGTGCTCAATACAAACGGTGCGTGATTACGACACAATTGTCACATACGGACGAAGTTAAACTTCATACATGGAGGAAAATTGTATTGGTCGAAAATAGGAGTAAGGATATTTTGCAGGTTCAATTACAGAACATATAACTCGAAGAGGCTCGAAAAGATATCGCAAAATTGGATTCCGAGAGTATTGATGATACATTGAAGTATCTAGGGAAGCAGTTAAACATATAATGCAAGTTGCAAAACTGAATAAGACGAATCAAGTGAGGTTCACGCAAAATTGTAGGTTGCTTGCCATACTCATGCACATGGGTTTTCCGAAAAGCAACCGATCCCTCGGAGACAATAAGGTGTCACCCTTACCGAGTATGCGAACAATTCGGAGGTACATATTCATCCACATTCTTTACTTGATTGTAAATATTTTGTAGAAATCTCTGAAACTGAAATATCTCTAACAGTTTATTTAAAATGGATAACTTTAGTCAAATGTGAGATATTATTTTCACATACTCATACTTTGATAAACAATTTCTCGAACTGCTAAAAGCATTATTTGAAACAAAATCAGAAAAGCAATGATATGGCGTATTACTGATATATGAAATGGCACCACGTAATAGCGGCAACATAAACTCCCTGCCACTTACACCGGTCTCGATGATTTCGGCTACAGCAAACTATATGAAGATTGCATAAACGCCACCAATTCATTTGCGAAGACCAGTTGGAAGCAAAAATATCCGAGGGTGAAACCGCTGATGTGAAGAAAGCGAAATCTGATTTCGATACTCAAACAGACCATGACTTGGTATTTTTGTTTCTGCCACTACTCGACTCCTATGCACAGCCGGTTGTTGTGTTCGCATCGAAAGGTGCTAGCACAACTATTGGTGCAATGCATGGTATCTTTATATTTCATTTAACCGCATTACATTTTGTTGATATATTAATAACATGGTCTTATGATGATTTCAGGTATACGTTTACTGGAAAATGTGGGAACAACGGTGCATGGTATCGTATGCAACGGTGCGTCATCTTACAGGAAGTTTTGATCATGGTTCGGAAAGCGACAGATTTTTGAGTTTTCGGATGCGCCGACCATTCACAAAATATATAAAATGTTTACAGTGTGATTAAACCGCCGATTGCAGGACATTGTACGTTTTCGATTGCGGAGAAAAAAGAATCTTTGATTTTCGTAGAACATTTAAAACCGACTTTTGCCAAGTCGTCGAATGAAACCTGCATCGAAGCAATCTAGTCCAAATTAAATTACTGCATTCGAGAAGATGGTTGGGACGAGAAATTTGAATCGGATCATGATTACTCGAATCCTGAAATAACGGACTGCGTTTTGTACTGTCTGGCAGCATCCTTTAGTGACAAAATAGACAAAATAACAAAATGTCATAATTGCAAAGACGAAATCTCTATGCACTCGTTATAGAAGCACTGTTTCTTAATGAAGACACGAAATTGCACAATCCCAACGCCCGATTATACAAATTCCTACTGTACCTTCAAGGTAATTTTCAACGCCAATCCAATGTACCAATTAAGCTTGACTTGCTAATGGATGAATTCGTTGCCGATTATGTGCTGACTTTTCCATGAGTTTAGTATAAAGCAGATACTATGCCAGTTCTTATATATAATCTTGTCGAGCCCAGAATGCAGATAGTTCAAACCTCTAATTCTCAAGTACTCTATCCTAGTAAAATCATGGCGCGAAGTTTTATAATGCGTAGTTGTACATATAAACTGTACTAGAGTCACCGATGTGTATATTTTGCATAATTATAATATTACAGACAAATTGCAGTATTCATTTTATTTTTCGTTGTCATTTTTCCCCAATTTCTTGAAGTTCCTAAAGTAATATTGTAAGTACTAGGTACTGTTGTACATTTAATAATAAAAGAGATCATGGAATTTGTTGTAAATTGCTAAAGAATACACTAGAGATACTTGATAACTTTGGTTGTCATTAAATATTTTTATAGGTTCCTCAATATTTTTGTATAGTTGTAGTTCCTTTAATAGTTGATGAAAGTGTACTGCCTGTTTTGCACCTTCAGTGAGAGCGACATATTCAGCTTCCGTACTTGAAAGAGCAACAGTACTTTGTTTTTTTGATTCCCAACTTATCGCTCCACCTGCATATATAAACGTAATACCGGAGTACGATTTTCGATCGTATATATTTCCAGCCCAATCAGCATCTACATATCCAAGGATTGGTTGATTATTTCATTTATATACAAGTTTATAATTCTTTGTACCTTTTATATATCGAAGGATACGTTTGCTGCATTCATGTGTTGTTTTTTAGGTTCTTCATTAAACTGACTTAGTAAACTGATTGCGTAAGCTAGATCAGGTCTAGTTGAAACCATCAAGTACATAAGTGATCCAATTAGGGCTTGATAATCTTCACGTTTTACGTGTACATTTTCACCGTCAACTTTTGGAACTTTTGAGAGTTTTCTACTGCGATCCAAAGGTGTTGAAGCAGGTTTAATATCCTTTGTATTAAATTTTATCAGTAATTCTCCAATATATTTACTTTGTTGCATAGATATGGTTCCATTTTCCCTGTCTCTTTGTACTTCTATTCCCAATATATAATGAAGTTCTCCAAGGTCCTTCATTTTGAATATATTGCTTAATTTTATTTTCAAATTGTTAAGCTTAATCAAGCTGTCACTATGAATGATGATGTCATCAACATAAACAGCTAAAATAATGTTATTTTCTGCATCATTTTGTATAAAAACACATTGATCGCTAATCAATTGTTTCATTTTCAATATCTTTAAAATTTCTGTAAGTTTTTTATACCATTGCAAACCTGCTTGTTTTAAACCATACAAAGATTTCTTTAATCTACATACTTTATATTCTTGATTTTCCTTGGTGAATCCTTCTGGCTGCTTCATAAAGATTTCTTCATCTAAATCTCCATTCAGATAAGCTGTATTTACGTCCATTTGATGAATATGTAAATTATATTAAACTGCAAGTGCAAGTAGAAGTCGAAGAGTGCTATGTCGTACTACTGGACAAACTGTTTCCAAATATTCAATTCCTTTGACTTGTGAACAACCTCTCGCTACTAATCTTGCTTTATATTTATCAATCGAACCATCTGCACGCCTTTTTGTTTTATATATCCTTCTACAGTTGATGGCTTTCCTACCTTTTGTCAAATTTACTAATTCCCATGTTTCATTATTAATCAATGATTTATATTCTTCACACATTGCGTTCCTCCATTCTGAAGATTGTTTTGAATACAATACTTCTTTTACAGTTTCTGGATCTTTTATTATACTAATCTCTTCCACTTTTTGGTAATATTCTTTCCGTGGTCTTCCTTTTCGACCGTTTCTTAGAATTCGTGGTCTTCCCTTACCTTGGTTTTTTGAAGGTTTCATTTGGTTATCTACTTTTGTTTGAGGATCTAGATCTTTAGTTTGAGTATCTAGATCTTCAGTTTGATTTTCTAGTTCATTTTGGACATCATTGTTTTTGTTTGAACATTCCTCATAATTTTCTTCAATTTGCGTAAAGTCAAATAGTTCTTGTTTTGGTATTTCAAGGACTTTTAAGTCAGGTTCTAAAATCTTGACATTTCGACTTTTTATTATGGAACGAGGTTTTTCTTTTGACCACAATTTATAAGCTTTACTTTCTTCAGAATATCCAACTAATTTATATATTTTACTTTTTGGAGAAAATTTAGATTTGTTTCGATTATGTTGCAGGGCATAAACTTTACTTCCAATTATTCTAAAATGTCCTACGTTTGGCTTAAAGCCACTCCAAATTTCCATTGGTGTTTTTTCTTCCAAAGTTTTTATAGGACAGTGATTCCTGATATATGCTGCTGCGTTTACCATTTCAGCCCAAAGAGACGGTGGTAAATTAGCTTGTAAAAGCATACATCGTGCCATTTCGGTGAGTGTTCGGTTGGCTCTCTCTGCAACTCCATTTAGTTGTGGCGTATACTCTACAGTGAGTTGTCTTGTGATGCCGTTATCTTCCAAGTATTTCTTAAAATTGATACTCAAATATTCTGGTCCATTATCTGCTCGCAAGATTTGTATTTTTTGTCCTGTTTGATTTTTAGATAAATTCTTGAATTTTTTAAAAGCATCCAAAACTTCACTTTTGGCTTTTAGAAAATATACAGATAGTTTCCTTGATTTATCATCAATAAAGGTTACGAAGTATTTCGCTCCGCCAATTGATTCGGTCTTAATTTGAACCTAAAGTTTTTTGATTTATCTTTCTTGACATTATTGACATATTTTGTAAATAATGCGTTTTCATCTAGTACCTCCGATGATTTTTCCTGTCTTTTAGTACCTTCTTCAATTATCTTTATTTTCAATGTTTGAAGATCTGGTAAGTTGTCTCGTGATTCAATTGCAGTTCGAAAAATGTCATATTCATCTGGCAGACTACATAGCAACAGAATGCATAGAAATTCATCAGGTATACTAAAATCAATTTCTGTTAGTTTATCTATTATTTCGAAAAAATTCTTCACTTTGATATGTAACAATTGTTTAACAATAGAGACTTTTCTTGCTGGTCCTTTAGGACGAAAAACGTCATCCAAAATATCCCATGCAGATTTTGAAGTTTTGCAACTTTTTACGTGAATCAGCAATGATGTGGATACTCCTAATATTATTGTAGCAAGAGCCTTATTATCTTTTTTATCCCAAGATACAATTTCAAATGGCTCGGACGGTCTCACTGAAGTTCCTGCTGCATACTCCTACTAATCAGAGTGGATCAATATCATTTACATTTGTAACTTCCTTGACTCAAAATTTATGGCGTCGAGTTTTTCAATTTGATAAATGTTTGATGCCATCCCTGGGCCCATAACCTGTTGTAAATTGCTAAAGAATACTCTAGAGATACTTGATAACTTTTTATATTGGAATAACTAATGCAATTAAATAAATATGACAACTGAAGTGATTTGTTGTATATATGTCTTCGACTGTTATTCTTTGTAGTTATGGTAATTTACTTCATTGATATTACAACAGAATTTTTATGAAATCTTATAAAATAATTTCTATTTAAATCTTGCGATTGTTTAATAGTTACAATTTTACCATTTGTGAAAGTTAAAAAATATTTAATTGAAAATATTATTATTCTAAAATAATATATTACATTATTATATACTCCAAATATTTATATTATATTATTATCTAATATTTATATTATAATATACATAACTATTTTTCACTGCGAAAAAACAATATTACGGAATTAAAGAGCTCGGAATTTTATTTAATATATCGAAGCACTTAGTTCGTTGTATAGCACATTCTACATGTATTCTAGCCCGAACAATTTTTTGAGTGCTTTCCTCTTGCTCGGGTATAAATTAACGCGTTGTAAGGAATGGAGGTATATTCAACGTAACACCATACGGTAGAAGTTCCGAAATCAAGAAACTTTAATCAGCTATAATTTAGGCTCCAGGTGCCTGACGGTACTTAAAAGTCCTTGTTTTATTTTATTTAATATATTTCACACTAAAACGTTTTTACCAGTCTCTTGCTCATAGTTACTTGCTGGTACCATGTTCGACACACTGAATGTAGTAAGGGCACTCCATGTTGAATTTTGTGCATTATAACCACATGTGTTTGGACTGTCAAGCAAGGTGCATCTGCGTTATCAAGGTAGGGTTTTAATTCTATTACTTATATTATTGCAGCATAAGTGATGGTCAAAAAAAAGTATATATATATATATATATATATATATATATATATATATATTTGCTTTCTCTCATATTTTATTAATAATTTTAATTATATTTGTATGGAATTCGGTTTATATTTCTTCTAGGTTTTCTTGTTTTGATAACCGGACACAAAAGTACCGTCAGGAATTAGGAATGGCTGAGAAAAAAATTAAATGGGCCCAGAAAGAAGTTTTATCGGACAAAGAGCTGGAAGAACTGCTCAACGAAATACTTCTTGAAGATTTACCGTTAGATAATAATGTTCTTACCGATGAAGAACCAGATGACGTTGATGAAGTTGATACTAATGATGAAGAGTCTATTTTGCCAACTTCTTTTCGCAAATGTATATCAAAGAATTTGGGAAAATCCACTGCGACACAAAGTGCCACTCATGAAAAACAAAACGATATTGAAGTGTTATAAACCTCATGATAATGTAATAATTTTGTTGCTGTTAAAAATATTGTACACATATTTTGTAGTATCAACATCCTGTCAATGATGTCATGCTTACTTTGTATCTTTGCGAATTGTCACGTATCAATATGATCTCACTTTCTACCTCAGCATTTCCTTGTTTCGAGAGTTAATATAAAGAATCGCGACATTTTACCAAGTCAGTACTTACTCAATTCTCTAAAGGAAAAGCCCTTTATTTCATTTTGCATATTAAATTCATCCTCGATATCATCAACTCTAAATTAAAGTATAGTAAATATTAGAATCAAAATTTAAACGAAGAAGTAAGACGGAGATACGTGACGACTCACATGAAGATATAAAACTTTAACTAAATGTAATCGCTTTGTAAATTCACCATTAATTAATAAATATTAATTAAACTTGTTATTACGTTGGTTTTAACCATTAGTGAACGCCAGAACCTAAACCTATCCTAAAAATTAAATTAAATATTTTTATAACGTGATCCTCAAGGATCATAACATAAAAATTGGTGTCAGAAGTAGGATAAATTTAGTGGATAAATACAACTATCCATTGGTTCAAGTAATATACAGTGCGTCGGTGAATTTAAACCAAACAAAATTTAATAAAGTAACGTATATTAATATCTCGAAATCAAACGAAGTTCTAAATCAGTCGAAGCGAAACATCAGTAACCAGCAAATCCAGCATATCCAGCGAATCAATCGAAATCTACCATATCCAAAATCTCGAAGTCAAACGAAGTTCTACATCAGTCGAAGCGAAACATCAGTATCCAGCGTATCCAGCAAATCAATCGAAATCAACTGCTAATCCAACACCCAACTCAACTACTAAGTCAGCGTCATCGTCTCAATGTTTATTAAACTGTAAGTACACTCATATCCTTAAATTTAGTAAACGATTCACCCAGTGATAGTGAAAGTTCAGATCTTATCTTATCAAACAACCCCGAAATCATGCCTGTAAAATTAGAAATTGCCGAAAAATGTCTAGTTAAATTTGATGGTGAAAAATGTAGATTAAGAGAATTTATTGACAATTCCGAAATTGCACTAAAACTTGTATCCGCAGAAGATAAGATAGTGTTGTTCGATATCATAAAAACTAAAATAACAGGTCGAGCCAAATTACTAAGTCAGAATAGAGAATTCGATAACTGGATTGCACTAAAAAATCATCTAGAAAATACATACTCGGAAAAAAGATCTCAAGCTGAATGGGAACTCGAATTACATTAATGCAGACAAAACCGCGACGAAACCGTAAACTCATATTCAAATAGAGTCGAAAATTGTATTGTACAGCTATTAAACTCAATCGGTAACGACATGACACAGTTAGAAATTAATGTATGCGAAAAATTAATCAGGAAACAAACTATGAACGTTTTTATCAGTGGATTAAAAGATCCAATCATCACTCTCGTAAAAGCTCAAAAACCTTAATGCCTTGAAGACGCTTTTGATCTAGCTGGTGCAGAAGAACGTGAAATTATTAGCCGTGCAGAATCAAATAGATTTTACAATGTTAATAATCAAAATGTAAACGCGAATAAAAAATGCTTTAATTGCGAAAAATTCGGTCACATTTCAAGTCAATGTAAAATGAACAAACATATTTACACTAGTAACAGACAAAAATTTAAAACAGAACCAATCAATACTATTAACTATCAAAATAGGAATAATTCATTTCAAAATCCGCAGAGAAAAGAATGCAAATATTGCAAAAATCAAGGTCATACTATCGACGAATGTCAAAAAAGACAATATAATAACTCTAGAAAACAATCCACAAACTTCCCAAGTAATCCTAATTTCAACTCAAATTCGCAGAATCATTTAAACTCCCCCGGAACTTCTGGTCCAAGCGCGAACCAAAGGTCAGCCGTAAATCTCCGCGCACAGAACCGTACTCAGTAACTATTTCAGTCATAGATAACAATGTTAGTAACACAGTCTCTATCGAAATACCCGAATGTTTCGATACTCCGAAATCACTTTTAGTCGACACAGGTGCCGACGTAAATCTAATAAAACTCAATTGTTTAAAATACGAAATCATGGTAATCGAAGAAGAAATCATTAATCTTAAAGGTATCTCTGGAAATATTACCTCACCAACTCTCGGATATTGCTATCTCTCCATTCCTAACTCATATGACACAAACAAACACAAATTCCATGTAGTTCACGACAATTTCCATATCAAACAAGATGGTATTCTTGGTACGCAATTTTTCAAAGAATCAAACGCAAACATTTGTTATAATACAAATAAACTTATCCTATCTCTAGAAAATTACCCAATCAAACATTTCAATCAAATAAGTATTCCTGCGAGAGCTGAAGTAACAGTTTCTGTACCTGTATCCACACAAAATGTCACAGAAGGCATTCTTAACCGTGTAGAATTATTACCAGGTATTTACTTATGCGAAAGCCTAATATCCATTAGAAATGGTCACGCGATTACAAGCATACTTAACACAACAGAATCAGGAATATCCCTCGATCTTAAATCATTTGAAGTAGAGGAAATCTCTAAACAAGTTCAAATCAACAAAATCGTATGTCGGAACGAAAACTCAAACTCGGAAAGATTAAAAATTCTAGAATCACAAATACGTACTAGCCATTTAAACAAAGAAGAAAGAGAATCTCTCATGTCAATATGCATCGAATTCAACGATCTTTTCTATATCGAAGGAGACAAATTTCCCGGTACAAACTCTACAAATCATCGAATTCCTACCACGAACTATCAACCTATATCTGTCAAACAATACCGATATCCCGAAATCCACAAAAGAGAAATCGAAAACCAAACTGCTGAAATGTTATCCAAAGATATCATTTGTCCTTCAAAATCACCATGGAATGCTCCATTATGGGTAGTGCCCAAGAAATCGGACGCTTCAGGAAAAATAAAATGGCGAGTTGTTGTAGATCATCGGATATTAAACGAAATAACTATCGGACACGCGTATCCTCTTCCAAATATTAACGAAATTTTAGATCAATTAGGTAACAGTAAGTATTTCACAACTTTAGATCTTGCGTCAGGTTTCCATCAAATTAAGCTAAATCCCGAAGATTCATGTAAAACTGCATTTAGCACCCCATCAGGTCATTTCGAATTCGTTCGAATGCCTTTTGGATTAAAGAATGCCCCTGCTACCTTCCAACGTCTTATGAATTCAGTTTTATCCGGTATTAACGGTTTACGATGCTTTGTTTATTTAGACGATATTGTAATATACGCCAATTCACTTCAATATCATAATAAAAAGATAGTCGATGTATTTACGCAATTACGAAATCATAAACTCCTTATTCATCTAGACAAATGCGAATTCCTTAGAACCGAAGTGTCTTATTAAGGTCACATAATCACAGAACATGGCGTTAAACCAAATCCACAAAAAACCGAAATTGTAACTTAATTTCCAACTCCTCGAAATCCTCGCGAAATAAAATCATTTCTAGGACTTGTCGGATATTATCGAAGATTTATTGAAAACTTTAGTGAAATCGCGAGACCTCTTACGGATCTCTTAAAGAAAAACAAAGAATACATTTGGTCAAGCACACAACAAAATTCCTTCGAAATCCTAAAGAATATCTTCACTGCCGAACCTCTCTTACAATATCCTAATTTTAATAACGAATTTATACTTACAACTGATGCAAGCAATTATTCATTAGGTGCTATACTATCTCATGGAATTGTAGGTCAGGACAAACCAATATCTTACGCAAGTAGAACTCTAAATCAAGCAGAACAGAATTACTCGACAATCGAAAATGAATTGTTAGCAATCGTATGGGCAATTAAACACTTTAGGTCGTATCTCTATGGTAGAAAATTCAAAATAGTTACAGATCATCGACCCCTCACTTGGTTGTTCAATGTTAAAGATCCCGGTTCGAAACTAATCAGATGGCGATTAAAAATCGAAGAATATGAATTCAAACCCGGAAAACAAAACTCCAACGCAGACGCTCTAAGTCGAATTCATGTACTAAATTCAAAACCGCAATTGTCATATCAAAATTTCCTAGAACATAATAGAACTAATGTCATTATAAATAATAATTTAATAGAATCAGATCAGGATTTATTTTCAATGAACGATAATTATGATCATTGTATATCACGCGATCTAGAAATGTCACAAGGAATTTCCACACAAATCAAAGAAAAATTCAAAAATCACGAATATCTAAAAAATCTCACCGAAATCGCGGAATTTAAAACCGAAACCCATACTATATTTTATTTAATAATTAAAGTAAATTATTTTGACAAACCAACTTATGAAAACGTTTTCACTACCCTGAATAGATAAAAAGAAAGACTAACAGAATTAGATATCAAATCAATTTCAATGCCTCGCATCGGATGCGGACTAGATAGACTAAAATGGGAAAGAATTCGAATCATGCTTAGGTTCATATTTTTAAAGACAGACATAAAAATAACTATCTGTCATAATAAAATTATAATTCCAACCTCAGAAGAAATCAACAAAATCATATCAGAGTATCACATGACACCTACCGGTGGTCATCAAGTTGTTTCACGAACGTATAAGAAGCTCAATTTGAAATATAAATGGAATAACATGAAGAAGTCAATAAAATCATTTATTAAAGATTGCCAAGAATGTCAAAAAAATAAATTAGTCAGAAAGAAAACGCGAGTCCCCATGCTAATCACTACAACATCCGAAAATCCATTCGAAAAAATAATGCTAGATATTGTAGGTCCGTTACCTATTTCTGAATCAGGAAATAAATATATTCTTACTCTCCAAGACGATCTCTCCAAATATTCTCAAGCTTATCCAATACCAAATCAAGAAACGACGACAATCGCGAACGAATTAGTCACTAAGTTCATTTGCATTTTTGGAATTCCAAAATGTATCTTAACAGACCAAGGATGAAATTTTATAAATTCAATTATTCAAGATATTGCTAAACTATTTAAAATACAAACCACAGCATATCATCCTCAAAGTAATGGCGCTCTCGAGAGAAGTCATCAAACTCTTGCCGATTACTTAAAAAAATTTATATCTGAATCTCAAACCAGATTGGGATCAATGGATCTCGTACGCAATGTTTTCATACAATACTACACCTCATTCTACGACAAATTATACTTCTTAAGAATTAAACATGCAGATATTCCTTCAGCCTTAAAACAAGAACCTTCTTTCCAATATACGTACGACGATTACCTCAGTAACTTTAAACTAAAAATGCAATACTCACAGAAAATAGCTCGCGAGAATATACTAAAATCAAAAATTCATAGTAAAATTTTATACGATCAAAAATTGAATGCATCTATTTTTAAACCTGGTGACAGAGTCTATTTATTAAACGGACAAACAAAAATCGGACACAGTAAAAAACTAGCTCCAAATTATAACGGTCCTTACGAAATAAGAAAACAAAACACAATGGTAAATTATACTATTAAAATAAAACGAAAATTCGTCAAAGTCCACGCGAATAGATTAAAATTGTGTAATAAACTAAATAAAATACTTATAGTAAATATATTTCAGATCCTGCGTGCTATTATGCATAACTGCAATATTTAGTTCTCCTTACTACAACGTTACCAAATTTCAATACCCTCCCGCACTGCACTACGAACGAATAGGTAAACTATACATTTACAGTGACAGATAGAACTTAATATCTTACTTAGACATGAAAACTCAAAGCGATAAATTAGACCAATTAAATAGATTTTACGAAATAACTTCAGAAATATGTAGAAACAGAATTTTCGAGCTAAAGTATAAATCGAACTTTTCTTTATGCAACTCAAGCTTAACTTCCGTAAAACAATTACTACCACATTTGAAAATTCAAAGTGATATACCATCTCAACTTTGGGTCACAAACTGACATCACCTTCTCAGAATCGTGTTAAACGAGGCTGGTTTGATTTCGTAGGTCATGCAGCTAAAATAATATTCGGAACTCTAGATAGCGACGATGCAATATATTATAACGATCAAATTAATAAAGTATCGAGCGACGAAAAAGAACTTATACACTTACTCAAAGACCAATCGCAAATCTTGCAAACCACAATAAAGAATTTTAATGAAACAATTATCAATTTAAATAAAAATGAAATTTTGCTAAATTCCAACGTAAATAAATTAGAAAGTTATCTTTACGCGAATTTAAAAGAAATTAGTATCATAACGATTAGACAAGACGTCGAAGAACATTTTACCTTATTGACTATGTTAATTAATGAATACCAAAATGAAATATCTAAATTAACCGATGCTGTTCTCTTCGCACAAAAAGGCATTTTACACCCTTCTATCATGACTTCAATTCAATTTATCATCGAACTTGAAAACTCAATACCACACATTCAAAACTATCTGCAATTTCTACTGACTTTAACCGTTGATAACGCGCATAATATTTTAAAATTAGTCGATCTTAATGTCATATATGTCGACAATAAATTAATATATATAATCGAAATCCCATTAATTCAACCATACATGTTTAACTTGTTTCATTTAACACCGTTACCAGTTAAACAAATCGAAAACAAATATCTCTTTATTCAACCTACTGGCGAATACCTTGCTATAAACGATAACAAACAACATTATCTGATCTTACCAAATATCAACGATTGCAAAATTGTCAATATAGATAAATATTTTTGTAAGCAAACTCAACCATTGCATATTACTCACCATAGTGAAATATGTGATGTTAAAATGTATTTCTTACCTTCTAAGTTACCAACTAATTGCGATATACGAATAATCGATATTCAAAGAAATATATGGAATCAATTACAAAAAAGTAATTCTTGGTTATTTTTACTCACTACTGCAGAAATCTTAACGGTAAATTGTAAAACATCAATGAACCGATTGATGTAAATTTACGAGACAACGGACTAATAACTTTAGATAAAGATTGTAAAGGCTATACTTCATCAAGATTATTAATCTCCAGGAAAACGTATACTAGTAATACCATAACTCAATTTATGCCAATGATAAATTTAGAAATCGACGACGGTCTCGATTATGATAAAAATAAAATCAACTAGTCTCAAATCGTACTAGATCACTCTTATCGAGCTACATCACTCCATTTGGAAGACCTAAATGCTGCAAGTCATAAACTATCACATATCGATAAAAATACCGACGGATTACTTAACATTTATGAAATCGATCATTCGCATTCCATTATGTACTATGTAATGTATACATTATGTATTGTAATATTAATGTATGTACTTTTTAGAATTTTTATGTATTTTCAACGAGCGGCACGACGGCGTTGTGGATGTTGTCCAAACCTTTGTATAACTTTTAATAATAGAAATGAATCACAAGTTCAAAAAGAAATTCAATCTGAACCAACTTTTGTTCACTACAGTTCAGGGTCAGAAAATATTAAAATTGAACCACAACCTCGACGATCCGACAGAATTAAGCAACGATTGAATGAATATTTGTAAATACATTCAATCTCAATTAAGGGGAAAGGTGTTATAAACCTCATGATAATGTAATAATTTTGTTGCTGTTAAAAATATTGTACACTTATTTTGTAGTATCAACATCCTGTCAATGATGTCATGCTTACTCTGTATCTTTGCGAATTGTCACGTATCAATATGATCTCACTTTCTACCTCAGCATTTCCTTGTTTCGAGAGTTAATATAAAGAATCGCGACATTTTGCCAAGTCAGTACTTACTCAATTCTCTAAAGGAAAAGCCCTTTATTTCATTTTGCATATTAAATTCATCCTCGATAAAATCAACTCTAAATTAAAGTATAGTAAATATTAGAATCAAAATTTAAACGAAGAAGTACGACGAAGATACGTGACGACTCACATGAAGATATAAAACTTTAACTAAATGTAATCGCTTTGTAAATTCACCATTAATTAATAAATATTAATTAAACTTGTTATTACGTTGGTTCCAACCATTAGTGAATGCCAGAACCTAAACCTACCGTAAAAAATAAATTAAATATTTTTATAACGTGATCCTCAAGGTTCATAACAGAAGTAATGGAAGTTGCACAACAAAGTTGTGAAGAAAATAATATTCCAAATACTAATTGGACCGAAAGAGATGAAACTACAACACAAACCGGTATAAAAACTTCATGGACTCCGTCGAATATAAACAAAGAAAATACAGTGCCTAATATGAATACTGGTTCCAAACAAATTGTACCGGATGTTGAACTACAGGACATTGAAAATCAAAGCTGTGAAGAAACAAGTATTCCAATTCCAGATAGGAAATGATCAAAAAAAATAAAACAACTGTAATTCCAGAATATGGGCAACATGAGGGTCTTATTGACGCAATTTTTGATGATTGTGAGACAGATACCGACATATTCCTGAAATTGTTGAGTAAGTCAATAGATGATATTGTTTATCAACAAAATAAACCTCTAAATTTAACAAAAATTGAACTGCTTTCTTTTATCGGAATAAATTTTATGATGTCCTATCATCAGTGTGAAGTGTCGTGTTCGTTGGCATAATCTGATTAATGTTATTACATGTGTCAGGGTTCGTGCGTAACAACTTATTTTACTTAGTAGTTCAATAATGTTGGATTTTGTCGCATTAGTAAAAAATGTTTAATTTCGAACATTCACATACAAAAACTGCTTTAATAATAATTTTGATACATAACAAAATTACACAAAATAGATTCTTCTCGACTCTCACATCACACTGCCTCATCATAACTAACCTACATATACACATACATTCTTAAACTAGAGGTGGGGAAACTTAACCTTACGTTTAATATAAAAATTCTCGTATTGGTGGATTTGTCGAAGGCATTGACTTCGTGGGCTGGGACTTATGCCTAAAGAACATGTGGTTCGCAGCACTTGGGAATTTTCCCTTTATCTGTTTATTGCGGGTCTGGGTACCGATGTTATGCACATTTAGGGAAAACATGGTTTTACTACGTCCGTCAAAGCACTTTCCGATTACCCAACATTGCTTTCCGGGGACTGAAGCTCAGCACATGTCTTTACAGTAATAAAACTTGCCAACGGCATCTCATGACTGTCTAAACCTGAACAGCTAACATCATGGAAACTTTACTGGAGCAGCAGTTCTGATTTAGGTAGTCCTTTTATCACTAACTGTATGACGAGAAATAGATTTGAGCAAGCTCTGCGCTGCTTTCATTGTATTGATAACAGTGCTATTCCTCGGCAAAATAAACAAAGTAAGACCCTTGGCGACAACTCTAAATGAAAATTTTAAGTCTATGTATAAACAGGGTTGTTATAAAAACCACTGGTCAAAACTGATTTTAACCGTCCTAAACTCGTTTAAACCATATACATAACTTAAAATAATAATTATTAAAATTTTACTATGCGTTTTTAAAACCGACATATAAATACTCGAAAAATATTATATTTATAAGCAATATTTTAAAACTTACTTCTTGTTTTTCATCTATTTTTACTGAAATGTAACATGAAAGTTCGTTCGTCGTGTTGTGCAAGTTGAAACATGAATACATCTTTCTTGCATTATTGTGCTCTGTGTGATGGGTGTACAAGTTAACACTTGTAAGTTTACTATTTCTATAAAAGGGAAGTATATTTTAACTGCAGTTCAGTCGACTAAATATTTCAAAGCAAGAAGTATGAGCTCTGGCGTTGGAAGTTTAATAATCTCAGGTATGCAAGATCATTGTATATTTTTGTAATAATTATTTTTTTAAATTAATGTGGATCATACAAATTAGTTTATGCTACCGTAAATATAATCCTAATTTTTATTTTTGCAGAGTTATGTATTTATCAGGAAATAAGAACCTTGGAGGTCGACACAAGGATCCTGTTTGGGGTGTTTTTACTGAAATATCCAGGGAAAGTGGAAAAATTACTGGACAGGAGTGCAAGGAATGCGGACAAATTGTAAGCAGCAAAGCTCTGCGAATGAAAAAACTCAGACAAACTTGTAGCGTAGTACACTCTAAATCTGAAGCTAGTAAACGCGTATTGTCTTCTGACTCTGAAGATGACGTTCCTCTTCAACAACACATCATCCGCAGCTCCTCTACAACTTCAGCATCTCCTAGTACTAGCAGTAGCAGTATAAGTATAAAAAAACAGACAAGTACTCCTAGTACGTCAGGAAGTAAAAATTTCCTGCAGCCCAAAATATTATACCATGTTTTTACTACAACAACAACACAAGCTGATCAATTAGATTTAGACTTTGCTCGCTATATGTTTTCATGTAATGTACCATTTAGTTACGTTGGAAAATTTTATTTTCAAAAACTGTTTAATAATTTACGACCCGGATATAAACCACCAACGAGACAGAAACTTGCAACCAAATTATTAGATACTATTCATAATGAAGTTGTTACAGAAGCTTCAAATTATTTATCAGGAAAAATGGTCACTCTTGTTCAGGATGGTTGGTCAACCATTCACAATGATCCAGTCGTAGCTAATTGTATTTCTACGGGCGATAAAACTTTTTTCTTATCTGCCATTGATACAGGAGCAAATCATAAAACTTCTGAATATTGCCTAACATTAGCTCTTGATGCCATAAAGCAAAAATAAAATTTAATTGTAGTGTGAGAAGTTTCGTTAGTGACAATGAAAATAAAATGGTTAAAATGCGCGATTTATTAAAAAATGAATTGTCGGAATTACAAGACGGTGATTTTTTTATAGTTTACGGTTGCGCGGCACATTACCTGAATCTTTTAGGCACGGACATATCAAAATTAAATTCCATAAATAAATTAATCAACCAAATAATAGAGGTACAGAAGTATTTTCGAAATCACCACGTAGCTAAGGGTTATTTAAAAGAATGTGATGGGTCCGTAATTCCTCAATTACCCGGTGAAACGAGGTGGAATAGCCAACTTGTTTGTATACAAACGTACCTACGCAATAGAGAGTATTTTATAAAAATTTGCGACAAATATGAACATGAAATAGATAATAAAATAAGCTCTATTATAAATAACGTAGTTATTTGTAAAGAAATAAAAAATTTGGAAAAACAATTAAAACCAATCTCGGCTTCTTTAGACCGACTACAAGCTGATCATGCATTATTAGCAGATGTAGTTCGTGATTTTATTATATTGGAGACTGAAGACAATTTAAAGCCACGTAAAAAACTAATTCTGCAGAGAAAATTAAATTGTGTTACTCCTGCACATATATTACATCCTGCATATATATTACATCCCAAATATATGGATGAAAATTTAAAAGCTGAAGAGGAGGAGCTAGCTCGACAATGGATATTAAATGAAATAGACGAAAATTTTTTGATTTTAATAATTAATTTTAAAGCACAGGTTGACCCATTCCCAAAATCATATTATCTTGAATCAGTAAGAACCAGTGTTAAACCACATGTTTGGTGGTCGGCACTGACTGGCGTTGATAAAAAATTTACAACTTTTGCAAGCCATCTACAAACTTGCGTTGCCTCTTCTGCCGGAATCGAGCGAATTTTTTCAAATTTTTGTTTTGTACAAACCAAACTACGAAATATATTAGGCCTAGAAACAGCCTCCAAATTAGTAACATGTTACAAAATGTAAAATTTCAAAACTAAACAGGATGATAAGGTTGCTAGTTGCTATTAATGTATAAATTTACTTATCTATATTATTATATATTTATGTATGAATTTTAATAATTGATACAGAATGTATTTTCTTTACTGTATATTTTTCCTATTTTTATATTTTACTACGCAATGTTTAAATTTATTTCATATATTATATCTTGTAATAATCTTTATATTCTGTGATTACTTACAATAAAAAACATATAAATGCAATTCAATACTTCTTTCCACCAACAATTACAGTAAATAAATCAATATATTATGTTCCTACTTGTGAATTCATGTCGATTGAGTAGTACTCGATAAAAACCAGTGGTCAAAATTATACTAAATCCAGGCCAGTTAAAACCGGTTAAAACCAGTTGTTTTAACCACCCTGGTTTTTACGTAACAACCCTATGGTAGTGTCACAAACGTCTAGAGATACTAAACTAGGTTTATTTCTACCTGCATACACACATAAATTGGTGACAACACTGAATTTTCACCCCCGAATCCCCTGGATAGAATATTCTTTTTAGCAAAATTATTTAGCCAATATATGTATCTACCACCCCGATTTTTATGGGAGTGTCACAAACGTCTAGAGATACTAAACTGGGTTTATTTCTGCCTGCATACACACATAAATTGGTGACAATACTGAATTTTCACCCCCTAATCCCCTGGATAGAATATTCTTTTTGGCATAATTATTCAGCCAATATATGTAGCTACCACCCCTATTTTTATGGTAGTGTCACAAACGTCTAGAGATACTAAAATAGGTTCATTTGTACAGAATTCACACATAAGTTGGTGACAATACTGAATTTTCACCCCTTAATCCCCTGGATAGAATATTCTTTTTAGCATAATTATTTAGCCAATATATGTATCTACCACCCCTATTTTTATGGTAGTGTCACAAACGTCTAGAGATACTAAAATAGGTTCATTTGTGCAGAATTCACACATAAGCTGGTGACAATACCGAATTTTCACCCCCTAATCCCCTGGATAGAATATTCTTTTTAGCATAATTATTTAGCCAATATATGTATCTACCACCCCTATTTTTATGGGAGTGTCACAAACGTCTAGAGATACTAAACTAGGTTTATTTCTGCCTGCATACACACATAAATTGGTGACAATACTGAATTTTCACCCCCTAATCCCCTGGATAGAATATTCTTTTTGGCATAATTATTCAGCCAATATATGTAGCTACCACCCCTATTTTTATGGTAGTGTCACAAACGTCTAGAGATACTAAAATAGGTTCATTTGTACAGAATTCACACATAAGTTGGTGACAATACTGAATTTTCACCCCCTAATCCCCTGGATAGAATATTCTTTTTAGCATAATTATTTAGCCAATATATGTATCTACCACCCCTATTTTTATGGCAGTGTCAAAAACGTCTACAAATACTAAACTAGGTTTATTTCTGCCTGCATACACACATGAATTGGTGACAATACTGAATTTTCACCCCCTACTCCCCTGGATAGAATATTCGTTTTAGCATAATTATTTAGCCAATATATGTATCTACCACCCCTATTTTTACGGTAGTGTCACAAACGTCTAGACGTACTAAAATAGGTTCATTTGTGCAGAATTCACACATAAGTTGGTGACAATACTGAATTTTCACCCCCTAATCCCCTGGATAGAATATTCTTTTTAGCATAATTATTTAGCCAATATATGTATCTACCACCCCTATTTTTATGGTAGTGTCACAAACGTCTAGAGATACTAAAATAGGTTCATTTGTGCAGAATTCACACATAAGTTGGTGACAATACTAATTTTTCACCCCCTAATCAACTGGATAGAATATTCTTTTTGCCATAATTATTTAGCTAATATATGTATCTATTAACCCTATTTTTATGGTAGTGTCACAAACGTCTAGAGATACTTCACGAGATGCATCTCTAAATCATTCATACAACAATTGTGAATTATATATATTTATGCACCCTGTAATCCCCTGAATAATAATTTTATTTACCCCAATTAATTTATTATATTCCCTGAATAATTAAAGTCTTAACCCGACATTATTTACATTGAAATATTAGTTGTTCTGGAAAAATATCGTCGCCGACGAAAATGTGCCGCTCTGCTAAAATGTAAAATCGTCGCTAGCTTTTCGTCGCCAAGTTCACACCGGTTGTTAGGAGTATGAACGTCTTTTTTTATTAACTTCACTGCAGCATAATATATAAGACTATAATGTTTTCCACTAATTATATTGCAGACATCTGTTCCACGTACTTTGAAATACATGTTTACATATTACATTGTATTTGACAATGATATTATAACCATTATGTTCACACTAACAGGTTTATTGGTACGATGCACCACGTGGTATATTAGCATCAGACACTCTCATTTAAACACATCCATTATTACACGAGCTTTACTAAACCGCTTGAACACTTGTTTATAACACTCACAACATTATTGACTTATTAATACCAGAATGAAAATTATAAATAAAACGCCAACAAATGTTCGTACATTCATTTTGCAGTTGACTGCAAGCAAGAAGCGTACGCGACTGTGGAGTGCCATTGGCTGCGCAAGGCATCGTAGTGGGGGACTACTGTCCAATCTGCCATGTTGCATTTGATGTAGCTTGGTGTTGCACATTTACAGGGTTGTCCAAGAAACATCGTTGAAGTTAGTTTTGCATTTTAAACAAAAGTTCCAGCAAAGTGATTCTACAATTTCAAAACAATTATGAAATGTAATACCTGACAACTATTTATATACCAAGTTCTACCAGATGTCCATCGTACTCAGAAAAGGGGTGACAAAGTTTCGTGGCGGACGGTCTGCCATATATTCATTTTAAAAATATATATTTACATGTACCACTTACATGAAATATTAAAATATAAAATTAGCTATAATTTGGATCGTCCTCCTAGTTGTTGTAAGTTTATTGGTGAACATGGAATAAATTAACGTTATTTATACCAACAAAAATAATATTCTTTATTTTAAATCATTTGCAGTGATTTGCACTGAACGCATTGGTTAAATCATATTATATTTTTCTAATTTATAATATTTGGCGAGAATGTCGAATATAGCAGTAGCTGAAAAATCAATTAAATCTGAAAATAATGTTTTATTTTCCTTAAAAACATTGAAATTATCTTTGCTAATTACATCAAATAGTTCTTACATCTTGCTAATTTATTTTACAATATTAGCTAGTATTAGATTTAAATAAGACGTTCGTAAAATGTTTATATATTTGTGCCTAGAATAGTTTCCGTTTATAGAAAACATTCTATATTTATATATCTCTGCTGATGCTAAATTACGTTTTATGTCTATTGATTTATAATTGAAATTAGCATGCAGCTGTAAACCATGGACAAAACCATAAATAATGTTAAAAAATAGTTATATAATTGAAGTAATGAATACATTTTTACGTAGGTAAAAGAAGAAAATTAGCACCGATCACTTTAAATATGGTGCGTCCAAATATCTTCCGAACGAGAGCTTGTTTAGTGTTGTTATTCGTCGTATGTACATATATGAATTTCTTCTGCCAAAACTTATGCTACTTAGTTTTAGAATATCTTCAAATACATGTGAATGTGAAGTTTTGGCTTTTCGGTGTTTATATTTGTTTTTTCTACTTGTGGTATATTCTAACAGAATGTGATATGCAATCTGAAATACACCACTGAAGGTTGGG
This sequence comes from Nebria brevicollis, assembly GCA_944738965.1. Classification (NCBI taxonomy): domain Eukaryota; kingdom Metazoa; phylum Arthropoda; class Insecta; order Coleoptera; family Carabidae; genus Nebria; species Nebria brevicollis. Next base: position 868,360 of record CALYJB010000065.1, read on the forward strand.
TTGATAAAACAGAGTTATTTTGATAGTTTATTGGTGTCTTAATTCAATGTCAAAAGAAATTATGTTTCTTGTATAATTATATTCATTTATTGACAACCTTTACTAATTTAACTTAATTGTATATCAAAAATTTATGCATTGTCTTGCTCTGAACCTTCTTATAAATATCAGTTTAGGATAAGAAAATTAATAAATTACAAATTTTGAATAATTAGAAAAATTTATACTATATTAATTTTTACTTTCTTGTACGCAGAATAAGTAAAAATTGTAATCATAAAAAAATTCGTTCTCGAGTTTTTAACGGAAATATACGTTTTGACCTTCCCTGAATTGATTCCGACTATTTTTGGAATGATGTAAAAAAATTACAGTTGTTCGAAAGATATTTTTTAAAAACCGCTAATTTGCTTCTATTGAAAGTCGGCTGTAAGAAAATCTGTTTTTCAGGAAGTGATTCTAGAGGATGAAGTAGGTATTCAATTAAATCACCCTGATTAGTCAAAGACTTTATATGAAATCTTGGGCACCTGTCAAATTTCTGACATTAATAAATCTGTTATATCGCGAATTCTTCAAAATTATTGTGCTAAATGAACTGTGAAAACTGCACGACGTTCAGGGTGACCCGGCATAAATACTTCTAGAATTGATATGCTGATTTTACGAGCACCCAGACCAGTTCCGTGGACAACGGCTTTGTAAATTAATCCATATATCAAATATATAATTAGTTCCTGTACTGTACAACTGCGGCAAGTTAAAGGAGAACGTTACAGTCGTAGACCTGTAAAATACCCTTTACTAGGTAAGAAGCAGAGGACCGCCCGCTTAAAATTGCTAAGGAACGTTTGAATTGGAGCATAAATAAGTGGAAAATATTGCTATTAAGCAACGAATCTAAATATAACTTATCCAAATATAATGGATCATGCTCGACATCCATCTGGTTAGAAATGAAATCCTCGATCCCTTTAAATATGGTGGTGGCAGCGCGCTAGTGTGGGGATGTTTCTCAGGGCTTTGTATGGGGGATTTGCACCGAACAGAGGGTATTATTTACAAATTTATCTATAATGACATTCATCAAAATATCATGCTACTATTTGCCGAAGATGAAATGCCCCTTCGATGGGTTTTTCAACATGGCAATGATCCTATACACACAGCATAATTAAAGAATGGTTTGCTGATAATGACATACAAGTTTTGCCATGGTCATCCCCGTATCCAGATCTAAATCCACTTGAGAACATGTGGGAAATCATAAATCAAATAATTCGGCAGCAAACATACTCTAGTGTTCAAAAACTATTTGAGGCCATTGTTACAGAATGGTAACAAGTTCCGCAAAATATAATTGATTAACTAATATCACCAATACCTCGACGCTACAAAGCTGTAATTAAAAGTAGAAGATATGCAGCAAAATATTGACAATCAATCAGTAGCTAAAATAAAATCTATGGTCTAATAGCAAGTTGCTTAACCTTTGTCGCTGTGCTATTAAGCAATGTAGCGTATATTACAGTGTATATATTTTAGTTCTAAACTATTGTGAAACATATTTTGTGATTTAATAAATAATTCTTTGTGTTTCAATTATACATAGATTATAGCCTCTTAATCGCATATCTATTCTTAATTTTGACATCTTATGTTTGGCACAGATATAGTTGCTTAACTTTTGTCCGACATTGAATGTATTATTTTTACAGATAAAAGATTTTTATTAAGAATGTTGCGCTTAAACAAATTTAATTTAGCGAAGACTCGAGTCAAATTAGATAACTTTTTTTTACACAGAAATCGTAAGCCCGAATTATTGCCAATAGAGACCTGACTAGTGCACAATTTAAAAATATCCGGAAAGCGTATATATTCATAAAAACTAGTGTGTTTTATTCGATTTAATATAATATGTATTAATTTAGATGTTTTGATCCATTGCCGAAATTAACGAAAGCATTATCGCTGGTATATATACATAGCTAAATTAATAGATACAAATCCTAGTATATGTGACTTCGACACGTTGCTTAAATATATCTTTTTAATTGCAGATGTTAGAATTCACGATGATGATTGCGCTTCCGATGTTTATATTATAGATTTCAGTGGTGTTCAACTTTGGCATGTTTTGAAATACAACATTATTAGTTAAAAAACCCTTTCATCTCATAAAGGTTACCCTATGTATTTATATATTTTTGATTCTTATTACATATAGTTCTTTTTAGAACGTGTCTTCTGATCGGATCCTAGGTATTCATTTCCTCAACACACCTACGTATGCAAATTTAGTAATAACTTTGGCCAAATCTATACTTTCTTCAAAAATAGCGAATAGAGTAAACACCACACTATATTTATTATGAGTCTATTTTTATGAATTAATATTGTTTTTTTTATGTTTAGGTTTTTGTGCATAATGATTACAAGACGCTACATACGATTGTAGATTCATGTACTGTACGTATATAATACGAAGGTAGTGAGATATCTATTGGAAAATTAATTGGTTAGTATTGATTAGTAAATCATAAAATAAACAAGTATCTGTTTTTCCTAAATGAAAAATAATATTAATTACCCCTATGCGTATAGCAACCGCAAAACTTCAATCACTATTAAATATTTGATTACGATAATTATGTTTAGTTTATTGCTTCTAACAAAAAATGTATGTTTTTATTTTGCAGATCAAAGTTGTGATCCGTACATTGTGCCGTGCCGATGAAGAAATTTCGCCGAGCGCGCATTATCAACCGGCCGTCCCGACCGTCATTTTGTATTTTTTTAAATTTTATAATATGATACTAAATTATCACATTTATTAGATATGTGTACCAAAAATCGTGTTTTTATCTTTATTCCTTTTCACCTAGTATCTATTTTAAAACAAGATATCATTTTACGGTTTCAACACTAGGGAAACCTCGAAAAGGTATTTGCGCATGCATGTTTACTAAGACTGAGAAAAATGCTATCATACTTTGGCATAAACACAAATTTCCTTGTGAATACTTGTTATTACATTACGCACAAAAACATAAATATTTATTTTTACAAAAATGACCAATATTTTACTAAAATCTTGTGTGTTGTTGTAGTTACGTGTAATCAATTCTGTTTATTGTTTCTTACCCAGTCGCGAGCAGCCCATATAGCTGGCTGATCTTAATTCGGCACAAAAATCCGTAAACCGCTGCCACCAATGTAAGATGGTGACTGGGGTGGTCACTTCTTCTCTTATATACTCGGGTTCTTGCCAAATAGACGTTTAGGGTAAGGATGAAAGGGGTGGTCACTAGACTACCACGGTGTCGATTAAGCGTAGTTGGTTTATATTAAATGTCCATGATACAATGCGGTGGAACAACTACTTGTCGTTGTCCACATAGAGTTCTTATATAGTCGGTCAAACTGCTGACATAACAATATGCGATATATTGTTATTTATACATTGCAGTAGTAAATTCACGGAAGGTGATGTAACTATGCTGTCTCAGCATATTAGCATTTGTAATGCCTACAGTGTTAATCATTGGCCACGATTTACACGAGATCAGCTACCGTTACAAAGAAAGGATATTTTACTTAATATTGATGAAATGACTGGTCATAAAGCTATTTTATCCTACAATGGCCGTTATAACTTACCAAAAGGTATAACAAAGTAATCTTGTCAAAATAATTTTATATAATCCCTTATTATTGATTCCTTTGGAATACATTTAAATATTTTCTTTGTTAACAGGCGCTGATTCGCTTGGCTTATACGTAATGGTAACGAACCTGAATACAATGTAACTACAGTTCTCAGTAGCGACGTTAACACAGCCATTACTAGCCTAAATACTACGAAAACTCCAGTAGCAGTTACAAAAATTCTATCTCTCCGAAGTCAACTAAGAGTAAACCAATCATCTAATCCTCGGAGATAAATAAACTCTATTACCCATTATTGTTTGTTTGATTTGCAAGTCGATCCAACAGAGACTAAAGATGTATCGCTCAAAAATCCTGCCATTGTGAAAATTTTATTTTTATCTCTCGCGAAATATGCAATTCATCTTATGCTGCAGAGGAATAGAATTATCGATCTGAAATCGAATCCCAAACACTGTAATAACACATGGATTCCTTGGCGTGATCCTGTTCTGAAATGTGACCTATAAATAAAACTCGCGACACTATAATGAAATCTGAATATGTAACACATATTAAAAGTCAGATTGTATCTACTTAATAATTTTTTATGTACATGTTATACCAACGTATTTCATAGGAGTATAATATAACATCATTTCGATCTTGCACTGCGCTAGAATTGCATATTGACAATTTGCCTTCAATTTCTCTACACTCTACCACAATGATTTTGATTTTCAAATAAATAATAGGTTGATGAATTAGATTAATTGCTTGCATTAAATGTTCGACGAGCCAGACGTTTATAAAATATATTTTGCACGATGTTTGCAGGCTGATGTATTGGAAATTTGAGTCTACCTTATACGCTAAAAATATAAAATTAAAAAAAACCGGTATAATGTGGAAAAATATAAATAGTTATTTGCCTGTTGAATATTACATACAATATAGTATTGCAATATTTATGATCTAAACTAGATAATAAAAAACTGCACTAACAGGAGCACGATATAATCAAGGAATGCATATAATTAAACAGCAACATGTTTAATCGATATGCGTCGATATGCGTCGGTCGCGAATGAAAAGTGGAAAAGCTGCTGGAATTGATGGCATAACTCTGGAAATGCTAAAATTTGGGAGTGTGTTTGTTTGATTGGTTAATAACATGTTTAACATTTGTTTTTAATTGGAAACGTGAGGTGTATATCACATATGAAACAGCATGATATACAAGGTGGCTTTCTGCCTGGGAGAGGGTACGTTTATCAACGTTACTCACTTCGTATGATTGTTCAAAAGTCGCATGATAATAATAAGAAGTTGTTTCGTGGTTTCTCGTTTAGAGAAAGGGGTAATTCGTGTAGTTCGTGAGAATTTATGGTGTAATTACAATGAAAGTGTCGTGTGCAGTCAGGCGACTGTAAAAGTTGATGGTAGATTGAGTTAATGGTTTAATATTGAACTGGGTGCGTAATGAAGGTGTATCTGTTTCTGCTTTAGCTCATGCAGATGATGTGGTTTTTGCTAAATTAGAAGAGTAATTGAGTAGAATGATACAAAGTATAAGTGAATTTGGAAAGCATATGAATCTTCAAATGAATGTGAATAAATCGGAAGTTATGGTGTTCGAAAATAATGAATGTGTGGAATGATTGAGGGATTGAGAGAAGAGTGTCAGCTGGATGTAAGATCTTAAGAACGTTAGGAATGTTTGTGATATATTTTAATATTTCTGAGCATGCAATTTTATGCATGTAGAATGTTATACTTGTGTCATCCTTGATGTATAGTAGTAAATGTTGGGTTTGAAAAGTATTTGTGGTATATCGAGGAGAGACAGACGTAGAATAGGTGCGAGTCAAATGAGATGGTATGTCCATATCGAAATAATGTCGATTGAAAGGTTAACAAGAAAAATTTATGTGGCAGAGATGAATGGTGTGAGATTCTGTGCCTCATGATTCGTGCACCTGCACCTTGTAACCTTTTCTTACGAAGTAAGCATAGTAATCAAAAGAATCGATCTTGAGATTCTGATCATTTTCGGAATGACTGTCTATATGTATATAAGTGCCTGTATGAGCGCTCTCCAGCATAAACAGTTAAAGGCAAAATTATGAAACTTTAAACTTAATATTTGTATATGCCTGGCAAGAAAACCCCCGACTTTTGAATAGAATATTCAAACTTGCTTGTATAGTCTAGTCCTTTTCTTGCAGTTCCTGTAATTACTCAAACATGAATGCACTTACAACAAAATAAGTTGGAATAAAATTTAAAGATATTCATATTTCACACTAATTTTGTTTGGATTTTACTAATACTGGTTACAAGAAAATTGTTATTAAAAGTTCTACTTATTTTATTTATTTTTACATTATCAATTTCTGGAGATAAAACAAACTAAACTTCAACAATTTGGAATTTGACTTTTAATAATTAATGTAAATAATATATTTAGTGAATAATTCTTTCACAGGTAAGTAATAATATTATAGAATAATTAAAAACATGTATCTAAATAAAATACGTATAAGAATGTTTGGTATAAGATGTTGCAGATATTTATTTATTTCATGTTAACATAGTATATTTCGTCTATATCAGTAGATTTGTTATGTACAGTTGCAGTATTGTTTACCACTTATATAATTTTATATTATCCAATCATCTTAATATTATATTTAAAGTTATTACTGTTTTTTCGCACCTGATATTGAAACACTATAATGAAGTAATATTGTACTATGTTAACCCTAACAACATGGAAGCTCAGTTCTGTTAGGGCATTTTATTCATTTTTTTTAATAGGTGTAAAGAAGAAGATATATAAAATTAAGATGATTTAATTGTTGGAGCTAATATGTCAACCAATATTAATATTATATTATTGTGCTACTAGGGCTGTATATATCTATTAGCATCCACTAGAATTATTTATAAATCACATTTCACAACGGGATCAAGCCAAGGAAACCATGTGTTGTTACAATTTTTGGGATCCGAGTTATAATCAACAATTGTATTTCTCTGCAGCGCAAGCTGCATTTCATATTTAGTGAGTGATACTAACAAGTTCGTCACAATAGAAGGATTTCCGAAAGAAATATCTTTAGTTTCAGTCGGATCGAGCAGTAGATCAAACGAGCAATAATGGGTAATACAACATACTCCATTCCGACTATTATTTGATTGCTTGATTTGAAGTTCACTTCGGAGAGAGAGAATTTTTGTAACTGTGACAGGCGTTTCCGTAGTAGTAAGACCAGAAATGGCTGTGTTTACCGGTGTCACCGTAATAACCGTCGTATAAGCCAAACGAAACAGCGCCTATCAACAAAGTAAATATTTAATTTTTTTCTAAATATTAATCATTTGTTTAGGATCATATAATATATGGTAGCTTTGATATACCTGTTACTAACTTATAACGACCATTGCTGGATAAAATGGCCCTATGGCCAGTTCTTTCATCAATATTAAGCAACACGTCCTTTATTTGTACCGGAAGTGGATCTAGTGTTAATCGTGTCCATTGATTAACACCATCAATATCCCCTAAGTTACTCACATATCCTCCTGTATCCAAATATGCACATTTGTAATTCAATCTTACAATAACTGAATACGCTTACCTGCAGCGGCATACAAAGTTGGAAGCCAATCAGTAATATGAAACAAATTATTATCAACGTATTGCTTCTTTAGTAATTGCGAAGCCCACATAACGGCTGTATTTCTCACGCCTCCTTCATACAAATTTTGTTTTTGACCTCTGAATGGCCAGTTTGAACCACTATTTGCATAGGTACCAATAGTTGGGGCGCCATTGTCCGATATAAATATGACGATTGTATCTTGTAGAATATTTTTATCCGCTAATGCTTTCAATGTCTGGCCAATAGAGTCGTCTAAATGAGTTACAACCCCTAAAAGATACATTCCTTTGTTTATAATTTTTTATGCAATGTTAAACATAAAAATTGTAATTATGAAATTAATTTATATCATTATTGTATAGAAAATAAAACTATTTTGGTAATAAATTTTGTCTGTGTATGTTATTGATTCTTGGTAGCCAATAAATTGTAAAGGTATTTCAAAACGATGCTATTTCAATTCAAAATCTGCTTCCAGAAATAATGAAGGAAAACACAGTTATTTAATTGTAAACGAAATGCTGGGTGACTCCCATGATGTTTGTTGACTGAATATAAAATATTTGTTTCAACTATAGTCGCAAGAGTGCACAATAAATGTAGAAAAAAAAAACTATTTGAATTCTATTAATGTATAAACGGATTTGTGAATACTATGTTGATTTCTGCTATTAGATTGAACAGGAAATAATATTGGTAGAGTGTAGTGAAATAAAAAAGTGGCGGCACTGCTGATTGCGTGAAAGTAATATCGAATTATTGTGGCGAGTTCATTTGGTATAGAGCAGATGATCGTGCGAGAAGGTATAAATATATTCGTCTTAAATATTTATACCATTTATATAATCCATGAAATGGATTTTAGTTGAGTGTCATATTTCATACTTCATCTATATAATTAGAAATGCTAAAACTTAGAAGTGTAGTGTGTTCGATTAATTGGTTAGAATATTTTTCCCTTAACTGAAAAATAGTGTAGAACCGAATGATTGACATTGGGTGTGACTTTTAAAAGAATATGTAGTTCAAATGCCACACAACTTATCTTAATGTGTAAGGTATAATTTAGAAATCAATGTAAATATTCCTTATAAAATTGTAAAATTCACAAGTACGCTTTTTGCATGGTTGAGTTGTAAATGAATTTATTTCTCTTCGTATTATTGTCGATACGTAACTAAATATTAATGTTGTTTTGTGGTCCTCTTGATCTAAAAATGTCGAGTGTAGAGTATTACGCGAATATTTCAAGTGAATTTGATTGAATATAAAGCGAATGAATTGTTGTTGCACTCAAAAAAATTGTTGAATGTAAGGAGTATATCTGCGTTATGTCATAATGGCTATTTAATATATACGTGGGTGTAATATTACGTCAGTCATTAAGTTATGCAATTTGATGGGTTTCTCAATTTTAAAGAGATTTCTGTATATAAGAGAAACAAGATGAGAGATACGTGGGCGTATGAGAATTGCGGTATTCTATAAAATGTTGTACGGAAAATAGGTGAGAGTTAAGATAGATGGTATGGTATGATGACAGAATATCGAATGAACGGCCGACGAAGAAAATTTATGTGAGCGATTCGGAATACAGTTTCGTCCTCGAAATAAGAAGATAAATATGATCAGGATCAAATTGCGTTGTAAGAATACTAATTAGAAGTATGTGTACGAATAATTTGATGAATTTGCATGAACCGAAAGACTGATGCAGGATAGAGGTGAAAGGCGAAAGATGGTCTAAGTGAGAATAAATGTAAAGGTTTTAAAAATATTATTTTTTTCTGTCAACCAAAATATATGAAAGATTTTTTAATATTGGACGCTATTATAAATTTATAAAGTTATTTGCTAAATAGGTAACGAAATTGATATTACGAGTATACTTTTGTAGACATAGTGTATTTTATGACACGCGCACTGGACCACTTAGCATTAATACTATATTAGGGTGCATCCCCACACCATTGGTGTAATCTGACCATTACCAAATTTCAATAGTAAATAATTAATAAGCGGCACGGTTTAGAAAAGAACAAATGCAGAAATATTAATTCATTCTAATTTAATTAAATATCCTAAGTTAATATCACAATGATTGTTTTTTGGAGTCAACAATATTGTTTGATGTCACCTACCAGCAAATAGTTGTCTATCACCATCAATGTAGGAGTATTGTTGTCGTGTTTTATTGACGTCCATAACTTCAAGCTCAGTGCCGTCTTTTCCTGTGTGGGCAGCCAAGTGGTTGATTACCAAAAACAGCGAATCTTCTAAAGGATGGTCTTCTATAATTTGGACAGCTTCCTCAGTGAATACTTGTGTGGCATATTTGCCCGCATGTTCATAAGCAGGGTTAGAGTTGCGATGTAGATCGTAACCATTAAAGCCCTATGCAATTAACAACCACAACAAATAAATTGTTTTCTGTAGTCAAGTGCATGTAAGTGTTAAAAATGGCTTAGAAATAAACCAGCAAAATAATGTTCTTAAATACGAATAAATTTGATTAAACATACAATTAGCATTTATGCATCTTCACATGAGTAGAATAGAAAATTAAATACAGCGTCATATATACAACTACGTCCTTTGATATTTTATTAAAATTATGTGAGTTTTGCATTTATTGGTACTTTTATTACAGTGGGTCGTATTTTCAACATTCAAAACTGTTTATGTTTTTATTTGTTGTAGGATAATCTATGTCATTTTTCCTATTATTTATGACGAGACTGGAAGAAATTTGTTTCATCTATTTTCATTGACGCAAATTATAGGGATCTTGTATTTAGATCTTCATTTCTCCTCTTAGTATAATATGCAGTAAATATTAGACAATATTAACTTAATTTGAAGCAGTATTGCTGAGTATTCGCTAATTTTGTCAAACATGTTTTAATAATATCTTGAAATACACTTACAAAATAATTATTAATTTCATAATTAAAATATCCCACAAAACCGCTCCAATAGCCGATATGACATTCAAATCCCCGACCAACCGGACAAACACTGTGGTTGTGGAAGCCTAAGTGCCACTTGCCCACCATGTGAGTTCTGTATCCATTCATTCATTTTGAATTTTCTTTATTATTTTGTTAATAACGTTTGCACAACATGGCTGGTTTTGCTAAGAATAATTTTAAGCAGTTGAAAAAGTAACGGATACGGCAGGGATCAAACCCGCGACCATCGGTTTCGCGCCGATCGCTCTAACCAACTCAGCTACGCATCGACTGACCACAACCGTCCCTTTTTCAACTGCTTCAAATGCCAAGTGTTAACAAATACGTTCGAAGACTTCACACTGTGATATTGACAACGAAAAATTGTAACGTAGGCTACTAGGTACGGAAACCCGCACAGTACATGAAATAGAATTTCTATTTCATGGCTGGTTTTGTCAGAGCTCCTACTCAGTAAGAGAGTGTATATCTGAGTATGTGTGTTTTTTTTGCATTGTATGCTTGAACAATATGTTATTGTGTGTGTTACAGTGTGGTTTACATTTTTTATGTGTTAGGATTGTGTTTTATGGGAAAAGGGGGAACAAAAACCCATTTTAATACATGGCATTTTATTTAAAACTTTATAACTAACTTAACTAACTTTAAAAATTAACATTATTGATGATTGTATGGACATTAAGTTTATGCGGTAAGTTTTGTATTTGTGGTTGGCTTTATTGTTGGATAGTGATGTGTGTTGCAGTGTTGTTGTGTATGTCTGTGTTACGTGTTCGGCTCATGGAGCCTTTCCGTAAATATGGGTAGCGTTTGGTAAGGGAGCTTATGTTTTTGTGTTATTGTAGTGCTGTCATGTCGTAGTTTAGTGATGTGTTTTGTAAGAGAGCTTGAGTTTAACTGTGTATTGTAAAATTTGTGTGCTAAATTTTCTATATAGTGTTTAACGTATGGGATGTTTGTGATTTCGTGTAGGTGTGTTATGCGTGTGTACCTTCCAGAGATGGTGGCCAGGTGCATGCACTTGTTCTGGAGACGCTGCAATGGTAGTAGTGAGGTTACTGAAGCATTACACCAGACTGGGGCTGCGTATGTAAATATGGGGCGAATGATGGCGGTGTATATTAGGATTTTGTTTTTGGTTGAGAGGGAACTGCTTGGCACGAGGAGCGGGTATAGGTTTCTAATGACGTGTTGGGCTTTTCTAATCGCCTGTGATATGTGTGGACCATGGCGTAATGTTTGGTGTAGGTGGGTTCCCAGGTATTTCACTGTATTCGTTGGTGTAAATTTTTGGTTGTTTATTTGTAAGGGTGTTAGGACTTTTTTTTGTGTGAATTTGCGTGGGAAGACAATGGTTTCGGTTTTAGTGGCGTTTATGTTAATTTTCCACTTCTCCCAGTAGCGTTGTAAGATATTTACGTGTATTTGTAACTATTTGTTAGCCACCTGCGCACTGAACGAGTGCGCGTAGATGGCTGTGTCGTCTGCGTACAGAACGGTGTTCGTGTTTGGGAATGTGGGGAAGCCGCTTAGGTACAGGTTGAATAGTTTGGGTCCAAGGACTCCTGCCTTTATGGCTTTTGAGGATGATAATGTGTTATTTATTATGGTTTGGAAGGATCTATCAGTTAAGTAGGAGTGGATCTGTTTTATCAGGATTTGGGGAAACTGGGTTTTTATTAGTTTGGCCATAATCCCTGCTACCCAAAGCTTGTCGAAAGTTTTTTCAATGTCTAGCAGGGCCATGACTGTTACTTTGTTTAGGTTAAATTGGGTAGCGATATCGGTTGCGATCCTGCATACTTGTTGTACAGTGTTGTGCCTTGCCCTAAATCCAAACTGGAAGTCGGGGAAATTTTTCATCCAGTGTCGATATCGTCTATCCGGGATAGGATAATCTTTTCGGTTAGTTTGGATAGGGTGTTAAGGATGCTTATCGGTCGATAGCTACCGGGGTGTTGTGTGTTTTTGTTTGATTTTAGGATGTGATGGACAATGGCATTCTTCCATGCAGCTGGGAAATGGTGCAGTTTAATGATGGAATTGATGATATACACTAACTGTATGATGGATTTCCGTGATAGGTTTTTGAGGACTAGGTCTTCTATATGGTCTGGTCCGGGAGCTTTGCGATTTGGTAAGGTGCGGATTATTTGGTTTAGTTCTGTGGGGTTAGTTAGGAGCTTGGAGAGGATTTTATCTGTTGTTCTGTGTGTTGTTCTTAAGAAGTGTTGTGTTTCTTGAAGGATCTGCTCGTGTTCTTGAGTGTGCTGTGTGTCGATTACATGTACGTTTGCTAGTTCACTAGCTAAGGCTTCTGCCTTTACAGGGTCAGAAGCCGCTGTGGTTGTGTTAGTTAGTGTGAGTGTAGGGATTGGGGTATATTGTTTTTTAAGATTTTTGGTGAGCCGCCAGAGGGAGTTGTCATTTGGGTTTAGTGAGGAGAGTTTGAGGGACCAGGTTGTGTTCTGATGTTTTCTTATTAAATTTTGTATTATAGAATTCATGGCGTTGAGGTGTTGTCTGTGTTGGGGGAGGCGGGTCCTCTGCCATTGTCTTCTTATGTTGGTGATAATGTCTAACATGTGTTGAAGCAGGTGAAGTGTGTGTGTTTTTGTTTTTATGTTGTGTGCGTGTTCACGTTTGGCGGTATTTATTGCTTGTGTAAATTTGTGTACCTCTGTGTCTATGGCTTGGGTTGTATTTATGTTGTTGTTTATTGTGATCTGTTTGTCTAATGTGTGGCGGAAGTGTTGCCAGTTTGTGTGTTTGTACGACGTGATGATATTTGTTCTGTTGTGTATTTGCCTATTGTGTAAGGTGAAGATGAGGGGGTTATGGTCTGAGCTGAGCTCAGGGACGGATTCAGGAGCGGTGATGTTAGGGACGTTTTTGTTTATTATGATGTCGATTGTGGAAGGCGTTGTTGCGTTTTGTGGGTAGTGTGTTGGTGTATGTGGATGCATAATGATAGCGACGTGTGTGTTCGTGTATCTGTTGAGAGTGTGGCTGCTTGTGTTGTTTCTGTTGCAGTCCCAGTTTGTTTGTTTTGCGTTAAGATCTCCCGCCACTAGTGTTCTGTTTTTGTGTAATAGGGTTGTGAGATCGGCGTTTGTAATGTTGTTTATTGGTCTGTTGTATGCTGCAGTGATTATGGTGTTGTCTGCTAGTTTTATGCTAAGTGTTTCTAGTGTAGTGTGTATTGGTTCTAATAGTGTATGTGGTACGTTGTGTTTTATTATTATAGCTACGCCTCCAGCCGGTACCGGTCCTTGCAGTGGCCAATCTGCTCTGTAGGTGGTGTATGTGTGTATTTTGAGTTTACGTGTGGGTATGAGTTTGGTTTCGTTTAGTGTCATGATGTGTATGTTGTGTGTGATCATGTACTGCTTAAGCTCCCCTACCTTACCCAGTATTCCGTTAGCGTTCCATGAGCTGATGTTCAATGTTGATTTGTCTTTAAATGTTGTATTGGTGTACATTTTGTGGTTTAAGTCCTTCAGGGCACGTATCCTGTTTTTGATATTTATTAAAACGTTCAGTCTGTTCATTTCTGTGAAAAGGTGGGAATGTTGTGTGGTTTGGGGTTGGCGGTGAAACGGTTGTTTGGTTGTTGGGAGTGAGGGAAAATCTTGCTGGGTTAGGTTGACTTGGTCGGGGGGCGGGGTTGGTAATAGTGGCGTTGTGTGGGGTCTGGGTTTCCAGTGGTTAGTGTTAGGTAGGGGAGCATTTATGTATTTTTTTTTGTCTAGTTTTGTTTGTTTATTAGTCGTTTGTTCGTCCAGTTGTCGGATACGGGCCCCGTAGACTGAGTAAGTGACGCTTTTCGCCGGGTGGTCTCCTTTGCAGTTTGCGCAGGTGGCGGGGGAGTCCTTAGTCTTTGTGCAAGTCGTGGTCATGCGATCTTTTGCGCATTTTAGGCATTTTGGTTGCAGTCGGCAGTTTGTGGTTGCGTGCCCCCACTGTTGGCAACGGTGGCACTGGATGATCCTCTTTCGGTTGATGTGTCTCTCCCACGCTACTTTCGTGTAGAAGAGGTATTTGTTATCGGAGATGAGTTGGGTCACCGTGTGCGTGTTACCTACCGATACCAAATATAGGGGGCGCCTAGTATTCCTCATTTTAAATACCTTGTGGGTCTGTATGTTATTGTCATGTAATCCCGTGGTTAGTTCTTCGATCGCCTGGTCGTTGTCGAGCCCTCGGATAACGAAGGCATGGGTCCTTGTGGTTCTGTCCGTGTATGTGTAGTAATGAAAATCGTCGTCATTGTTCATGTCAGCGATAATTTTTTGTCTTTCGTTCTCGTCGTTTATGTAGATGTTAGTGTTATTGTTCGTGTATTTGTAGTGGTAGCCTTTAGTCGCGTGTGTTTGCAAGTAATTTGTCACTTCGTTGGGGTTTTCGGGAACTCCGGGTATAATAATGGGTGGGGGAGAGTGGCGTCTTGTTGCTTTTTGTGGTTTGGGGTGCGAGGGTGTATCTGTCTCTGTTTTCTCTTCGTGTTCAGTTTCGTATGTGTCTGTTAGTGGTTGGTATTTGTTTTTAATCGTAGTTGCTTTTTTGGGCAACTCCGCTTTGGGTTAGGCGGTCCGCTTAGGGTGCTTAAATACCCTTGGGTCTTCGTCGTCCGCGGACCACAATCTTATTCTGGCTGTTGTCGGTTCTGTCTGTTTTGTTTTTGTCTGTGTGTTTAATGTGTGTTTGTTTGTGGTCCGTGTGGCAGGTCTCTCACCTTTTTTGTGTGTTGTTTGTTGTCAGTAGTTGCAGTAGTTGTGGTTGATGTTCCTGGAGTTGGTGAGCGTGTTGTGTCCATTTTGTCGGAAGTGACTGTTGCGGAAGCAGCAGTCGAGTTCGGTCGGTTTACCATCTCCCAGGCTCATATTCCTCGCTTTAGCGATAGCTTTTTGATGCGCGGGGTCGTTTCTGTAGCACCCCTTTCTTTTGAAAGGTGTTTGTCCCTAAGTTGGACAGTCTTACGGGTCGTTTTCGTTTAGTTTTTTGTTCCGTTTGTGAATTGTTTGTCGTTTTCACTCATGAACTGCTTTGTTTGTTTTTGTTTATAACTGTTTGTTTATAAATATTTTTATTGTCTTTGAGGGATACACTAGCTGGCTTAGTATACACGTCTGCTCACTGTGATAGTCGCACTCAGAATATATTTATTCACCAAATTCATTTACTTCAATCATATAAATTTTGACACTCACCGTAATCAAATCTGATCGCGTTAAGTTGACGGCCTGTCAAATTAGATGTAACAGACGGTTAGGGATGAAAAACTTTTTGTGCAACTGAAATACTCGCTAACAGATTGTTAAATTGATTTGGACAATGCGATAAGTAATTAACTGTTACAATATTTATAAATTGTTTTATGCAACGCATACTAGATAGGTGACGGCAAGTTAGGCATTTGACGGACCGTCATGGAGTTGACAAACCTTTGTGCAACTTGGCATATGTCTATTTTTTTTTTTTTGATAATCAATTGACAGGCGCAGCTGATACGATTTATATAAAAATAAATATAATAAGAAATTTCAATTCTCCTGTCCGGTACCGTTTGGGAAAAAAAAATTCAAATAAAAGGGTAACAAATTATATAATTGTAGTTTTTAGATTACATTATATTAATGGAATATACTTTGACCTTTGAATTGGCCTATTTAGATTCATGCAATTGTCCATCGATGTTAGTTTTAGATATTACTTATATTTGATAAGAATATCACTACAAATATTGTTAACTAATATAATGTTATGCTCTTATGTAACTCCCTCTTGATTTAAACTTCGACTTGTAAACTGTTACTCTGTAGCCTTTTATTGAAATATTAAAAATAATATTTTTGAAAGTATTTGGAATTAAAATATCTAATTTACGCAACGCTGATATCTATAATTTTTTTTTGTAACTGCAACTATTTTTGAGTAATTGCAGAAAACGCAAAAAAATGACTAGAGTAAACATGCACTTCCGGTCGGAAAAATGTTTTCAGAAACAAATCTTATGTTAAAAAAAATTTCAAAATTTTCCCTTTAGCCTTTTGGGCTGTAGAGCGCTCACATGCACAAAGACGGGCACACACACACAAACACACATGTATACGGACGTCCTTCCAAAAATAGTTGGAATCGATTTAAGGAAGGTCATGTAACAAATCAAGCTAGTTGCGTACCTAGTTCAGTTTTGTTGAGCTAGGTAATTCACGATTAGCAAATGCAACTAGCTACGTCATATCTAGCAACAGTTGCAAAAAAATTGTACATTCCGCATTTAACGAAATGTTGCTAGGTCGGGATTTGTTTGCAGTATCGGCCATTTGAATTTAGGTCAAAATTGAGTATAAAACCGCGATGTCGCTTGGCATCGGGGTCTCAGTCCAGATTGCGATTAGCGAGTATTATTTTGTCAGTAAGTAACTTAAGCTTTATTCAGTATCTTTTTGTAAATCCATTTTTGTTGTCGTATTTGTTATATTTTTATTGTTTTGAATTAAATTGTTATTTATTATTTGTACCAATTTATTCTTTCACGAGCTAATCCTAGTCTGGACATATCTAAGTGTATTAGAAGATTCCACCTAAAACCAACCTCCAGGTGAGTATAAGAAGAAACATCGCTACACGCATATAGTTAAGAGGGAGCCAAACGCGTGCACGTTCTCTTAAGACGCGCGTTTGTTACAGTCAAAACGTATATTTTCGTTAAAATCTCGACATCGACATTTTTCATGATTACAATACTTATACTGCGTATAAGAAAGTAAAAATTGATATTTGACAAAAAATAAATTAGCTGAAGGTGAGAGAGCGAATGTCAAGTCGAAACAAATACAGTCACACAAACCATTGTCGTTGGTATTGTTGACAGTTAATCAGAGTCCATGTTATTGAATATAAGGTCAATGAAGACGATTGTAAGACCTTAATTGGTAAATAAATAAACCAAATTTCGTCTCCATACGATGACTATCAACTTACCGACGATTTTCGATGATTCGTTTCTTAACGTCAATTTCGAAAACCCGCTAATTAACCATTGTAGTCAAGTAGCTGATATCAGAGCAGAGTTTATCTTCGTTGTGGACATCATGAACGAGTTTGGATTGAAACTTGATTTGAAGAGTGTCGTTCTTAACATCAATTGAGAAGAACTTGTTATACACTGGAGGAATAGTACTTGATATTTTCTTGAAATTTGCTGAATACACCAACTTCATGTACTTAACAGTGAAAATATTGGCAGCCTGCCTCGATGATGATTTGTACAATGGCAATGTGGTTATGGTGGAACCAGTGAACTGTACTAAACATAAGAATAAAATTACTACACTGATTAAACTAGGCGCTTCGGTTACCCAAACACCAAATCAATGCGAAAATATATTATCTGTTTTCCTGAAAAGTGTAAACTACCTCCAATTTACCTTGAAAACTTGAACTGTCCTTGGATTTTGCACGACAGTGGCATCTATTGTTCGCGATCTGGAACCAGTCAAATGAATGAAATTAAATAAAAAAATTCCGGAACACCACTCCAATCTTTATTCAACACATTTCCAAAGTCTGATTGCTGACCAAAAAAACAAAAAAAGAAAACTAATCGGCCAATAAAAAGATGTTTTCAAAACCGAAATAACATCAAATGCTGTTCAGTTTATAATTGACATTGGTGATGTGCGATCCAAGTTTTGTGCTCCGATAAGAGTACCACTCACAACATTAATCAGGAAATGAATATGGAAAGTTTATCGAAGCGTTGAGTGAACCAAGCGTTTTACCAGTGTTGCATATTGCAATATAATTTCTATTTCATGAAATAAAGTTACAAGAAATAATCTTGCTCGGATATGGTGTTGTTCACACGGACAAAATTTTTTAATATTTTATGTTATGAAACCTTTTTGAAAATGGCGGATAATGAATCTGTCAAAACTGTCTTGTGTATGCAATTATTAAGAAGACAAATAAAATGAAACGTAAATTTTGGTCACGTAGGTGGTTATTGAAACGTGATGTTGGTGATGGCAGAGGTGTATTAGGCATGTTAGATAATGAACTTGGGTTAAGAGACGCCAACTCTGTCAAAGGCTTATTGAGTACGAATGTTAATAGTTTTAATGAAATGTTACGTAAAATTGCTCCTTTGATTGTAAAACAAGACACGATAATGAGGCAGTGCATTTCTGCTAGAATGAGGAAAGATATAATGCACAATTGAAATTTGTATATTTCAATATTTGTTTATCTATTTTAGATAAGCTGTAACATTGAGATATTTGGCCACCGGTGAGGCGTACCGAAGCTTATCGTTTGCTACAAGAATCGCGTATAATACACTTACAATTAGTGTTTTAATACCTGACACATTGAAAGCTGTTTATGAAACTCTAAAAGATGAATATCTTAAGGTAATTAATTTGAAAAAAAACATACATTAACGCAAATATTTTTTATTTATACGTTGTAATAGCCTGTAAAAGCTTATATTTCAATTGCTCTCTAAGAACTAAATCTTTTTCTTTCTCCAACGTTGTACGGCACAATTCAGCGATTGCGGTATTGTCCGCATCACCCGGAAGTAGTCTCTCCTTTTCTATGCTATTTAAAATTCTTCCTGCCTGTTCGATTACATCGTTGGTATTTATTATTGCTTTTTTTATTTGTTTCACCTGTGAAGTCTTATTGGGAGATGGAGTCGGTGTGTGTGGTAATATGACTGATGTTTCTGCAGTGGATGTGGTTGGTATGTTATGTGTGTAACTACCTGTTACTTATGATTTACCCTTAGTAGTAGGTTTTTTGTGTGTGTCTTGTGTAATTTTTTGTGTTAAGTCCTCTGTTGTGATTGCTGTAGTGTCTTGTGTTTAGTTATCACATATGTATGTATGGTCATACAGAAAGTCGTTCATTATGTATGTTATCATGTCTTGTGTAAAATTTGCTACATCTGTCATAGTCTGTGTCATGTGCTGTGTTGTCGCTTGCTCCGCAATGTCCATTGGTATCTGTAAAAACATTATATTTCAGGCACCAAATACACGTGAAGAATGGGAAGAAATTGCATCTACTTTTTTCAATGTGTGGAATCTCATTCCATAGGATAATTACACCGGCTGAGTTGTTACTTGTATTTGTGTTCCAGGTTGACAGCAGTAAAATTAGGTGTCGGTATCGATCCATTCTGCGTTGTTCTACTTGATTTCCGTTAACTGGCGGTACTCAATAACCGAGGAAGAAGTTCTGGCAACTATGTTATTCAACCAACTCAACGTTTGCTTGTAGGTATCACTTGAATTTACCAATATATTTACATTTTATAATAATAAATATATTTTAACCTCTGTCACTATATCCCAGTAGCGTAACTACCGCCGGTTCGGCGGCCAGGGGCCCCCGTGTACAAAACAGATTATCCGTTATAATGTTCTGTATTTTCGGGGGCCCCATTATCTTACCATTAATAATAATCAAGGAATATTTAATGGAATCCAGCTATATTGTTATAATGCGTGATTATTTGAATGCCTTGATTATTACTAAAAAATAATAAATCAAGAAGTCAGTAACTCCGGTGTATCAGACAAGAAGAACCGCCTTTAACAATTTTAATTTCGCGGTACATTCCACTGACGCGTAAGTACTGCGTTTCGTTGGCGACTGTAACCGCGCACTGTAACCAACCGTGATTGTCAGTGACACATCTAGATTCATATCGAGCCGGTTCCTATGGAATAATAGTAGATACGAAATTCGAACGCTGGAGTTAGTGCTCAAGGAAAATAGAAGGATGGCATCAAACCGCAAATATATCAGTGGATGTCAGAAGAGAAAGCTGAAAGCGGAGCGCCTCGAAGATGCAAAAAAGTTCCGACCAATAACTTCCTTTTTTCAGTCCAACGAAAATGATGATGAATTTGATCACAAATTAATAATAATATGATCTGAATTACAGCCAAGATGCAGATTTGTATAATTCTGGAGACAAGACAAAAACTGCCATGAAGCCGCTGAGTGATTTGCATCAATCTGATAAAAGATTTTTCGAGAGTTTCGTTTTGACACCTGAACAAGAAAGCCAAATGTGAACCCGAAAGAGGCAGTTCCTAAAACCTCAGACTTGAACGCAAATTTCGAATCAGAACTTGCCAACATGATTGCGTATGCATACATATAATTAAGATGACTGATAATTTGATAAAATAATTGATAACAAATTAATAATTAAATGATTCATACTACAGCCTAGATGCAGATTTGTCAACGGCGGTGGCAAAGACAAAAAATTCTACCAAGCTGCAGAGTGATATGCATCCATCCGACAAACGACTTTTCGAGAAACCAGTTTTGACACCTGAAGAGAAACGGTACATTATTTTCGTTGGATCGTGTCGTCCACGTGGACCATTTCCTGTCGACAGAATAACTAAATATCACTTTTCGGTATTTATTTACGAGAAAACTAACCAAGCTGGTGTTAAAATTCCAAGAAACTGGCTTTGCTATTCTATGATACTTAACTGCGCGTACTGCGAGCCTTGTTGGTTATTTGCTGACCGACAAAGCCCTCATTATCAGTCACCCTGGATTGACGGAGTTCGCGCCTGGCACAAATTTAGTAACAAAATCCACGAACATGAGAAGTCGCACATTCATTTGAATTCGTTTGTCACGTACAAAATCTGGCAAAGTTATTCCACAATTGATCATGTCGCTGATGATGAGATCTTCAAAGAGCAATCGTATTGGCGCAAGGTTCTAGATCGATTGTTTAACATAATAGTCACCTTGGCTACGTGTAGTCTCCCATTTAGAGGACATCACGAGCACATTGGCAGTAGTGATGGACAGAATGGCAACTTTTTGTCAATCGTGGAATTGCTTGCTAATTACGATACGACTTTGAAAGAACTGAACGAGAAACCCGCGCAATCAATTCGTTATTTAAGTCCTGCAATCCAGAACGAGTTGATCAATTTTTTGAGTCAGACCGTGTCAAACAAAATTATAAGAGACATCAATTCCGCCCCGTTTCTTTCCATTATATTGGACACGACTTAAGATATTGCAAAAGTGGATCAGCTGAGTCTAGTGTTTCATTACGTCACCATAGAACAAAGTGAATCTGGAAGATCAACCGGCATAAAAATAAACGAATCGTTCCTAGGATTCAAGAAAGTTGAAGATGGCTCGGCTCAAGGTCTTCAGGAAGACATAGCTGACTGTGTCAAGAGCAAGGTATTTTTGTCTTTAGTATTTTTGTTAACAAGATTACTAAAATAATATTATGTGAATTTTATATGTGCTCTTTTGTTATCTAGGTATCGATTTATCGAAATGTCGAGGGCAAGGGTACGACGGAGCTGCAGTAATGAGCGGTCCGTATTAAGGGGTGCAAAAGCGAATTTTGGATGAATCCGATCGGGCAGTTTACGTGCACTGCGTTGCACACAACCTTAATCTTGTGCTGAATGATGCTATGAACGGGATTTTGGAAGTCCGCATATTTTTCGATACGCTGGAAAAATTGTACTCGTTTTTCGCCGTGAGCATCAGACGTTGGTCTTTGCTGCTTGCCTTCCATGAAGGCAAGCAGCCTAAAACTGAAGCGTTTGTGTCCTACTAGGTGGTCCAGCAGGAATGATTCACTGTTGGCTATTCGCTTCGGATATACGGATATTTTGCAAGCGTTAGCGAAAATAATTTTGACCAGTAACAACGCATCCGAGCGAACAAATTCCTCCAATTTAAAAAAAGATATGGAGACATTTGAATTCGTCTTCCATGTTGTGCTTCACACCAAGATCTTGATTGCGACTAATGGGGTGTCACAGAAATTGCAAATATCGGAATTCGATCTTTGGCAAGCCCGAGATTTGCTTCAAGCAGCTCGAATAGAGTTGGAAGAATTTCGAGGGGAGTTTGAGACAGCGAAATCTGATGCAGTAGAGTTGGCCAAATCGTGGGGGGTAAAAATCGAGTTTTGCGAAAAACGAGTAAAGAAGACCAAGCGTCATGTCGATAAACTCTGCGAGGACCAGCGGCTATCCGACGGTGAAATACGCTTAGAAATCAATGTTTTTCTGGCATGTTTAGACATCGCGATCAATCAACAGAACCATCCATTCGTCGGGTTAAATCAAATCGTTGATATATTTGCAATTATCCAGCCCCAAGCTCAATTACGCTTTACGGAAGAAGAACTTGCGAAGGAATGCGATAAATTCAGAGAAAAATACTACGACGATGTAACCGATCAACTGTGCAATCAGATGTTGTCCCTGCGCAGTTGTCCGGAAGATCAAATTTCGAAGATACATTCAACAGGGAGTTGGCTAACTTAATACTGATTGAATATTTTACTCTTTCCGCTACCTTTCCTGACGTTTGTTCATTAGTTTTATTGTTTTTAACAATTCCAGTGACCGTTGCAACTGCAGAGCGCACCTTTTCAAAACTGCAAATGATAAAAAATTACCTGCGAAATTCGATGGGCCAAGAGAGACTGGCGGATCTGAGTATATTGTCGATAAAGAGTAAGGTCACGAACTCGTTGAGGGCGAACCTGGATGTAATAGTCGATAAGTTTGTGAAGGCAAAAGTCCGCAGGTCGAGATTTTAATGAGTGTGATTATCAATTTTTGCTTGTAAAATTTTTCTCCGGAGGGGGGGAGGGGATACGTTACTGTGGGACCGGGGCCCCGGTCGGGTTAGTTACGCCACTGCTATATCCTTTAGATTTCTGATTTAGCAAATTATCTAGTACGTTTGGTTGAATTTGCCTGCTTGCAACGGTAGGTGTAAAGTATTGTTAAGTTACCAATAACTCATATACGAATTTTGTTGTTCGGTTACTCTGTTTTCTTTTAGCTTTTATGCCAAACTAAACGGCACATAATCATCTAAATGCAAATAGAAATAAAAATGTTATCAGAAACGGTAGTAGTTGATTTGCTTAATAATTTATCTATAATATTACAAAAATACCAATTAAACACATAATATTTCTTCATTGTAATTCCAGCCTGAAATAAATGAGTAGACTAAATAGTATTAAATGGAGGATTTCATAACTTTTGTAATATATCTAGAAACAACCATTACTTGAAACTAATGGAATTTAAACATTTCATATTCTCCATGCCTGTTATATTAAAAAAAGAATTCTCTTTAATAATAGCACATAAATAATCAAACTCACCTAAATTGTATGACTTAGAGTGATCTGAATTTATATATATATATATATATATATATATATATATATATATATATATATATACATATATATATATATATATATATATATATATATATATATATATATATATATATATATATATATTGTAACGCGCCGTCGACGTATTACGTAAACTGTAGACATTTAAATAACTAAAAGTTACTCAAATATTAATTTAACAAAATAAGTTCACAAAATTTATTAAGCAAAATCAAAGTTATTGATTTTATATTGATTTATTCTTCAAAAATAATTTCTCTAATTGAAATTTAGATTTTAATATAAATAATTGACTTTAATTATTTATTAACTATTTTTAATTGGCATGATCGTCTAGTTTTGGACCTACGTTGTGTGTGTGTGTGGTAACTAAATAATTCGTTGATCTAAAGTCGCACAGAAAAGGAGTTGTACGGAATATCGAAATAAAAGAGTTTGAATCCTTCTTATAACAATCAGTTTATTGAACATAGATTTTATGGAATGCAATGCAAAATGATCTATGACTCCGTGAGGCTAACTGATGGCTAGTAATGCACTCGCACTGAGTGTCGCCAAAGCTCACGTACTGATGTAGAATAAAAACTACTAATTACCAAAATTTACTGTTTTAGTACTGTGTATGAAATCTGACGGTCACAAAGGTGTTTTATATGCAGAGCTTTTGTCCGCGGAACTGTTTGCGTTCCGTGCACGCCACTGGACTTACGTTTGTTGGCCAGCCCGTGCACCGTAGAAATAGTAAGAGTCGTCGACACCTTGTTATGTGAGGTAGATTTGAATACAGCTTTATTCAGTCCAGTCTGGTAATCGTTATTTAATTTAATTTAGTAGTATGCAATGAGGACTCATCAGAACGACCGGTCACTCAATCCATCTCATATGCTAGTGCTCACAAAATCATAGATATGTCGTTGACAATAATCTATGAAAGTTACTTGTATTTAATTTGGGATAAAAGATCTTCCTGTTGCTTAGTAACCCTCTGATAGACGCTCGGTTTGTTAGTAGTTAGATCGCCTGGTTGGATTGATACGTAGATCGATCGACTGGTCGGATTGGTTGGCAGTTGGTTTTGATCGGTTCGTCACTACTCGTACGTAATCCCCGGAACTCACAAAACCCACAAACTCTCACCCCGAATCTCGATCGCGATTAAAACGTTCGTAAACTCGTTAGTGACTTAATATTCGTCAATCTTTAGCTTGAAAGAATTTACTGGAATATTAAACTATCAACTCAAAGTACGTTTGTAATTTTAAACAGACTATTGCCGTAGTAATAATTAAAATACAAAGTTCAAAGAATTTAGTGCCGTAACTTTTACAGTCGATTAAAATACAGAACAAACAGACTCAGTAAAGACTTTAAACTGTTTTATCTGATTTTAATATAAAAGATTCTAAGTTTTATTATTTCTCACGAAATTTAAAACGTTCGAACGGTTTGACAGAGAAAATCTGACTATCTTCCTATATCTCTCAGTGAGTTCCTCATCAGCTCGGAATTGTTGTTTCCGCCCCCAAAGTCACCCCCTCAACGAATATTCTTTTCTATAACACAGAAACCCAAATATAAATCCAAAACTATGTGCAATTATACTTCCTTATTCGTTCAAATATTAATAGGCCTGCCCCATCAGTACGGTCCTGATTACTGGTTGGATGGCTCAGCGTCTTCGGGGTTGAGGCACTTGCGAAATCCATTGGTAAGAGAGAGTGAACACTATCCCTACCCCCACACACCAACGCATCCGTGCGTCTCACTTGACACTGTTACACATTTCTTCCTTCAATGTTTAAATAATTCTACGAAATTGTTTAAACATCCCGATATAAATAAATGGTCATTATTGTTGTACTCAAAATATCATCATACTCAAGATGTGGAGAAGTCACGGCAATATTTCGTTTTAATTAAAAGATGGTTTTGTAAGAAGTGCAACAAATCGTTTGGTTTAAATAATTATACCAAATTCTTTGTGTCTTCCCCGATTCTGTGTAATTTAATCTTTATTACGACCAAAATTATCCTCTGGTCGCGTTTGATCAAAGAACTTGTTAGTTCTTGCGAACTGACAATACGTTTTGAATTTATGGTAAAAAGGCGTTTACTTAATGCAGTCGAGACAAGTAACAATGATTTTAAGTTACAGTTATTTATTGTATTATTTAACGCTAATATTCAAAAAAAATGCTGTCACTAACATTTTTCAACATCTGGTTATTTTCAAGAAAAAACCTAAGTTGACCGCCCGAGGGTCAAATATCCCTTAAATATTTGTTATATAATTTATGGTACTTGAAGTAAATAGAGACATGGGGTTTGAGTATTACCAGATGATTTTAAGGGTTGCACGTGTGCGAGTAATAATTCTTATTTTGGCATTTAGTTTGTGTGACCAATTTTTGTAACAACGTTAAAAACACTTGACTTTCGAAAGTACAGTCTCAGTAAAAATTCTCTATATTATTTAAAAATATGTTATTATTTGCTTTGATAACCGCGATAAATATTACTAATATGCGACGCGTTTCATTCTCCCCCTTTGTTATTTGATGAACCTTAAAGTGAAGATGAATGAAAAAAAAAAAAAACAATCTGAAACAAAGTAAGCTGTAACAAACAAAACAAAAAAAAATATTATAAACACACCTAGTTCTTGCTTGACTTAAACAGCTCATGTTTAAGCAAACAACAACTCGTGTATTTCTATTAGCCGCTGAAAAATAAAAAATTAATAATAATAGATAAACCTAATAGGGTAAAACGGAATACCAATATGCTAGAATCAAAAATTATTAAACAAAATTATTAATCGGTGAACTCCCATTCACCGTATACCTTATCCTCTATCTCGTTATTGTTCCTTTTAAATCCGCTGGTCGTATCACTGGTGTGGTGTGCTTTTCTAAAATTTATACCTACGCAGATTGGCGGTGTTGTACGTGCCTTTAATTTTCCCACTATCTCTGTATTTTAAAACGTATGCATTCGGGTATGGGTTTCCTATGATGAGATATGGTCCATCAAAAATCAAATTAAATTTTGGTGTTCTTTTCGGTGATGGGTTTGCCACAGGGTTGGTTTTTAGTAAAACCAGATCACCTACTTGGAAGAATATCCCCTCTCCCCGCCGTCTTATCTGCCCCTCTTTTCTCTGTTTGGCCCTTTTCTCTAACATACGTCTTACTGCTTCTAATTTGTCGTTTACCGATTCTACGTGTCTGGTAGGTAAATGCGTACTAATTAGATTTTCCAATAGTAGCTTTGGTTGTTTTCCTGTTGCTATCTCGCATGGTGCATAGCCGGTACTTGAATGGGGAACCGCGTTGAAACAATCTTCAATGTTTTCCTGCTGGTTTGCCCAAAGTGTGTGCTGTTGGTGGCAGTACGTTCTGAACATACGTCCTAACTCTCGCATTACTCTCTCCGATGGGTTAGATGCGGGGTGTCTAATTGAGGAGAATATAGTTCGTATTCCAGCTGCCTGTAGTTTTTCTGACCATAAATTTTCAGTGAATTGTGTTCCATGATCACTCAAAATTGTTTTGATCGGAATTATCTTGTGAAAATCCGTAATCACACGGTTTACACATGTCGCGGCTGTCGCTTTCTTCAGCGCATATAATTTAACATATTTCGAGAATATGTCCAGCATGACGAAAACATATGTGACTCCAAACCGTCCAGGTGGTAAGGGTCCATATAAATCCACCGCGACAAGTTCACCGACCTCGTTGGCTGTAACGGGTTGCATGGGTCCTTCGTGACGTATGTTCGGCCACTTGGTCTTTTGACATATTTCACATCTACTTATGATTTTCCGGATGGTACGGTCCATTCTTGGAAAATGAAATAAGTTTTTCATCACGGCGTACACTTTTGCTGGTCCAAAATGTCCTAGTTCTGCATGGTGGTGTTTCACTAAGTCTTCGATCAGACAATGCGGAACGGCGATGGTCATTCGTTGGTGGTGCACGTCGTGGTGTAATAAAATGTCCTTACGGTATACGTAGGTTGATAATTTCCGCTGGTTTGCTGGTGGAACGTCCTGTGGGTTCACGTTGGTGAGGTGGTTAATAATATTACCTAGTTCAGGGTCGGCACGCTGTTTTTCCAAGAGGGTTCGTAGTTCTTTGCGGAGTTCTTTAATACCTTCTACCGAAAACGCCGCGATGATGGGGTCTTTAGTGCAATATTCCTTGGCATTGTTCACATCAGCAGGAAATCGAGATAACGTGTCTGCCACTATATTATCCTTTCCAGCAACATGTTTAATTTCATAATCAAACTGTTGTAAAAACAATACCCAACGCGTCAAACGTTCGTTCAACAATCTACATTGTTTAAGAAATGTTAACGCTTGGTGGTCGGTATAGATAATTAGTTCGGTTCCCTGTACGTAAGTTCTAAACTTTTGTAAACAAAATATCACACCAAGCAACTCTTTTTCGGTAGTAGTATAATTCAATTCCGGTCCGCGTAGAGATCGGCTTGCGAATCCAATAACACCTATTTCCCCTTCCCTGTCCTTTTGTGTTAGTACTCCCCCGATTCTGTATCCGGAGCTGTCCGTGTGTAGTTCGTATGGTTGTCCCGACCTTGGGTGTTTCAAAATGACCTTTTCTAAAAACCGTTGTTTAATTTCGTTGAATATGCGGGTTTCAAATTCACCCCACTGCCATTTTGCACCTTTCTTTAATAAGTGTGATAACTGTCGTGTGTTATCACTATATTTTCCGTGAAATCGTCGGTAGAAATTGCATAGTCCTAAAAATCCGCGAAGCTGTTTTACTTTCATTGGTGCCGGAAAATTTTGAATCGCTGTCACCTTCTCTGGGTCTGGGCGTACTCCTTCCGCGGATAAAATGTGTCCTAAGAATTTAACTTCTCTCTGTATAAAATGAGTTTTCTCTAAATTTATCGTAAACTTGGCGTCTTGCAGCCGTTTCAACACACATTCAATATGTTTTAAATGGGTTTTTAAATCTGGTGATGCGATTAATAAATCGTCTATGTAGTTCACGGTAAATTCTCGGACTTCCGGACCGAGAATCAAGTCCATACACCAGGAAAAACTGGCTACAGCTGTTTTTAATCCGAATGGTAGAACTTGATACGTGTAACTGCGTCCATTATGTAGAAAGGCGGCATATTTTCTACTATCTGCGTGTAGTGGGATCTGCCAATACGATGATCGTAGATCGATTGATGTTAAAAACCGCGCTTGATAAAATTGTTGTAATAATTCTTCGGCACCTGGTGGCGCTTCACAATCCGCTCTCATTTTTTCATTAAGCAGTCTCGCATCCAAACATATACGAACGCTTCCATCTTTTTTCTTTACAACTGTCATTGGACTCGAGTACGCCGATGGTTCACGCTTAATTACACCCAACTCTGCCATTTGTTTAATCTGTGCGTCGACTTCTTCGCGTACCGCGAATGGTATGGGATATGACCGTCGTACAAATGGTATTTCGTCTTTCAAGACAATTTTATGTTGGTATAAGTTAGTTAAACCGGGTTGAGTTGTAAAGACGTTTGGATATTTTTTCAAAATTTTATAAAGTTCCATTTTCTCCGTCGGCGAAAGTTGCGTATTATCCACTTTAACACGTAGTTTTTCATCCGATTCCAGTACCGGGTGCTTCGTTATCCGTGAGAATGCAGGAACCGATATAATCTGGGCGCAATCCGTGTGGTTTACTGACTCCAATATCCCACGTATCATTCGTGGTTGGAATGATACGGAAACTCGTTCTTCTTGACTAACAAATGAAAACATTTTCTCCGCGAAGTTAATGTTGGCGCTGTTGTTATGCATCCAGTCCGAACCGATGATCACTGGTCGGATGAGTTGACGCACTACCAAACAACACAAATGCACCGGATACTCACCGCATTGTGCTGTCAGGTAGATTTGTTTGGTGACCCTTTGACTACGTTGTCCCATAGCGCCCCGTAACTGAACAGCGGTTACCGGCAGTGTGAGCAGTGATTCGCCCTGTCCTTGTAAAGTCAACCAGAGATTTTCCGCAATACATGTTACTTCGCTTCCGGTGTCCACTAGCGCTTGAATGCTAATATTTTTAAAATTTAAAATAATTTCCGGTAGCGTATTTGTAGTCTCCGTCGTTTTTCCTCCGTTTTCTACGTCTCCGTCGAGTATTTCGTGATACATGGACGCAACGGTGATAATTCTGCAAGAATCTTGGCATTCATTATTGTTGTATTGCAAATTATTACTGGTGATTGTTTGACGTTTATATGGTTGTGGAATATGAGGGCATCCATCCCATACGTTTCATGCATTTCCGGGCAGTGACGGAAATATAATTGTAATTGTCGGCCGAGAATCTGTTTCTCAAATACTGTCGGTCGTTCAGTACTCGAGACCGTCGTTTCCCGATGTTGGCGTAATGGCTACCTCCGTAGACTGTGGTGGGACCTGGTGGTAGTTGTCGTTTCCATAGTGGTGTGAATATTGTAGTTGTTTCGTCGTTTTCCGCTTTGGTCCCCTATGTGACGGTTCCGACGTGGGTGTTGTGCTTGGTTTTTCGATTGCAAGGGTTGCAACAGCGCGTGGTGGGTGCGTAGTATGCTGTTTCTTTTGTTCCAAGACAACCCGCGTAGTCGTTTCTTGTTTGCGTAAGAATTCCGCCAACTCCGTGATGGTACTGCGGTCACATGATAGCCATAACGATTGTAGATGGATAGGGTAGTGACGAATCATTTCGGCGACAAACGTAGGCTCCGGTATTGGTGTTTTTAGCAATTTGGTCTGACTCACGTAAAATGCTAAATGGTTCATCATGCTGGGTGTCTTCCGTGAGTCCCATCGATCAGTACTGATTCGGTGCCGCAATTTATTTTGCATCGTATCTGACCAATACGTATGTAGAAAATCTACCTTGAAGTTAGCGTAAGTACTCCAGTACCCTACATAAACTTCAGCCCAGTGAATTGCTTCACCCGTCAAACAATCTCGCACGATTTCCAGTTGATTCTCCTGTGGAACTTGTGCACGTCGGAAATAGCGTTCCAGCGATTCTAAGAACCTTACTGGATGTTGTTCATTTTGCGAACCGCTAAATTTCGGCAACGACGGAAACATACGGTCCGATGCTAGTGGCCATGCCCATAGCATCATGGTAGATAACGGTGTCGGTATCGGAATTGCTGAAGCGATCGGCGGTGCGCTGCTTACTGGTGGGAACCCACGTGGTTCTGCCGAAGTGCTGGCGGCGCTATGCGGCGACGGTGACGATTCCGTGAGGTTACTGCGAATTGTACCTGTTGTGACGATCGTAACTGGAATTGTCGAAGTGTCCTGCGGTGTCGGTCGTAATTGGCGTAGTGCTTCCGTAACTTGTCCTGTCATGTCGCGGATCGCTGACGTCATCTCCCCCAACGCCTGCTTCACGGACTCCTGGTGAAGTTCTTGACTCGCGGTCATGTTAACACGCCACTCGCGCATAACATCGGTGATATCGGTCGCGATGAGGACAACATCGTCCGCTGACGTTGTCTTGTCCATGCTAAGGGTATAAAATACCGCACAGATCTCTTGGTCTGTACAGATATTAAAATATTATTAATTTTTCATTACTGGTTCCTAACTACTACATGCACTTTATCATTGCTGTTTTCCAAACAAAAAATCCGTAATTTCCATTTCTGTGACTTCAAAAAACTTTAGATCCTGCTCACGGCACCAAAATTGTAACGCGCCGTCGACGTATTACGTAAACTGTAGACATTTAAATAACTAAAAGTTACTCAAATATTAATTTAACAAAATAAGTTCACAAAATTTATTAAGCAAAATCAAAGTTATTGATTTTATATTGATTTATTCTTCAAAAATAATTTCTCTATTTGAAATTTAGATTTTAATATAAATAATTGACTTTAATTATTTATTAACTATTTTTAATTGGCATGATCGTCTAGTTTTGGACCTACGTTGTGTGTGTGTGTGGTAACTAAATAATTCGTTGATCTAAAGTCGCACAGAAAAGGAGTTGTACGGAATATCGAAATAAAAGAGTTTGAATCCTTCTTATAACAATCAGTTTATTGAACATAGATTTTATGGAATGCAATGCAAAATGATCTATGACTCCGTGAGGCTAACTGATGGCTAGTAATGCACTCGCACTGAGTGTCGCCAAAGCTCACGTACTGATGTAGAATAAAAACTACTAATTACCAAAATTTACTGTTTTAGTACTGTGTATGAAATCTGACGGTCACAAAGGTGTTTTATATGCAGAGCTTTTGTCCGCGGAACTGTTTGCGTTCCGTGCACGCCACTGGACTTACGTTTGTTGGCCAGCCCGTGCACCGTAGAAATAGTAAGAGTCGTCGACACCTTGTTATGTGAGGTAGATTTGAATACAGCTTTATTCAGTCCAGTCTGGTAATCGTTATTTAATTTAATTTAGTAGTATGCAATGAGGACTCATCAGAACGACCGGTCACTCAATCCATCTCATATGCTAGTGCTCACAAAATCATAGATATGTCGTTGACAATAATCTATGAAAGTTACTTGTATTTAATTTGGGATAAAAGATCTTCCTGTTGCTTAGTAACCCTCTGATAGACGCTCGGTTTGTTAGTAGTTAGATCGCCTGGTTGGATTGATACGTAGATCGATCGACTGGTCGGATTGGTTGGCAGTTGGTTTTGATCGGTTCGTCACTACTCGTACGTAATCCCCGGAACTCACAAAACCCACAAACTCTCACCCCGAATCTCGATCGCGATTAAAACGTTCGTAAACTCGTTAGTGACTTAATATTCGTCAATCTTTAGCTTGAAAGAATTTACTGGAATATTAAACTATCAACTCAAAGTACGTTTGTAATTTTAAACAGACTATTGCCGTAGTAATAATTAAAATACAAAGTTCAAAGAATTTAGTGCCGTAACTTTTACAGTCGATTAAAATACAGAACAAACAGACTCAGTAAAGACTTTAAACTGTTTTATCTGATTTTAATATAAAAGATTCTAAGTTTTATTATTTCTCACGAAATTTAAAACGTTCGAACGGTTTGACAGAGAAAATCTGACTATCTTCCTATATCTCTCAGTGAGTTCCTCATCAGCTCGGAATTGTTGTTTCCGCCCCCAAAGTCACCCCCTCAACGAATATTCTTTTCTATAACACAGAAACCCAAATATAAATCCAAAACTATGTGCAATTATACTTCCTTATTCGTTCAAATATTAATAGGCCTGCCCCATCAGTACGGTCCTGATTACTGGTTGGATGGCTCAGCGTCTTCGGGGTTGAGGCACTTGCGAAATCCATTGGTAAGAGAGAGTGAACACTATCCCTACCCCCACACACCAACGCATCCATGCGTCTCACTTGACACTGTTACACATTTCTTCCTTCAATGTTTAAATAATTCTACGAAATTGTTTAAACATCCCGATATAAATAAATGGTCATTATTGTTGTACTCAAAATATCATCATACTCAAGATGTGGAGAAGTCACGGCAATATTTCGTTTTAATTAAAAGATGGTTTTGTAAGAAGTGCAACAAATCGTTTGGTTTAAATAATTATACCAAATTCTTTGTGTCTTCCCCGATTCTGTGTAATTTAATCTTTATTACGACCAAAATTATCCTCTGGTCGCGTTTGATCAAAGAACTTGTTAGTTCTTGCGAACTGACAATACGTTTTGAATTTATGGTAAAAAGGCGTTTACTTAATGCAGTCAAGACAAGTAACAATGGTTTTAAGTTACAGTTATTTATTGTATTATTTAACGCTAATATTCAAAAAAAATGCTGTCACTAACATTTTTCAACATCTGGTTATTTTCAAGAAAAAACCTAAGTTGACCGCCCGAGGGTCAAATATCCCTTAAATATTTGTTATATAATTTATGGTACTTGAAGTAAATAGAGACATGGGGTTTGAGTATTACCAGATGATTTTAAGGGTTGCACGTGTGCGAGTAATAATTCTTATTTTGGCATTTAGTTTGTGTGACCAATTTTTGTAACAACGTTAAAAACACTTGACTTTCGAAAGTACAGTCTCAGTAAAAATTCTCTATATTATTTAAAAATATGTTATTATTTGCTTTGATAACCGCGATAAATATTACTAATATGCGACGCGTTTCAATATATATATATATATATATATATATATATATATATATATATATATATATATATATATTTATATATATATATATATATATATATATATAAATATATATATATATATATATATATATATATATATATATATATATATATATACATATATATATATATATATATATATATATATATATATATATATATATATATATATATATATCTATATATATGTTTATATATATATAAATATATATATATATATATATATATATATATATATAAATATATATATATATATATATATATATATATCTAAATATATATATATATATATATATATATATATATATATATATATATATATATAAATATATATATAAATATATATATATATATATATATATATATATATATATATATATATATATAAATTCAGATCACTCTAAGTCATACAATTTAGGTTATTTATATGTTTATATATATATAAATATATATATATATATATATATATATATATATATATATATATAAATATATATATATATATATATATATATATATATATATATATATATATATATATATATATATCTAAATATATATATATATATATATATATATATATATATATATATATATATTTATATATATAAATTCAGATCACTCTAATTTAGGTTATTTATATGTTAAGATGTATGTTATATTATAAGTAAGCCGTAGCGGCGCGGTAGCGTAGCCGACTACGGTTCTGTGGGTTGGTGGTTCGAGCACTCATTCTTATTGCTGTCCTCGTTGAGTGCAGACGTTCTTCAGAAGCCTCCCGAGTATCTCCAATTAGTGCGATTTTTTTAGTCCGTACCAGTCTAAAATTGTTTAAACAAATTAAAATTTATTTAAATTCAGTGAATTTTACAACAAACGTTCAGTTTTTTCATCGAAACTGGCCTTTAAGGCCAGATCACATAAGGAGAACCGCCGTCTGAACCCCCTAGCTGCCCTTGAAACATCTCCCTTTAGGGAGAAAGCCTCTCCAGGGCGACGCCAATCAGAAGGTTCTTCTCGGACGACATCTGAAGAAGACTTAGCCTCCACGTGCGAATTTTCACTGCAGGAACAAGACATTGACCCCGAATCAGACCTTGACTCCACTAGTGAAACAGTGATG
>CALYJB010000066.1:0-20000 GCA_944738965.1 Nebria brevicollis
TAAAATACCCTTGGAAGTTTGAAATAAATCCACTTTCACCAATTGATGTTCAACTGATGAAAGTAAAATATTTCAAAGTGTTGAAATTTTTTTTTTTTGGAAATTATTAATTTGTTTTCTAATACTCTAAAGAAGGTTAAGATTAAGTGAGAAATGTAAAAAAAATTAGGTAATATACCCTTGGAAGTTTGAAATAAATCCACTTTCACCGATTGATGTTCAACTGATGAAAGTAAAATATTTCAAAGTGTTGAAAAAATTTTTTTTGGAAATTATTAATTTGTTTTTCTAATACTCTAAAGAAGGTTTAGATTAAGTGAGAAATGTAAAAAAAATTAGGTAAAATACCCTTGGAAGTTTGAAATAAATCCACTTTCACCAATTGATGTTCAACTGATGAAAGTAAAATATTTCAAAGTGTTGAAAATTTTTTTTTGGAAATTATTAATTTGTTTTCTAATACTCTAAAGAAGGTTTAGATTAAGTGAGAAATGTAAAAAAAATTAGGTAATATACCCTTGGAAGTTTGAAATAAATCCACTTTCACCAATTGATGTTCAACTGATGAAAGTAAAATATTTCAAAGTGTTGAAAAATTTTTTTTTGGAAATTATTAATTTGTTTTCTAATACTCTAAAGAAGGTTAAGATTAAGTGAGAAATGTAAAAAAAATTAGGTAAAATACCCTTGGAAGTTTGAAATAAATCCACTTTCACCAATTGATGTTCAACTGATGAAAGTAAAATATTTCAAAGTGTTGAAAATTTTTTTTTGGAAATTATTATGTTTGTTTTTCTAATACTCTAAAGAAGGTTTAGATTAAGTGAGAAATGTAAAAAAAATTAGGTAATATACCCTTGGAAGTTTGAAATAAATCCACTTTCACCAATTGATGTTCAACTGATGAAAGTAAAATATTTCAAAGTGTTGAAATTTTTTTTTTGGAAATTATTATGTTTGTTTTTCTAATACTCTATAGAAGTTTTAGATTAAGTGAGAAATGTAAAAAAATCTAGGTAAAATACCCTTGGAAGTTTGAAATAAATCCACTTTCACCAATTGATGTTCAACTGATGAAAGTAAAATATTTCAAAGTGTTGAAAATTTTTTTTTTTGGAAATTATTAATTTGTTTTCTAATACTCTAAAGAAGGTTAAGATTAAGTGAGAAATGTAAAAAAAATTAGGTAATATACCCTTGGAAGTTTGAAATAAATCCACTTTCACCAATTGATGTTCAACTGATGAAAGTAAAATATTTCAAAGTGTTGAAAAATTTATTTTGGAAATTATTATGTTTGTTTTTCTAATACTCTAAAGAAGGTTTAGATTAAGTGAGAAATGTAAAAAAAATTAGGTAATATACCCTTGGAAGTTTGAAATAAATCCACTTTCACCAATTGATGTTCAACTGATGAAAGTAAAATATTTCAAAGTGTTGAAAAATTTATTTTGGAAATTATTATGTTTGTTTTTCTAATACTCTAAAGAAGGTTAAGATTAAGTGAGAAATGTAAAAAAAATTAGGTAAAATACCCTTGGAAGTTTGAAATAAATCCACTTTCACCGATTGATGTTCAACTGATGAAAGTAAAATATTTCAAAGTGTTGAAAAAATTTTTTTTGGAAATTATTAATTTGTTTTTCTAATACTCTAAAGAAGGTTTAGATTAAGTGAGAAATGTAAAAAAAATTAGGTAAAATACCCTTGGAAGTTTGAAATAAATCCACTTTCACCAATTGATGTTCAACTGATGAAAGTAAAATATTTCAAAGTGTTGAAAATTTTTTTTTGGAAATTATTATGTTTGTTTTTCTAATACTCTATAGAAGTTTTAGATTAAGTGAGAAATGTAAAAAAAACTAGGTAAAATACCCTTGGAAGTTTGAAATAAATCCACTTTCACCAATCGTACTTTCACCGATTGATGTTCAACTGATGAAAGTAAAATATTTCAAAGTGTTGAAAATTTTTTTTGGAAATTATTATGTTTGTTTTTCTAATACTCTAAAGAAGGTTTAGATTAAGTGAGAAATGTAAAAAAATCTAGGTAATATACCCTTGGAAGTTTGAAATAAATCCACTTTCACCAATCGTACTTTCACCGATTGATGTTCAACTGATGAAAGTAAAATATTTCAAAGTGTTGAAATTTTTTTTTTGGAAATTATTAAATTTTTTTTACTAATGCCCTAAAGGAGTATAAGGTTAAGTGAGTAATGCAAAAAAAATTAGGTAAAATACCCTTGGAAGTTTGAAATAAATCCACTTTCACCAATCGTACTTTCACCGATTGATGTGTGATTGGTGAAACAAAAATTTTTTCTAAGTTTTTCGAAAATTTTTTTTAAAATAAATAAATTCTTTTTTAATACAACGTAAAGGACACCCATTGATTTAGATTAAAATAAAAAAAATTAGGTAAAATATCTTTGGTACTGGAAAAAACGTCTACTTTCACCGATCGCACTTTTTCAAAAAGGTCGTTTTTCGGGACCACGCAGCCCATTTAAAGATGGCGGAAAGTGCACCGTCGCTGCCGGCCAACAAAATCGCACTCGGACTTTTTTCAAATTAGGTCTGTCAAGGGTACCAAAATGACTTTAGGAGAGCAAAATCAGAAAAATTCATTTTCTGATTTTGAAAGAGGAATTTAAATATGCTGTCAGATATTGTCTACGGACATTAAAACTCGAGATACAGGCATTTTGTGAGATATTTTGAATCATTCATGACTCTAAGTACGCACAATTGACCCATGTCGTATCCGTTTTGGTTCGGGCAAGCGACCATCTCTCCCTCTGATCGCTTGTCGGGTATGGCTTGAATAATTCTGAGTGGAAAATTTTTTTTTTTTTTTCGCACAATATATCAAAATTATCAAGAAAAAGTGAAAAATTTACAAGTTTGCCCAAAGGGCACTAGTAAATAATTTTAAAGTTCAATAGTGAACTGTAGGCCGTGCCATGATCTGTTTGAACGATAATTATAATTTTCCTGTGTGGACATTGGGTAATCGTTACGAGCACGCGAAATGCTATGCTGGGTACTGGGCACTAGTAATGTGTAACAACACACTCACACGCAACACACAAGAACGTGCTGATGGTGGGTCTATTCTTGTTGCTGTTGTTGACGCTGATGTTGCTGTTTGTTGCATCGACATACTTACTATGTGTGACTAGGAGAAGTGTTGAAAATCTCAGTCGTTGTCGTGTACACCATACTACCAGATAACGATCGATCTATCGTCTCTTGCGGCTCACTGTGTTTATCTTACATATATATGTATATACATCTCTGCAACGGTAAAAGCGGCAAATGTTTGTGACATTTACAATAATGTAGACTAGGGCGCACTAGCACTGTCGACTCACTTGTGTTTGCCAATAAAAACCTGACCAGTAAGACTTATACTATAGTAAATAACACGACGCTAGAACGAGACATCGTTCCACTTATTTGTTGTGTGAGTGTTACCGTACACTACTGAATTTTTATAAGGATTGATTGTACAAAAAAGTACGCGAGGCTCTCTCACACGTCTATTAATAAAGGGATTGAACGATAGACACATGCAAGTGTGTAGAGACCTCAATAAATGTTGGGGGAATATAGGTGGCGAAATAACACAGTCGTTGTCGTGTACACCATACTACCAGATTACGATCGATCTATCGTCTCTTGCGGCTCACTGTGTTTATCTTACATATATATATGTATATACATCTCTGCAACGGTAAAAGCGGCAAATGTTTGTGACATTTACAATAATGTAGACTAGGGCGCACTAGCACTGTCGACTCACTTGTGTTTGCCAATAAAAACCTGACCAGTAAGACTTATACTATAGTAAATAACACGACGCTAGAACGAGACATCGTTCCTCTTATTTGTTGTGTGAGTGTTACCGTACACTACTGAATTGTTATAAGAATTGATTGTACAAAAAAGTACGCGAGGCTCTCTCACACGTCTATTAATAAAGGGATTGAACGATAGGCACATGCAAGTGTGTAGAGACCTCAATAAATGTTGGGGGAATATAGGTGGCGAAATAACACAGTCGTTGTCGTGTACACCATACTACCAGATTACGATCGATCTATCGTCTCTTGCGGCTCACTGTGTTTATCTTACATATATATATGTATATACATCTCTGCAACGGTAAAAGCGGCAAATGTTTGTGACATTTACAATAATGTAGACTAGGGCGCACTAGCACTGTCGACTCACTTGTGTTTGCCAATAAAAACCTGACCAGTAAGACTTATACTATAGTAAATAACACGACGCTAGAACGAGACATCGTTCCTCTTATTTGTTGTGTGAGTGTTACCGTACACTACTGAATTGTTATAAGAATTGATTGTACAAAAAAGTACGCGAGGCTCTCTCACACGTCTATTAATAAAGGGATTGAACGATAGGCACATGCAAGTGTGTAGAGACCTCAATAAATGTTGGGGGAATATAGGTGGCGAAATAACACAGTCGTTGTCGTGTACACCATACTACCAGATTACGATCGATCTATCGTCTCTTGCGGCTCACTGTGTTTATCTTACATATATATATGTATATACATCTCTGCAACGGTAAAAGCGGCAAATGTTTGTGACATTTACAATAATGTAGACTAGGGCGCACTAGCACTGTCGACTCACTTGTGTTTGCCAATAAAAACCTGACCAGTAAGACTTATACTATAGTAAATAACACGACGCTAGAACGAGACATCGTTCCTCTTATTTGTTGTGTGAGTGTTACCGTACACTACTGAATTGTTATAAGATGATTGTACAAAGAGTACGCGATGATAGTATTATATAAAAAATTGTGGCCTCGACCGATATCGGACGCCCGTGGCAACTCTAAAAACTATTGGTGCTCTGAGTACAGTAGCGTGTTTGCTTATGTGTGTAGGGAAAAAAATACTGTGTGTGTTGCACTCCCTTACACTCAGAGACACACGTTGTGTGCTTGGAGTAGGCGTTGGTATACTGCATAACTGCGGGGAAACGTTCTGACCAACGTAAACCTCCACTAAATGCAGTTAAAGATATAATTTTCATATCCGTTTGTTATGTATGGGTTCTGTGTGAAACATACTATACGGTTTTTACCATGCAATGGCTCTCAGAAAAAACTTTGTCTAGAGAAATTATGTATATATAAAAATTATTTCCGTTTGTTCGTATGGCTTCTGTGTGAAGCATACTGTACGGTTTTTAACTTGGATATATATATATATATATATATATATATATATATATATATAAAAATTGTTGCCACGACCCATATCGGACGCCCGTGGCAACTCTAAAAACATATGGTGCTCTGAGTACACTTTTGTGTGCTTGGAGTAGGCGTTGGTATACAGCATAACTGCGGGGAAACGTTCTGACTACGTAAACCTCTACTAAATGCAGTTAAAGATATAATAAAAAATTAGCCCGACTATGTTCTCTGAAACATACGGTTACTATGCAATGACTCTCTACGTTCCGAGCGAGAATAGTATCTTTAATAATATACTAACAGATTACGATCGACACTATCGTGTCTTGCGGCTCACTGTGTTTCCTACTACTACTATATATATATACATCTCTCTGCAACGGTTAACGTGGCAAGCGTTCGTGACGTTTATAATAATGTAGACAGGGCGCAATAGCACTGTCGATTCACGCGCGTTTGTCAGTCAGTAACCCCGACCAGAGTAGTTGGACACTATATAGTAAAATAATAACACGACGCTAGAACGAGAGACGTTCGATCCTCTTGTATGTTAATATAATACATATATTAAAGATATATACACGATACACGATAATTCTCTGAAACACTGGCGCTTTAAATCTAGCGACGAGTACGGAAGAGATTATTTGAACTCTCAAATAATATTAATAAAATCGAAATATAGTAAATATATATATCTAGACACCACACACCCCATACACTCACTACTGGGTGTTGTGTTTGTGTGTGTGAGTGTGTGTCGAACCTGTGTGGTTGGTTTTTATAGTGTGTATGATGTGATGATTGGGACCTGTGTGGGCCTGTCTACAACAAACACGTAATAAAAGTGTGTAGATATATATTTATATAGAAATTTTATATGAAAAATTTTACGTAGCCCGGTATGCCAGAAAGTAAATTTTCGATACCGGTGTCTCTCGTATATATTTATATATATATATATATATATATATATATATATATAAAAAAACAAACACATTTCCAAAAAAATTTATGCAATTTTTATATGTGATTGTGACAAACTCCCTGGTTGATCCTGCCAGTAGTCATATGCTTGTCTCAAAGATTAAGCCATGCATGTCTCAGTACAAGCCAAAATAAGGTGAAACCGCGAAAGGCTCATTAAATCAGTTATGGTTCCTTAGATCGTACACACATTTACTTGGATAACTGTGGTAATTCTAGAGCTAATACACGCAAACAGAGCTCCGACCAGAGATGGAAGGAGTGCTTTTATTAGATCAAAACCAATCGGCGGGCAGGCACTGCTGTCTGTTCGTCGCCCTATTTGGTGACTCTGAATAACTTTATGCTGATCGTACGGTCTTGCACCGGCGACGCATCTTTCAAATGTCTGCCTTATCAACTGTCGATGGTAGGTTCTGCGCCTACCATGGTTGTAACGGGTAACGGGGAATCAGGGTTCGATTCCGGAGAGGGAGCCTGAGAAACGGCTACCACATCCAAGGAAGGCAGCAGGCGCGCAAATTACCCACTCCCGGCACGGGGAGGTAGTGACGAAAAATAACGATACGGGACTCATCCGAGGCCCCGTAATCGGAATGAGTACACTTTAAATCCTTTAACAAGGACCAATTGGAGGGCAAGTCTGGTGCCAGCAGCCGCGGTAATTCCAGCTCCAATAGCGTATATTAAAGTTGTTGCGGTTAAAAAGCTCGTAGTTGAATCTGTGTCCCGTGCTGTCGGTTCACCGCCCGCGGTGCTAACTGGCACGTCTCACGGGACGTCCTGCCGGTGGAAGACCAATCGCTCAGTATTGTCTGGGGTCTGTGCGTGCATAACGCGCGTACAGAATTCCCGGGTGCTCGGTGATCCTTCCGACTTTTTTAAATCCTGTCGCGGTGCTCTTAATTGAGTGTCGAGGCGGGCCGGCACGTTTACTTTGAACAAATTAGAGTGCTCAAAGCAGGCTAAAATTTCGCCTGAATACTATGTGCATGGAATAATGGAACAGGACCTCGGTTCTATTTTGTTGGTTTTCGGAACCCCGAGGTAATGATTAATAGGGACGGATGGGGGCATTCGTATTGCGACGTTAGAGGTGAAATTCTTGGATCGTCGCAAGACGGACAGAAGCGAAAGCATTTGCCAAAAATGTTTTCATTAATCAAGAACGAAAGTCAGAGGTTCGAAGGCGATCAGATACCGCCCTAGTTCTGACCATAAACGATGCCAGCTAGCGATCCGTCGATGTTCCTCCGATGACTCGACGGGCAGCTTCCGGGAAACCAAAGCTTTTGGGTTCCGGGGGAAGTATGGTTGCAAAGCTGAAACTTAAAGGAATTGACGGAAGGGCACCACAAGGAGTGGAGCCTGCGGCTTAATTTGACTCAACACGGGGAACCTCACCAGGCCCGGACACCGGAAGGATTGACAGATTGATAGCTCTTTCTTGATTCGGTGGGTGGTGGTGCATGGTCGTTCTTAGTTGGTAGAGCGATTTGTCTGGTTAATTCCGATAACGAACGAGACTCTAGCCTGCTAAATAGGCGTACTCTACCGGTATCTCGAAGGCTCACATCTTCCGTACTAACCGTACGTTTGTTCGTCGGTGTTTCAATCGGTGTTCATACACTGTGCGAGCATTTTGCGGCTTCGTGCGGGCGGAATGTTGTGGTTTTTACTACCGGCGTACATTTTAATCTTCTTAGAGGGACAAACGGCTTATAGCCGTATGAGATTGAGCAATAACAGGTCTGTGATGCCCTTAGATGTTCTGGGCCGCACGCGCGCTACACTGAAGGAATCAGCGTGTCTTCCCTGGCCGAATGGTCCGGGTAACCCGCTGAACCTCCTTCGTGCTAGGGATTGGGGATTGCAATTATTCCCCATGAACGAGGAATTCCCAGTAAGCGCGAGTCATAAACTCGTGTTGATTAAGTCCCTGCCCTTTGTACACACCGCCCGTCGCTACTACCGATTGAATGATTTAGTGAGGTCTTCGGACTGGTACTCGGCCGGCGTTTCGACATTTGCCGATGTCGCTGGGAAGATGACCGAACTTGATCATTTAGAGGAAGTAAAAGTCGTAACAAGGTTTCCGTAGGTGAACCTGCGGAAGGATCATTACTGTGTCTCTAAAGAAAGAAACAAATATATAAATAAAAATTGAGAAATGTGCACGGGCAACACCATATACACTCTCTGTAACGACCGGACACTTGATCCTAAACAGTCCACATAATAAAATTTCGTAAACAGGGGGACAGAGTGAAAATGTGATATTTTATAATATACATTTTTATATGTGTATAATATTGGTGGCACTGAAGATGATGATGATGATGATGATGATGATGGTGGCTTCATCTCACGTTACTCTTATCTTCTCTATATTATCCATCAACATACTTAGCATTTATAATATATACATTATATACATAACGCACACATCATATATATATTATATCGATCTACACTGACTGACAAACACACGAGCTGTGTGTGCTGACTGTGTATGTTGAGAAATGTAAAATGTACATATATATTTAGATTTGTGTTGTGGTTATGTATGGTATATCGTATGGTATAGTATGGTATGGGTGTGTGGTTTGGAAGAGGACGAGATGTCGTACAACGATAATGAGACAAATCGATATACACAAACTTTCTCACACACCTCACTACGCACAACACAGAAGCCTCTCGCGATATGACATGGAAACGTGTATGCGCACCGCGGTTTGTGATTGTTAGGTTTGAATCTGTGTATGCACCAGTAAACAGAGCCTAACACCGAGTCACGGGGTAATTGCTTGTGAAAGTGTCCAACAGTGTTGGTAGGTTGTATGTGTTGTATGTGAGGTATATACGTGTGATGTTTGTGTGTATCACCACTCATTGGCCAATAACGTATATAAACATATAGGGATAACCGTTATATAGCACTGAGTGTTAGGTGATGTTGTGTATGTTACCCCCTCGTACATCCACACTCACACATCTATTAAAAGAAACCCCCGGAAATTATCAAAAATTATTCTTGTTGCTGTTGTTGACGCTGATGTTGCTGTTTGTTGCATCGACAATTACACTTATTGTGCGACGACTAGTTTTGTGTGTCTGTCTGACCCATCGCTGTGACGGTCTCTACATATTTATAAAATACTGTTGTGGTGATGTCTTTTCTACCACTAGCAGAGGAGGGACACGGTCTCCTCTGTACATCATTAAATTTAAGTGGTGAGAAAAGACACACATTGACTCGCACAGCAGATAGAGAGACGTGCGGTGATAATGCAGTACACACAGGCCAGTTTGCGCTAGTA
Organism: Nebria brevicollis; assembly: GCA_944738965.1. Lineage (NCBI taxonomy): Eukaryota > Metazoa > Arthropoda > Insecta > Coleoptera > Carabidae > Nebria > Nebria brevicollis. Next base: position 9,555 of record CALYJB010000066.1, read on the forward strand.
GGGACTAGTTATTTGTAACAACACACTCACACGCAACACGCAAGAATAAGTCACCGACGACGGCTAGTCACTCAATCGTCGCACCAGTGGACGATAGCCATTTGCTATATATATATACATATATATGAATATAATGTGTGTGTAAGGTTTTGACTCGGCCTTACACATTTACAATTGGGGGGGGCAGTGGTGAGTGGTTAGTGTCTGATCGGTGACACATATAATATGTGTCTGTGTGTGGTGACCATTATTATACAAAAATTTTTTATTATTATTATTATTATGCTGTTGATGATGATGATCAATAAAGAATTGTGTGTGGCGGAAAATGAATGAATATTATTATAATCCTAACAAATATAACCCTGAACGGTGGATCACTCGGCTCGTGGGTCGATGAAGAACGCAGCTAAATGCGCGTCAACTTGTGAACTGCAGGACACATGAACATCGACATTTCGAACGCATATTGCGGTCCTCGGATACTGTTCCTGGACTACGCCTGGCTGAGGGTCGTATTACAATTACCAGACTGCCGGTCTTCAGTATACACCGCTGCCACCACTAGTGTGTGTGTGTGTTTCTGCTGTCTCTGCTGTTGCTTCTGTTGCTGCTGCTGCTGTTGCTGTTGCTGCTGTTGCTGTTTTGTATTCGCGTTCAATCATTGCTACTAAATTTAGACAGAGGAAAACACTCTGTCTCTAACATGTACTTGATTAAACAACAGTACACACACATGCGCACACACACAACACACAGTAGTTCGAGTATACAGACAACGCGAGCAGATTCACGGCGCACACACACACACACCGGTGGTTATGTGTTGCTGTGTAATAGATGTCAGGCGATGTTGGGTATCCGGCGTTGGGGTTATTCTGATGTATAAAATTGTTCTGCCGTCTGTGCGTGTGGCTGGTTGATGTTTGTGTGTTTGCCGGTTGATGTTGTAGATGATGTGTGTGCGTCTGTGATTTTGCACTCGCAGACGTACAATATACACACACACACACACCTACAAAACACAACACACCACCATTTCATAGTCTGTACTCTACTCTGTGTGACAGAGGAGTCCCCGTAGTGAATATGTGTATTATTTTATTTATTATCAATATTCAATATATTGGAATATATTTAGATATACAGAGAACACTCTGTGGACTGGGACTTTTTTAAACATGTATACAGTTTAATATACCAAACCCAGCCCGGTTCCTTAAATAGAAGGTGAGCGGCGACTGAGTAGTAAAACACCACTCACTTGTCAAGCGCTATAGACGCGCGGGCATCTGATGTGTTATATGTTGATACAGTTCGTCGCAAACCTAACCGGTAGCGTATATGTGTTATTAAGATACTCAAACACATACACACACGCGTGTGACTTGTACTCGTACATAATAGACCAAAACACAATCCGACAACACCGTAGTAGTCAGTGTGCTGCTGCTGCTGTTGTTGTTGTCAGTAGTTTCACAAAGAGAAGCCTCTTCTGTCATGGTACTAGCATATATATATACATTAATACATACATATATAAATTCACTCTAATATTATAGAAAAATCATAGATATCGACATCACTGTCGTCTCGTGTGTGTCGTCCTACACACCACTAGAAACCATAATATTTTACTCTCTATACTACACTTTATATCATATTTATAGCTATTATAAATAACTATATAGAAAGAAAGAAACCAAGCCGTATATGCCAATACAATTTTGTGTGTATATATCGGTCTCAAGTCAACGGCACAAACGCTAGAGAACGCATAGTCGTATTATTATCACATTTATATATTAAACATCGCATACTCGTATAACTTTACACACATTTTAGTGTGTCTTTACGTATTAATGCTGTGCGGCCAGAGTGTGACCAGAGTGGGTAGCGCTCGTCCGTCTTTACATTATCACATAATATACATAATAATATCATTATTATCATTATGAGAACAGTTGTTCTGTAAGTGAGTGTTCAAATTTAGAAGTCTCTTGTATGGCAGGGTTATAGGAACTTGTGGCAACATCATCACTCCAATGTTTTTATATTTCTATACACACCCACATATCTATATAAAGTATATTACTATCAATACGCTGTGGGAGTTTATTGAGGAGATGCTAGTGCAATGTTAGTTATTAGAGGGAATCTCTGCACGCAAACACACACTATATATAAATATATATTATATATTACTATATTGTGTTGTGAATGTTAAAACTGTGTGTTCACTGTCACTCACTGTGTGTGTGTTAAGTAACAAGAGTATACAATCGGTCTGGACGTGTCCCAGTGTCTCTGTATTTGTGCAATTAAACAAGTTTACTACTACTCGTACGTATACTTGTGCACACTTACACGATTCCAGTGGTCGTTCAAGCAAAGACCAAGCGTCCCTACTCATACAAATTGTTACGTTCAACATTTAAGCGCACAGTGTTTGCTTTGAACTATATAGCACAGATCAGTTTACAAAATCACACATTATACATATATATATGTGTTGTTGTGTTGTTGTGTATGTTCACTTAATTATATATCTAACATTTGTCACACTCTCCGTTATACAATACAATTCTGAGGCAGTTTGTGTAGTATATTTGTATGTGGGGAAATATATACGAAAAATGTTGTTGCTGTTGTAGTTGCCCCCTATACCGATCAAGACCTTTTACACGCGATCACTCTCTTTACCTAACTATATACACTGTTTGCGATGATGTAGAGTGTAAGTGACCTGACGTTGTTCATGTTCTCACTATACTCTGTCCGTAACTTACGTCAAAAACACCGTGTATCGTTATTGTATGCTGCATGCGGATGATGATTCTAATACACTGAAAATCTATGTAAACTACAAATGTGACGGCCACTTGAGATATTCCAATATACACTATATAGCAAATTTGTTCGTGCAGTCATGTTGGTGATGGTGGTGTAGATCACCACCACTCCTTCATAATACGTCTATAGTTATATTCTACATAAACTGTATTGGCTATTTGGTTATGATGTGTGATATATGCCGTGGTTAGAGAATTTATGGTGACGACTGGTGTGAGTTTGGGTCGTCTACTTGAGACGTAGAGGTGGTGTCAATTGAGATATCTTTTTCTATATGAGTGTTTTTTTATTTTGTGTGTGTGTGTGTGTGTATGTTATACACCAAAAAAATGTCAAAGAGGCCGAGTGTTACGAAACCAACAACTACACATATTGCACATATTGTCTCTCGGACCTGCCTGTTGATTACGATGTGTGTGTTTATAATGGTTTTTGTACATTATGAGTGCAGGAAACGTAATACGTGTTCTGTGTGTATGTGCAACTTGTATTCTCTGATAACGATATAGCATATATCGTGAAAGTTTTTAATAATATATAATAGAAATATATTAATATATATCTATATCTATATTTATTTATGCGACCTCAGAGCAGGTGTGACTACCCGCTGAATTTAAGCATATTACTAAGCGGAGGAAAAGAAACTAACAAGGATTCCCTTAGTAGCGGCGAGCGAACAGGGAAAAGCCCAGCACCGAAGCCCGTAGTCGGAAACGGCTACAGGGCAATGTGGTGTTTAGGAGAGCCCAGTTAACGCGGTAAGTGTGTAACGTGTCCAAGTCCTTCTTGAACGGGGCCACACACCCATAGAGGGTGCCAGGCCCGTAGTGACCGTTACCACGTCCGGGTGGGTTTCTCCTTAGAGTCGGGTTGCTTGAGAGTGCAGCTCTAAGTGGGTGGTAAACTCCATCTAAGGCTAAATATAACCACGAGACCGATAGCGAACAAGTACCGTGAGGGAAAGTTGAAAAGAACTTTGAAGAGAGAGTTCAATAGTACGTGAAACCGTTCAGGGGTAAACCTGAGAAACCCGAACTATTCGAAGGGAGAGATTCAATCACCTCGCCTGTGGTAGCACACTGGTAACGTTTTACATGGGACGTCTTCGTGCTGCCTCGGTTCGCGCCGTTGTAGTGCTGGACGCCCCGTTATCAGTGCTGTTTACTGCAGGAGGTGTGCATTTCTATCCTAGTAGATGCGTCGCGACCCATTGGGCACTTGTCTATGGTATCCGCGCTATAAGGACAGCCTGTACGGCAACACCGTTTGCTGAGTTTATTCGCAGTAGCGTGCCTGTTGTCGCACAGACCTTAGCGGTATCCCGGCAGGTGACTCGATGGTAGAAACCGTCAGGTGGTGGGTCGCTGCTCTTTTGTAGCGGAGCGTTTTCACACCCTGTGACAAGTAAACTCTGTGTAGACCGTGGAAATTGGACTGGTGCCGATTCCGCACTCGCATTACTGTTGGTCGCATGGGCTATGTAACCGATCCCGCGTCACCCGTCGGCGACGTCTGAGCTTTGGGTACTTTCAGGACCCGTCTTGAAACACGGACCAAGGAGTCTAGCATGTACGCGAGTCATTGGGTCAGATACACAAACTAAACCTAAAGGCGAAATGAAAGTAAAAGTTTATAATTTTTACATAAACTAAGGGAAGATGGGCTTCCCAATTGTCGGTGAAGCCTCGCACTCCCGGACCGTCCCTCACACTCATTGCGAGTTGGGGCGGATCTAGAGCGTACACGCTGGGACCCGAAAGATGGTGACCTATGCCAGGTCAGGATGAAGTCAGGGAAAACCCTGATGGAAGTCCGTAGCGATTCTGACGTGCAAATCGATCGTAAGAACTTGGTATAGCGGCGATAGACTCATCGAACCATCTAGTAGCTGGTTCCATCCGAAGTTTCCCTCAGGATAGCTGGCATTCGATTGAATAACACAAAATTGTGAATGAGTCTCATCCGGTAAAGCGAATGATTAGAGGCATTGGGGTCGAAACGGCCTCAACCTATTCTCAAACTTTAAATGGGTGAGATCTCCGGCTTGCTTAACGCATGAAGCCGGAGATCGGATCAATGAATGCCAAGTGGGCCACTTTTGGTAAGCAGAACTGGCGCTGTGGGATGAACCAAACGTAGAGTTAAAGCGCCAAAATTGACACTTATGGGATACCATGAAAGGCGTTGGTAACTTAAGACAGCAGGACGGTGGCCATGGAAGTCGGAATCCGCCAAGGAGTGTGTAACAACTCACCTGCCGAAGTTACTAGCCCTGAAAATGGATGGCGCTAAAGTGTCATGCTTATACTCTACCGTCGTGGCAATTCGGATGTTTTGTTAACTGCGTACGCGTGGTCGAGCACCGTTATGTCACGATGAGTAGGATGGTCGCGGCGGTGAGCGCAGAAGGATTGGGCGTGAGCCCATCTGGAGCCGCCGTCGGTGCAGATCTTGGTGGTAGTAGCAAATACTCCAGCGAGACCCTGGAGGACTGACGTGGAGAAGGGTTTCGTGTGAACAGCTGTTGCACACGAGTCAGTCGATCCTAAGCCCTAGGAGAAATCCGATGTTGATGTTGGTGTGTTTCAATCAAATGCTATATAGAAAAAACACTATATATACAAATACGAAATTGATGAGTGTTGAGAAAGAGATACATAAAAATACATATATACATTTTTATAATATTTGATATATATATACATTCATTGCATATAGAAAATAACGCACGCGCTGCTCTTACACATCCCTCGCACAACAACAACAACAAGAACAGCAGCAGCAACACAATACACATCCCCATACAAATCATCTAAAGAATGCATTAACCTTGATTGTGATTGATGTGATGATTATGTGTGTGTGTGGATGTTTGTGCTGCTATGTATGTATGTATGTAAGTTAGTTTGCTGCGATATGTGTTCGTGTGGTGAGTATCAACGTATTATCACAATACATCACTTTTCTATATATATCTCGTCTATCTGTCGGTACGCACATATCACTCTGTATATAGGTGCTGTTATGGTGAGGAAAAATTTGAATATATAAAAATATATTTACAAAAAGAGGTATACATTTTTATATACATCATTATGTGACATATATATGAAACACTGTGTGTGTCTCCTCTATATAGATATATCATCATCAACAACAACCTCCTAGATAGTGCTAGTTGAAGTTGTAGTTGTTGTTTGTGCGCATAGTATGTGGTATATAATGTTTGTATATCGTGTATAATATATAAAATATACATATATCTCTCTGTCGTCCTGTCAACACCATAACATAAGTTACATGTGTGTGTATTTGCGGCGAGATGGAAAGTGGATAATGTTTGATGTGTAGTTTATTTTCGTGATGATGTGTTTTCATCTAGTATAAGATTCGATCATATATGATGTATCTCATACACACACACACTTCTTTTTCTGTATATAAAAGAATTTTTTATTTTTGTTGGTATCACACCCATCGGGCGAAAGGGAATCCGGTTCCTATTCCGGAACCCGGCAGCGGAACCGTTAAAAATTCGGGCCCTCGCAAGAGAGTTCGTCGGGGTAACCCAAAATGACCTGGAGACGCCGTCGGGAGATCCGGGAAGAGTTTTCTTTTCTGTTTGAGCGTTCGAGTTCCCTGGAATCCTCTAGCAGGGAGATAGGGTTTGGAACGCGAAGAGCACCGCAGTTGCGGCGGTGTCCGGATTGTCCCCTCGGACCTTGAAAATCCAGGAGAGGGCCACGTGGAGGTGTCGCGCCGGTTCGTACCCATATCCGCAGCAGGTCTCCAAGGTTAAGAGCCTCTAGTCGATAGAATAATGTAGGTAAGGGAAGTCGGCAAATTGGATCCGTAACTTCGGGATAAGGATTGGCTCTGGGGTGCGGGGCGTGTCGGGCGGGTAAGCGAAGTGGGTTTCGGCTAACGTGCCGGGCCTGGGCGAGGTGCAGACTAGTGAAACGATTGTATACGTCATACCTGTCCACGGTCTGTCGACCGCGTACATGCGTGTGTGCCACTGTGCTTTCGTGAATCTTGCGCGAATCCAAACTCGGTCCCGTGCCTTGGCCTCCCACGGAACTTACTTGCTATGAGGCTCTGGGTCGGATGGTTCACGCTATCGCTGGATGTCCTCGTCGGCCGCCATTTAACGTACAGCTCAGAACTGGCACGGACCTGGGGAATCCGACTGTCTAATTAAAACAAAGCATTGCGATGGCCCCAGCGGGTGTTGACGCAATGTGATTTCTGCCCAGTGCTCTGAATGTCAAAGTGAAGAAATTCAAGCAAGCGCGGGTAAACGGCGGGAGTAACTATGACTCTCTTAAGGCTAGTGGCTAGATGCCGACCCTTGAGAATAACATGATGGTCAAAAGTGCTCCACCAGTGGGCTGAACTAAGTAGGCTCAATGGTCCAAGTCGTGTACTTAGGGATTTAATACCCGAGCAACTGACAGGGTCCTGTGAAGCGCAACTAATCGCCTCTCCTGGACCAAGACCGTCTAGTAGCCTTCACGTTGCGGCGCTGTGAACCATGTTCATGCAAATACTAGCGGATCGACACCGGTGGGAAGGGTTAAACCAAGTGCCGAGCCATTACACCCTTTTGGGCGCTCACCGGTGGATTTTGTGGCAGGCTATCGCGGCGAGTTCTGGGTTACCACCCCAGTTCTCATTTGTCGATTAAGGTACGGATAATAAGGATAAGCCTCGGATAGGGATGGCCATGGGCTCGTCCACCCCTGACCCCCCAGGAGCCCATACTGATGACAAAAACCGCACTCCAACATCTGGAGCCTCCTCTCGAGGAGCTACTCCGACTTTAACGAAGAGCACTATTCCGTTAAAAACCGCAGTTACTGCGGGTCCTTCAGGGGTTGCCTCAACCGTAAAAAGTCACGGAGCTATGACTGTATCTAGCTCTCGGCAACCCCCCCATAGTACCGAGCTTAATCCCGATGAAGCATTCAAATGTGATAGCTGTGGGAAGACTTACAAGCTCAAGAGCAGCCTAGCTAGACATAGCAAAGACTGCGGTACAAGAGACCGCTCAAAATGTATCCATTGTAAGATGGCCTTCTCAGATTACGCAGCCGTGCGCCAGCACGAGCGCCGGGCCCACCCCTGGGCATACCGGAAAGAACTGGAAGGTAAACTACCCGCTTCAGAAGCTGTTCTCATGGACCAGATCGCTGAGATCGAGGCCCTTAGTAGGAAAGGAGCGATATCTTACAAAGAAATTGAAAAGGCAACGGGTCTAACACAACATCAAATCCGTTACCGGCGAGAAAAGCCAGAGTACCAGAGCTTTCTGGAAAAGGCCAAGCGGAGGCAGAAAGAAAAGGCAGTTGAAACCATTTTTAAACCACGGCCTCCTTCTACCTCCACTAGTCCGATACCTACGATCACGCTCTCCCCACCAGGGGCTATAACACCTAGCCTTAGTACTCCCGAAACTTCCGTCGAGATAAGACCTTTCATGACGAAGTCGTATGCTGAAATCAGCTCAGCATCAGCCAGCACTTCATCTACAATGGACACCCGCGACAAGAGCACACCTACATCACTGTATGTCTCACCATCTACCACTTCAAAAAAGGCGGAGAAGAAACGTAAGCCATCTACGTCTCCCGTCTTACAACCTGCTCCGATCAGGAAGAAATTGGACCACCGCTCTCTTGCCACAATACCGGGCAAACCCTCCGTAAGTTCTGGAGGGGATAAAAAGAGAAAGATGTCCTCACCAGCGGCTTTGGGGCAACCCTCCAAAAGCAGCCGCACCCTGGGAACTGAAACAGGGACCATAACCAATATGCCGCCTCCTATATCAACAAAGGTGGCCTCCATTGCCGCTCGCAAAACTCCCGAACATCTCACAGGGGGGACGAGCTTGGCAACAGTACCAACCAACTTAGGTTTGGTGATAGATCCAAGAAGTGACACCACGATGTCACTAGGCCATGAAACGCCTGAAATCCCTTCACAACAACTAGATGATGCCTTCTTAGAAGCGCTCCTTTTGGCCCAAGAAACGGCCGATGAGAAAACGATCAGTCTCATCGGTTCAGCACTCACGGGCTCCTTAAAGGATTTAGACGTAGCTCTAGGAACATGGCTTGAGGCAGTTTTTCCAACGCAATTACGCAAACCTCCTAGAAACCTCACAAACAGCGCTGGTCTTAAAACACAGCAAACTGCCCGACCACTCAATGCTAAGAGAAGAAGAGTGGCGGAATATAAAAAGTGTCAGGATCTGTTCAAAAAGAACAGGACAGACCTGGCACATAACATCATCAGCGGGACTCCCATTCTCGGAGATTCCATCCTCCCTTCCATTCATGAAGTGGAAACCCTCTATAGAGGCATATTTGAGGCGCAGTCACCCAAGGACACAGAACCTACGGTGGTCAGTCCTTCCTTCTCAATTTACCATCCGATACAGGCATCTGAAATACTCTCATCTATTAAGACCTGGACCAATTCTTCACCGGGACCAGATGGAATCATCGTGGCCCAGGTTAAGAAATGCCCAGTAGAGCAATTGAGCATCCTTTATAACGTCATCCTGTGTCGACGCACTACGCCATCTTCATGGCGTGCTTCGCGCACGATTCTTGTGCCTAAGGAAGGGGACCCCAAGGATCCGTCAAATTGGAGACCGATCACGATTAGCTCAGCAGTTCAGAGACTGCTACACCGGATTTTAGCTAAGCGCCTGGCCTCGCTCACCCTCCACCCATTACAGCGCGGCTTTAGGGAGATCGATGGCACACTGGCAAACACCCTAACGGTCGACCACTATATTAAATCCAGACGGATTAAGGGGAAGGCGTATAACCTGCTTTCGCTCGACGTTAGGAAGGCCTTTGACAGTGTGTCACATCATTCGATCAAAAGAGCGTTAAATAGAGTGGGCCTGGATCCTCCGTCCATTAGCTACATACTGGACACACTGAACGCCCACACCACTATAACGGTGGGCGATAGAACTACGAGGAAGATTCGTTTTAATAGAGGAGTGAAACAGGGTGATCCACTCAGCCCACTCCTCTTTAACATCGTCGTTGACGAGCTTATTGACAAGCTCAACGCGACACGCCCAGGTGGAACTCTGGCCCCGGGACTTAAAGTGGCATCCATCGCCTTTGCGGACGACCTGGTTTTATTAGAAGATAAAGAGACAGATATGGCGATTACCTTAGATCTTGCGGAAATGTTTCTCAAATCACGAGGCATGAGCTTAAATGCCAAAAAATGCGTTTCCATCAGCGCTGCAGTGGTTAGCGGGAAATCCGTGCCACGCACTAAGGCAACCTTTAGGATTGGGAAGCAATACATACGCGCCATCGCCGACGTCCAAATTTTCCGATATCTAGGACTGAACTTTACCGCTTCAGGGAACTCTAAACCAGGAGTAGTTAACCTACTTACCTGGTTAAAGAATCTTGAAAAGGCCCCCTTAAAGCCAGACCAGAAATTTCACTTGCTGAAACTACACGTAATCCCCCGTTTGTTCTATGGCCTCCAAAGCCCCTCTATTCAAGCCTCCACATTGTCGGATTGCGACAGAGCCATTAGAAGATCAGCAAA
>CALYJB010000066.1:25000-32500 GCA_944738965.1 Nebria brevicollis
AATGTTTTCATTAATCAAGAACGAAAGTCAGAGGTTCGAAGGCGATCAGATACCGCCCTAGTTCTGACCATAAACGATGCCAGCTAGCGATCCGTCGATGTTCCTCCGATGACTCGACGGGCAGCTTCCGGGAAACCAAAGCTTTTGGGTTCCGGGGGAAGTATGGTTGCAAAGCTGAAACTTAAAGGAATTGACGGAAGGGCACCACAAGGAGTGGAGCCTGCGGCTTAATTTGACTCAACACGGGGAACCTCACCAGGCCCGGACACCGGAAGGATTGACAGATTGATAGCTCTTTCTTGATTCGGTGGGTGGTGGTGCATGGTCGTTCTTAGTTGGTAGAGCGATTTGTCTGGTTAATTCCGATAACGAACGAGACTCTAGCCTGCTAAATAGGCGTACTCTACCGGTATCTCGAAGGCTCACATCTTCCGTACTAACCGTACGTTTGTTCGTCGGTGTTTCAATCGGTGTTCATACACTGTGCGAGCATTTTGCGGCTTCGTGCGGGCGGAATGTTGTGGTTTTTACTACCGGCGTACATTTTAATCTTCTTAGAGGGACAAACGGCTTATAGCCGTATGAGATTGAGCAATAACAGGTCTGTGATGCCCTTAGATGTTCTGGGCCGCACGCGCGCTACACTGAAGGAATCAGCGTGTCTTCCCTGGCCGAATGGTCCGGGTAACCCGCTGAACCTCCTTCGTGCTAGGGATTGGGGATTGCAATTATTCCCCATGAACGAGGAATTCCCAGTAAGCGCGAGTCATAAACTCGTGTTGATTAAGTCCCTGCCCTTTGTACACACCGCCCGTCGCTACTACCGATTGAATGATTTAGTGAGGTCTTCGGACTGGTACTCGGCCGGCGTTTCGACATTTGCCGATGTCGCTGGGAAGATGACCGAACTTGATCATTTAGAGGAAGTAAAAGTCGTAACAAGGTTTCCGTAGGTGAACCTGCGGAAGGATCATTACTGTGTCTCTAAAGAAAGAAACAAATATATAAATAAAAATTGAGAAATGTGCACGGGCAACACCATATACACTCTCTGTAACGACCGGACACTTGATCCTAAACAGTCCACATAATAAAATTTCGTAAACAGGGGGACAGAGTGAAAATGTGATATTTTATAATATACATTTTTATATGTGTATAATATTGGTGGCACTGAAGATGATGATGATGATGATGATGATGATGCTTCATCTCACGTTACTCTTATCTTCTCTATATTATCCATCAACATACTTAGCATTTATAATATATACATTATATACATAACGCACACATCATATATATATTATATCGATCTACACTGACTGACAAACACACGAGCTGTGTGTGCTGACTGTGTATGTTGAGAAATGTAAAATGTACATATATATTTAGATTTGTGTTGTGGTTATGTATGGTATATCGTATGGTATAGTATGGTATGGGTGTGTGGTTTGGAAGAGGACGAGATGTCGTACAACGATAATGAGACAAATCGATATACACAAACTTTCTCACACACCTCACTACGCACAACACAGAAGCCTCTCGCGATATGACATGGAAACGTGTATGCGCACCGCGGTTTGTGATTGTTAGGTTTGAATCTGTGTATGCACCAGTAAACAGAGCCTAACACCGAGTCACGGGGTAATTGCTTGTGAAAGTGTCCAACAGTGTTGGTAGGTTGTATGTGTTGTATGTGAGGTATATACGTGTGATGTTTGTGTGTATCACCACTCATTGGCCAATAACGTATATAAACATATAGGGATAACCGTTATATAGCACTGAGTGTTAGGTGATGTTGTGTATGTTACCCCCTCGTACATCCACACTCACACATCTATTAAAAGAAACCCCCGGAAATTATCAAAAATTATTCTTGTTGCTGTTGTTGACGCTGATGTTGCTGTTTGTTGCATCGACAATTACACTTATTGTGCGACGACTAGTTTTGTGTGTCTGTCTGACCCATCGCTGTGACGGTCTCTACATATTTATAAAATACTGTTGTGGTGATGTCTTTTCTACCACTAGCAGAGGAGGGACACGGTCTCCTCTGTACATCATTAAATTTAAGTGGTGAGAAAAGACACACATTGACTCGCACAGCAGATAGAGAGACGTGCGGTGATAATGCAGTACACACAGGCCAGTTTGCGCTAGTAGGGACTAGTTATTTGTAACAACACACTCACACGCAACACGCAAGAATAAGTCACCGACGACGGCTAGTCACTCAATCGTCGCACCAGTGGACGATAGCCATTTGCTATATATATATACATATATATGAATATAATGTGTGTGTAAGGTTTTGACTCGGCCTTACACATTTACAATTGGGGGGGGCAGTGGTGAGTGGTTAGTGTCTGATCGGTGACACATATAATATGTGTCTGTGTGTGGTGACCATTATTATACAAAAATTTTTTATTATTATTATTATTATGCTGTTGATGATGATGATCAATAAAGAATTGTGTGTGGCGGAAAATGAATGAATATTATTATAATCCTAACAAATATAACCCTGAACGGTGGATCACTCGGCTCGTGGGTCGATGAAGAACGCAGCTAAATGCGCGTCAACTTGTGAACTGCAGGACACATGAACATCGACATTTCGAACGCATATTGCGGTCCTCGGATACTGTTCCTGGACTACGCCTGGCTGAGGGTCGTATTACAATTACCAGACTGCCGGTCTTCAGTATACACCGCTGCCACCACTAGTGTGTGTGTGTGTTTCTGCTGTCTCTGCTGTTGCTTCTGTTGCTGCTGCTGCTGTTGCTGTTGCTGCTGTTGCTGTTTTGTATTCGCGTTCAATCATTGCTACTAAATTTAGACAGAGGAAAACACTCTGTCTCTAACATGTACTTGATTAAACAACAGTACACACACATGCGCACACACACAACACACAGTAGTTCGAGTATACAGACAACGCGAGCAGATTCACGGCGCACACACACACACACCGGTGGTTATGTGTTGCTGTGTAATAGATGTCAGGCGATGTTGGGTATCCGGCGTTGGGGTTATTCTGATGTATAAAATTGTTCTGCCGTCTGTGCGTGTGGCTGGTTGATGTTTGTGTGTTTGCCGGTTGATGTTGTAGATGATGTGTGTGCGTCTGTGATTTTGCACTCGCAGACGTACAATATACACACACACACACACCTACAAAACACAACACACCACCATTTCATAGTCTGTACTCTACTCTGTGTGACAGAGGAGTCCCCGTAGTGAATATGTGTATTATTTTATTTATTATCAATATTCAATATATTGGAATATATTTAGATATACAGAGAACACTCTGTGGACTGGGACTTTTTTAAACATGTATACAGTTTAATATACCAAACCCAGCCCGGTTCCTTAAATAGAAGGTGAGCGGCGACTGAGTAGTAAAACACCACTCACTTGTCAAGCGCTATAGACGCGCGGGCATCTGATGTGTTATATGTTGATACAGTTCGTCGCAAACCTAACCGGTAGCGTATATGTGTTATTAAGATACTCAAACACATACACACACGCGTGTGACTTGTACTCGTACATAATAGACCAAAACACAATCCGACAACACCGTAGTAGTCAGTGTGCTGCTGCTGCTGTTGTTGTTGTCAGTAGTTTCACAAAGAGAAGCCTCTTCTGTCATGGTACTAGCATATATATATACATTAATACATACATATATAAATTCACTCTAATATTATAGAAAAATCATAGATATCGACATCACTGTCGTCTCGTGTGTGTCGTCCTACACACCACTAGAAACCATAATATTTTACTCTCTATACTACACTTTATATCATATTTATAGCTATTATAAATAACTATATAGAAAGAAAGAAACCAAGCCGTATATGCCAATACAATTTTGTGTGTATATATCGGTCTCAAGTCAACGGCACAAACGCTAGAGAACGCATAGTCGTATTATTATCACATTTATATATTAAACATCGCATACTCGTATAACTTTACACACATTTTAGTGTGTCTTTACGTATTAATGCTGTGCGGCCAGAGTGTGACCAGAGTGGGTAGCGCTCGTCCGTCTTTACATTATCACATAATATACATAATAATATCATTATTATCATTATGAGAACAGTTGTTCTGTAAGTGAGTGTTCAAATTTAGAAGTCTCTTGTATGGCAGGGTTATAGGAACTTGTGGCAACATCATCACTCCAATGTTTTTATATTTCTATACACACCCACATATCTATATAAAGTATATTACTATCAATACGCTGTGGGAGTTTATTGAGGAGATGCTAGTGCAATGTTAGTTATTAGAGGGAATCTCTGCACGCAAACACACACTATATATAAATATATATTATATATTACTATATTGTGTTGTGAATGTTAAAACTGTGTGTTCACTGTCACTCACTGTGTGTGTGTTAAGTAACAAGAGTATACAATCGGTCTGGACGTGTCCCAGTGTCTCTGTATTTGTGCAATTAAACAAGTTTACTACTACTCGTACGTATACTTGTGCACACTTACACGATTCCAGTGGTCGTTCAAGCAAAGACCAAGCGTCCCTACTCATACAAATTGTTACGTTCAACATTTAAGCGCACAGTGTTTGCTTTGAACTATATAGCACAGATCAGTTTACAAAATCACACATTATACATATATATATGTGTTGTTGTGTTGTTGTGTATGTTCACTTAATTATATATCTAACATTTGTCACACTCTCCGTTATACAATACAATTCTGAGGCAGTTTGTGTAGTATATTTGTATGTGGGGAAATATATACGAAAAATGTTGTTGCTGTTGTAGTTGCCCCCTATACCGATCAAGACCTTTTACACGCGATCACTCTCTTTACCTAACTATATACACTGTTTGCGATGATGTAGAGTGTAAGTGACCTGACGTTGTTCATGTTCTCACTATACTCTGTCCGTAACTTACGTCAAAAACACCGTGTATCGTTATTGTATGCTGCATGCGGATGATGATTCTAATACACTGAAAATCTATGTAAACTACAAATGTGACGGCCACTTGAGATATTCCAATATACACTATATAGCAAATTTGTTCGTGCAGTCATGTTGGTGATGGTGGTGTAGATCACCACCACTCCTTCATAATACGTCTATAGTTATATTCTACATAAACTGTATTGGCTATTTGGTTATGATGTGTGATATATGCCGTGGTTAGAGAATTTATGGTGACGACTGGTGTGAGTTTGGGTCGTCTACTTGAGACGTAGAGGTGGTGTCAATTGAGATATCTTTTTCTATATGAGTGTTTTTTTATTTTGTGTGTGTGTGTGTGTGTATGTTATACACCAAAAAAATGTCAAAGAGGCCGAGTGTTACGAAACCAACAACTACACATATTGCACATATTGTCTCTCGGACCTGCCTGTTGATTACGATGTGTGTGTTTATAATGGTTTTTGTACATTATGAGTGCAGGAAACGTAATACGTGTTCTGTGTGTATGTGCAACTTGTATTCTCTGATAACGATATAGCATATATCGTGAAAGTTTTTAATAATATATAATAGAAATATATTAATATATATCTATATCTATATTTATTTATGCGACCTCAGAGCAGGTGTGACTACCCGCTGAATTTAAGCATATTACTAAGCGGAGGAAAAGAAACTAACAAGGATTCCCTTAGTAGCGGCGAGCGAACAGGGAAAAGCCCAGCACCGAAGCCCGTAGTCGGAAACGGCTACAGGGCAATGTGGTGTTTAGGAGAGCCCAGTTAACGCGGTAAGTGTGTAACGTGTCCAAGTCCTTCTTGAACGGGGCCACACACCCATAGAGGGTGCCAGGCCCGTAGTGACCGTTACCACGTCCGGGTGGGTTTCTCCTTAGAGTCGGGTTGCTTGAGAGTGCAGCTCTAAGTGGGTGGTAAACTCCATCTAAGGCTAAATATAACCACGAGACCGATAGCGAACAAGTACCGTGAGGGAAAGTTGAAAAGAACTTTGAAGAGAGAGTTCAATAGTACGTGAAACCGTTCAGGGGTAAACCTGAGAAACCCGAACTATTCGAAGGGAGAGATTCAATCACCTCGCCTGTGGTAGCACACTGGTAACGTTTTACATGGGACGTCTTCGTGCTGCCTCGGTTCGCGCCGTTGTAGTGCTGGACGCCCCGTTATCAGTGCTGTTTACTGCAGGAGGTGTGCATTTCTATCCTAGTAGATGCGTCGCGACCCATTGGGCACTTGTCTAAGGTATCCGCGCTATAAGGACAGCCTGTACGGCAACACCGTTTGCTGAGTTTATTCGCAGTAGCGTGCCTGTTGTCGCACAGACCTTAGCGGTATCCCGGCAGGTGACTCGATGGTAGAAACCGTCAGGTGGTGGGTCGCTGCTCTTTTGTAGCGGAGCGTTTTCACACCCTGTGACAAGTAAACTCTGTGTAGACCGTGGAAATTGGACTGGTGCCGATTCCGCACTCGCATTACTGTTGGTCGCATGGGCTATGTAACCGATCCCGCGTCACCCGTCGGCGACGTCTGAGCTTTGGGTACTTTCAGGACCCGTCTTGAAACACGGACCAAGGAGTCTAGCATGTACGCGAGTCATTGGGTCAGATACACAAACTAAACCTAAAGGCGAAATGAAAGTAAAAGTTTATAATTTTTACATAAACTAAGGGAAGATGGGCTTCCCAATTGTCGGTGAAGCCTCGCACTCCCGGACCGTCCCTCACACTCATTGCGAGTTGGGGCGGATCTAGAGCGTACACGCTGGGACCCGAAAGATGGTGACCTATGCCAGGTCAGGATGAAGTCAGGGGAAACCCTGATGGAAGTCCGTAGCGATTCTGACGTGCAAATCGATCGTAAGAACTTGGTATAGCGGCGATAGACTCATCGAACCATCTAGTAGCTGGTTCCATCCGAAGTTTCCCTCAGGATAGCTGGCATTCGATTGAATAACACAAAATTGTGAATGAGTCTCATCCGGTAAAGCGAATGATTAGAGGCATTGGGGTCGAAACGGCCTCAACCTATTCTCAAACTTTAAATGGGTGAGATCTCCGGCTTGCTTAACGCATGAAGCCGGAGATCGGATCAATGAATGCCAAGTGGGCCACTTTTGGTAAGCAGAACTGGCGCTGTGGGATGAACCAAACGTAGAGTTAAAGCGCCAAAATTGACACTTATGGGATACCATGAAAGGCGTTGGTAACTTAAGACAGCAGGACGGTGGCCATGGAAGTCGGAATCCGCCAAGGAGTGTGTAACAACTCACCTGCCGAAGTTACTAGCCCTGAAAATGGATGGCGCTAAAGTGTCATGCTTATACTCTACCGTCGTGGCAATTCGGATGTTTTGTTAACTGCGTACGCGTGGTCGAGCACCGTTATGTCACGATGAGTAGGATGGTCGCGGCGGTGAGCGCAGAAGGATTGGGCGTGAGCCCATCTGGAGCCGCCGTCGGTGCAGATCTTGGTGGTAGTAGCAAATACTC
>CALYJB010000066.1:37500-47011 GCA_944738965.1 Nebria brevicollis
GGGTTCGATTCCGGAGAGGGAGCCTGAGAAACGGCTACCACATCCAAGGAAGGCAGCAGGCGCGCAAATTACCCACTCCCGGCACGGGGAGGTAGTGACGAAAAATAACGATACGGGACTCATCCGAGGCCCCGTAATCGGAATGAGTACACTTTAAATCCTTTAACAAGGACCAATTGGAGGGCAAGTCTGGTGCCAGCAGCCGCGGTAATTCCAGCTCCAATAGCGTATATTAAAGTTGTTGCGGTTAAAAAGCTCGTAGTTGAATCTGTGTCCCGTGCTGTCGGTTCACCGCCCGCGGTGCTAACTGGCACGTCTCACGGGACGTCCTGCCGGTGGAAGACCAATCGCTCAGTATTGTCTGGGGTCTGTGCGTGCATAACGCGCGTACAGAATTCCCGGGTGCTCGGTGATCCTTCCGACTTTTTTAAATCCTGTCGCGGTGCTCTTAATTGAGTGTCGAGGCGGGCCGGCACGTTTACTTTGAACAAATTAGAGTGCTCAAAGCAGGCTAAAATTTCGCCTGAATACTATGTGCATGGAATAATGGAACAGGACCTCGGTTCTATTTTGTTGGTTTTCGGAACCCCGAGGTAATGATTAATAGGGACGGATGGGGGCATTCGTATTGCGACGTTAGAGGTGAAATTCTTGGATCGTCGCAAGACGGACAGAAGCGAAAGCATTTGCCAAAAATGTTTTCATTAATCAAGAACGAAAGTCAGAGGTTCGAAGGCGATCAGATACCGCCCTAGTTCTGACCATAAACGATGCCAGCTAGCGATCCGTCGATGTTCCTCCGATGACTCGACGGGCAGCTTCCGGGAAACCAAAGCTTTTGGGTTCCGGGGGAAGTATGGTTGCAAAGCTGAAACTTAAAGGAATTGACGGAAGGGCACCACAAGGAGTGGAGCCTGCGGCTTAATTTGACTCAACACGGGGAACCTCACCAGGCCCGGACACCGGAAGGATTGACAGATTGATAGCTCTTTCTTGATTCGGTGGGTGGTGGTGCATGGTCGTTCTTAGTTGGTAGAGCGATTTGTCTGGTTAATTCCGATAACGAACGAGACTCTAGCCTGCTAAATAGGCGTACTCTACCGGTATCTCGAAGGCTCACATCTTCCGTACTAACCGTACGTTTGTTCGTCGGTGTTTCAATCGGTGTTCATACACTGTGCGAGCATTTTGCGGCTTCGTGCGGGCGGAATGTTGTGGTTTTTACTACCGGCGTACATTTTAATCTTCTTAGAGGGACAAACGGCTTATAGCCGTATGAGATTGAGCAATAACAGGTCTGTGATGCCCTTAGATGTTCTGGGCCGCACGCGCGCTACACTGAAGGAATCAGCGTGTCTTCCCTGGCCGAATGGTCCGGGTAACCCGCTGAACCTCCTTCGTGCTAGGGATTGGGGATTGCAATTATTCCCCATGAACGAGGAATTCCCAGTAAGCGCGAGTCATAAACTCGTGTTGATTAAGTCCCTGCCCTTTGTACACACCGCCCGTCGCTACTACCGATTGAATGATTTAGTGAGGTCTTCGGACTGGTACTCGGCCGGCGTTTCGACATTTGCCGATGTCGCTGGGAAGATGACCGAACTTGATCATTTAGAGGAAGTAAAAGTCGTAACAAGGTTTCCGTAGGTGAACCTGCGGAAGGATCATTACTGTGTCTCTAAAGAAAGAAACAAATATATAAATAAAAATTGAGAAATGTGCACGGGCAACACCATATACACTCTCTGTAACGACCGGACACTTGATCCTAAACAGTCCACATAATAAAATTTCGTAAACAGGGGGACAGAGTGAAAATGTGATATTTTATAATATACATTTTTATATGTGTATAATATTGGTGGCACTGAAGATGATGATGATGATGATGATGATGGTGGCTTCATCTCACGTTACTCTTATCTTCTCTATATTATCCATCAACATACTTAGCATTTATAATATATACATTATATACATAACGCACACATCATATATATATTATATCGATCTACACTGACTGACAAACACACGAGCTGTGTGTGCTGACTGTGTATGTTGAGAAATGTAAAATGTACATATATATTTAGATTTGTGTTGTGGTTATGTATGGTATATCGTATGGTATAGTATGGTATGGGTGTGTGGTTTGGAAGAGGACGAGATGTCGTACAACGATAATGAGACAAATCGATATACACAAACTTTCTCACACACCTCACTACGCACAACACAGAAGCCTCTCGCGATATGACATGGAAACGTGTATGCGCACCGCGGTTTGTGATTGTTAGGTTTGAATCTGTGTATGCACCAGTAAACAGAGCCTAACACCGAGTCACGGGGTAATTGCTTGTGAAAGTGTCCAACAGTGTTGGTAGGTTGTATGTGTTGTATGTGAGGTATATACGTGTGATGTTTGTGTGTATCACCACTCATTGGCCAATAACGTATATAAACATATAGGGATAACCGTTATATAGCACTGAGTGTTAGGTGATGTTGTGTATGTTACCCCCTCGTACATCCACACTCACACATCTATTAAAAGAAACCCCCGGAAATTATCAAAAATTATTCTTGTTGCTGTTGTTGACGCTGATGTTGCTGTTTGTTGCATCGACAATTACACTTATTGTGCGACGACTAGTTTTGTGTGTCTGTCTGACCCATCGCTGTGACGGTCTCTACATATTTATAAAATACTGTTGTGGTGATGTCTTTTCTACCACTAGCAGAGGAGGGACACGGTCTCCTCTGTACATCATTAAATTTAAGTGGTGAGAAAAGACACACATTGACTCGCACAGCAGATAGAGAGACGTGCGGTGATAATGCAGTACACACAGGCCAGTTTGCGCTAGTAGGGACTAGTTATTTGTAACAACACACTCACACGCAACACGCAAGAATAAGTCACCGACGACGGCTAGTCACTCAATCGTCGCACCAGTGGACGATAGCCATTTGCTATATATATATACATATATATGAATATAATGTGTGTGTAAGGTTTTGACTCGGCCTTACACATTTACAATTGGGGGGGGCAGTGGTGAGTGGTTAGTGTCTGATCGGTGACACATATAATATGTGTCTGTGTGTGGTGACCATTATTATACAAAAATTTTTTATTATTATTATTATTATGCTGTTGATGATGATGATCAATAAAGAATTGTGTGTGGCGGAAAATGAATGAATATTATTATAATCCTAACAAATATAACCCTGAACGGTGGATCACTCGGCTCGTGGGTCGATGAAGAACGCAGCTAAATGCGCGTCAACTTGTGAACTGCAGGACACATGAACATCGACATTTCGAACGCATATTGCGGTCCTCGGATACTGTTCCTGGACTACGCCTGGCTGAGGGTCGTATTACAATTACCAGACTGCCGGTCTTCAGTATACACCGCTGCCACCACTAGTGTGTGTGTGTGTTTCTGCTGTCTCTGCTGTTGCTTCTGTTGCTGCTGCTGCTGTTGCTGTTGCTGCTGTTGCTGTTTTGTATTCGCGTTCAATCATTGCTACTAAATTTAGACAGAGGAAAACACTCTGTCTCTAACATGTACTTGATTAAACAACAGTACACACACATGCGCACACACACAACACACAGTAGTTCGAGTATACAGACAACGCGAGCAGATTCACGGCGCACACACACACACACCGGTGGTTATGTGTTGCTGTGTAATAGATGTCAGGCGATGTTGGGTATCCGGCGTTGGGGTTATTCTGATGTATAAAATTGTTCTGCCGTCTGTGCGTGTGGCTGGTTGATGTTTGTGTGTTTGCCGGTTGATGTTGTAGATGATGTGTGTGCGTCTGTGATTTTGCACTCGCAGACGTACAATATACACACACACACACACCTACAAAACACAACACACCACCATTTCATAGTCTGTACTCTACTCTGTGTGACAGAGGAGTCCCCGTAGTGAATATGTGTATTATTTTATTTATTATCAATATTCAATATATTGGAATATATTTAGATATACAGAGAACACTCTGTGGACTGGGACTTTTTTAAACATGTATACAGTTTAATATACCAAACCCAGCCCGGTTCCTTAAATAGAAGGTGAGCGGCGACTGAGTAGTAAAACACCACTCACTTGTCAAGCGCTATAGACGCGCGGGCATCTGATGTGTTATATGTTGATACAGTTCGTCGCAAACCTAACCGGTAGCGTATATGTGTTATTAAGATACTCAAACACATACACACACGCGTGTGACTTGTACTCGTACATAATAGACCAAAACACAATCCGACAACACCGTAGTAGTCAGTGTGCTGCTGCTGCTGTTGTTGTTGTCAGTAGTTTCACAAAGAGAAGCCTCTTCTGTCATGGTACTAGCATATATATATACATTAATACATACATATATAAATTCACTCTAATATTATAGAAAAATCATAGATATCGACATCACTGTCGTCTCGTGTGTGTCGTCCTACACACCACTAGAAACCATAATATTTTACTCTCTATACTACACTTTATATCATATTTATAGCTATTATAAATAACTATATAGAAAGAAAGAAACCAAGCCGTATATGCCAATACAATTTTGTGTGTATATATCGGTCTCAAGTCAACGGCACAAACGCTAGAGAACGCATAGTCGTATTATTATCACATTTATATATTAAACATCGCATACTCGTATAACTTTACACACATTTTAGTGTGTCTTTACGTATTAATGCTGTGCGGCCAGAGTGTGACCAGAGTGGGTAGCGCTCGTCCGTCTTTACATTATCACATAATATACATAATAATATCATTATTATCATTATGAGAACAGTTGTTCTGTAAGTGAGTGTTCAAATTTAGAAGTCTCTTGTATGGCAGGGTTATAGGAACTTGTGGCAACATCATCACTCCAATGTTTTTATATTTCTATACACACCCACATATCTATATAAAGTATATTACTATCAATACGCTGTGGGAGTTTATTGAGGAGATGCTAGTGCAATGTTAGTTATTAGAGGGAATCTCTGCACGCAAACACACACTATATATAAATATATATTATATATTACTATATTGTGTTGTGAATGTTAAAACTGTGTGTTCACTGTCACTCACTGTGTGTGTGTTAAGTAACAAGAGTATACAATCGGTCTGGACGTGTCCCAGTGTCTCTGTATTTGTGCAATTAAACAAGTTTACTACTACTCGTACGTATACTTGTGCACACTTACACGATTCCAGTGGTCGTTCAAGCAAAGACCAAGCGTCCCTACTCATACAAATTGTTACGTTCAACATTTAAGCGCACAGTGTTTGCTTTGAACTATATAGCACAGATCAGTTTACAAAATCACACATTATACATATATATATGTGTTGTTGTGTTGTTGTGTATGTTCACTTAATTATATATCTAACATTTGTCACACTCTCCGTTATACAATACAATTCTGAGGCAGTTTGTGTAGTATATTTGTATGTGGGGAAATATATACGAAAAATGTTGTTGCTGTTGTAGTTGCCCCCTATACCGATCAAGACCTTTTACACGCGATCACTCTCTTTACCTAACTATATACACTGTTTGCGATGATGTAGAGTGTAAGTGACCTGACGTTGTTCATGTTCTCACTATACTCTGTCCGTAACTTACGTCAAAAACACCGTGTATCGTTATTGTATGCTGCATGCGGATGATGATTCTAATACACTGAAAATCTATGTAAACTACAAATGTGACGGCCACTTGAGATATTCCAATATACACTATATAGCAAATTTGTTCGTGCAGTCATGTTGGTGATGGTGGTGTAGATCACCACCACTCCTTCATAATACGTCTATAGTTATATTCTACATAAACTGTATTGGCTATTTGGTTATGATGTGTGATATATGCCGTGGTTAGAGAATTTATGGTGACGACTGGTGTGAGTTTGGGTCGTCTACTTGAGACGTAGAGGTGGTGTCAATTGAGATATCTTTTTCTATATGAGTGTTTTTTTATTTTGTGTGTGTGTGTGTGTGTATGTTATACACCAAAAAAATGTCAAAGAGGCCGAGTGTTACGAAACCAACAACTACACATATTGCACATATTGTCTCTCGGACCTGCCTGTTGATTACGATGTGTGTGTTTATAATGGTTTTTGTACATTATGAGTGCAGGAAACGTAATACGTGTTCTGTGTGTATGTGCAACTTGTATTCTCTGATAACGATATAGCATATATCGTGAAAGTTTTTAATAATATATAATAGAAATATATTAATATATATCTATATCTATATTTATTTATGCGACCTCAGAGCAGGTGTGACTACCCGCTGAATTTAAGCATATTACTAAGCGGAGGAAAAGAAACTAACAAGGATTCCCTTAGTAGCGGCGAGCGAACAGGGAAAAGCCCAGCACCGAAGCCCGTAGTCGGAAACGGCTACAGGGCAATGTGGTGTTTAGGAGAGCCCAGTTAACGCGGTAAGTGTGTAACGTGTCCAAGTCCTTCTTGAACGGGGCCACACACCCATAGAGGGTGCCAGGCCCGTAGTGACCGTTACCACGTCCGGGTGGGTTTCTCCTTAGAGTCGGGTTGCTTGAGAGTGCAGCTCTAAGTGGGTGGTAAACTCCATCTAAGGCTAAATATAACCACGAGACCGATAGCGAACAAGTACCGTGAGGGAAAGTTGAAAAGAACTTTGAAGAGAGAGTTCAATAGTACGTGAAACCGTTCAGGGGTAAACCTGAGAAACCCGAACTATTCGAAGGGAGAGATTCAATCACCTCGCCTGTGGTAGCACACTGGTAACGTTTTACATGGGACGTCTTCGTGCTGCCTCGGTTCGCGCCGTTGTAGTGCTGGACGCCCCGTTATCAGTGCTGTTTACTGCAGGAGGTGTGCATTTCTATCCTAGTAGATGCGTCGCGACCCATTGGGCACTTGTCTATGGTATCCGCGCTATAAGGACAGCCTGTACGGCAACACCGTTTGCTGAGTTTATTCGCAGTAGCGTGCCTGTTGTCGCACAGACCTTAGCGGTATCCCGGCAGGTGACTCGATGGTAGAAACCGTCAGGTGGTGGGTCGCTGCTCTTTTGTAGCGGAGCGTTTTCACACCCTGTGACAAGTAAACTCTGTGTAGACCGTGGAAATTGGACTGGTGCCGATTCCGCACTCGCATTACTGTTGGTCGCATGGGCTATGTAACCGATCCCGCGTCACCCGTCGGCGACGTCTGAGCTTTGGGTACTTTCAGGACCCGTCTTGAAACACGGACCAAGGAGTCTAGCATGTACGCGAGTCATTGGGTCAGATACACAAACTAAACCTAAAGGCGAAATGAAAGTAAAAGTTTATAATTTTTACATAAACTAAGGGAAGATGGGCTTCCCAATTGTCGGTGAAGCCTCGCACTCCCGGACCGTCCCTCACACTCATTGCGAGTTGGGGCGGATCTAGAGCGTACACGCTGGGACCCGAAAGATGGTGACCTATGCCAGGTCAGGATGAAGTCAGGGGAAACCCTGATGGAAGTCCGTAGCGATTCTGACGTGCAAATCGATCGTAAGAACTTGGTATAGCGGCGATAGACTCATCGAACCATCTAGTAGCTGGTTCCATCCGAAGTTTCCCTCAGGATAGCTGGCATTCGATTGAATAACACAAAATTGTGAATGAGTCTCATCCGGTAAAGCGAATGATTAGAGGCATTGGGGTCGAAACGGCCTCAACCTATTCTCAAACTTTAAATGGGTGAGATCTCCGGCTTGCTTAACGCATGAAGCCGGAGATCGGATCAATGAATGCCAAGTGGGCCACTTTTGGTAAGCAGAACTGGCGCTGTGGGATGAACCAAACGTAGAGTTAAAGCGCCAAAATTGACACTTATGGGATACCATGAAAGGCGTTGGTAACTTAAGACAGCAGGACGGTGGCCATGGAAGTCGGAATCCGCCAAGGAGTGTGTAACAACTCACCTGCCGAAGTTACTAGCCCTGAAAATGGATGGCGCTAAAGTGTCATGCTTATACTCTACCGTCGTGGCAATTCGGATGTTTTGTTAACTGCGTACGCGTGGTCGAGCACCGTTATGTCACGATGAGTAGGATGGTCGCGGCGGTGAGCGCAGAAGGATTGGGCGTGAGCCCATCTGGAGCCGCCGTCGGTGCAGATCTTGGTGGTAGTAGCAAATACTCCAGCGAGACCCTGGAGGACTGACGTGGAGAAGGGTTTCGTGTGAACAGCTGTTGCACACGAGTCAGTCGATCCTAAGCCCTAGGAGAAATCCGATGTTGATGTTGGTGTGTTTCAATCAAATGCTATATAGAAAAAACACTATATATACAAATACGAAATTGATGAGTGTTGAGAAAGAGATACATAAAAATACATATATACATTTTTATAATATTTGATATATATATACATTCATTGCATATAGAAAATAACGCACGCGCTGCTCTTACACATCCCTCGCACAACAACAACAACAAGAACAGCAGCAGCAACACAATACACATCCCCATACAAATCATCTAAAGAATGCATTAACCTTGATTGTGATTGATGTGATGATTATGTGTGTGTGTGGATGTTTGTGCTGCTATGTATGTATGTATGTAAGTTAGTTTGCTGCGATATGTGTTCGTGTGGTGAGTATCAACGTATTATCACAATACATCACTTTTCTATATATATCTCGTCTATCTGTCGGTACGCACATATCACTCTGTATATAGGTGCTGTTATGGTGAGGAAAAATTTGAATATATAAAAATATATTTACAAAAAGAGGTATACATTTTTATATACATCATTATGTGACATATATATGAAACACTGTGTGTGTCTCCTCTATATAGATATATCATCATCAACAACAACCTCCTAGATAGTGCTAGTTGAAGTTGTAGTTGTTGTTTGTGCGCATAGTATGTGGTATATAATGTTTGTATATCGTGTATAATATATAAAATATACATATATCTCTCTGTCGTCCTGTCAACACCATAACATAAGTTACATGTGTGTGTATTTGCGGCGAGATGGAAAGTGGATAATGTTTGATGTGTAGTTTATTTTCGTGATGATGTGTTTTCATCTAGTATAAGATTCGATCATATATGATGTATCTCATACACACACACACTTCTTTTTCTGTATATAAAAGAATTTTTTATTTTTGTTGGTATCACACCCATCGGGCGAAAGGGAATCCGGTTCCTATTCCGGAACCCGGCAGCGGAACCGTTAAAAATTCGGGCCCTCGCAAGAGAGTTCGTCGGGGTAACCCAAAATGACCTGGAGACGCCGTCGGGAGATCCGGGAAGAGTTTTCTTTTCTGTTTGAGCGTTCGAGTTCCCTGGAATCCTCTAGCAGGGAGATAGGGTTTGGAACGCGAAGAGCACCGCAGTTGCGGCGGTGTCCGGATTGTCCCCTCGGACCTTGAAAATCCAGGAGAGGGCCACGTGGAGGTGTCGCGCCGGTTCGTACCCATATCCGCAGCAGGTCT
>CALYJB010000067.1:2500-53614 GCA_944738965.1 Nebria brevicollis
CTGAAATTTTAAACTTAAGATTCGTATGTGGCTGATACGAAAACCTCTTATTTTTGAAAACCATATTCCAACCGGAAGTGCATGTTTACTCTAGTAATTCTTTGCAATTTCTGCAATTACTCAAAAAAAGTTACAGTTATAGAAATATTGTTACGATAAAAATTATAGATATCTGTATTTTGTACAACTTTTATTTGAAACTTTTTTTCCCAAACGGTACCGGAAACAAGAAAATGACTCTTGAATTTTCTTCATATTATATATTTTTTTACATTAATCGTATCATCTGCGCCGGTCAATTGTCTATCAAAAAAAACAAAGCAGACTTAAATAATTTGATGTTTGACATTTTATATTTATTCTTAGAAATATATTTAGTGTAATAGTATTCCAGAGGTTAGAACAACTATTATTAATTAGAAATATAATGAGAATAGGATGTGATTTAACCCAAAAGCGTATAAGAAATTTCGGTGCATGACACTGCAGATGTTTTGTACACAAAATTGGACCTTTGGGATTGAAGAAAAATGGAACAAATGCATATTAATGTCAAAATGTCAGTTTGTGGTCAGTGGAATAAGTTAAATAAAATAAAAGAAGATTTGAGTTAATAGCTTAATTATTTTTTGAGCTGGAGTGCACACCGTTTTTAAAAATATAATTTCGAGAAAAACGTGTCTAAGTTTATTTTTAGTGTGAAATAACACGTATTTATAATCCGGTTACTACTTAAAGAAATGCAAATATCTCTGGAGCGGTTTGGAAATTTACATTAAATTTTTTTTACATATTTACTCTCTTATACGCAGTATAAGTAAGTATTGCAATCATGAAAAATTTCGATCTCGACATTTTAACGGAAACATATCATTTGACCTTCCCTGAATTGAGTCTGTCTAGTTTTGAGAAAACGTCTGTTTGTGTTGTGTGTGTGTGTGTGAGAGTCTGTGTGTATGTGTGCGCCCTACAGCCTAAACGGTAAACGTTACAGTTATGAAACTTCAAACTTATGATTTGCATATGCCTGGCAGAAAAACCTCTTATTTTTAAAAATATTGATCTAACAGGAATTGCATGTTTACTCTAGTCATTTTTTGCATTTTCTATTATAACTCGAAAACGGTAGCTTTTACAGCAAAATTATTAGAATTAAAATAAAAGATATTAATGTTTCGCATAACTTTTATTTGAAAATATATTTCAAAAAAAGTACTGGTTACAAAAAAAGAGTGTTTTTTGCAATACTCAGAAACGGTAGTACTTACAGCATAACTAGAAAAAATTAAAATAAAGATATTAAAATTTCGCATTTCTTTTATTTGAAAAGTATTTTCAGAAAAGGTACCGGTTACAACAAAAATTAAGTTAATTTCATTATTAGATTAAATACTTCTCATGTCTACTAGCGCAGGTTATGTCTATATAATTTTCCTCCGCCAGTAGTTGATCTACTCGCCACGGCATGTCTGGCGCTGATCCACAGATAAGTATACACTGACGTTTAACGTGATGCAGCGTTTAATATTGTAGTGCTACCTCCGCCCTAAAGGTGGCTATTATATAGATGTCATACGCTATTACTTGACTAACTAAAATCATACATGTTCGACAATTTCCGTTTTATCTCAATAAGAAATATGTTCTTATATAAAACGGTTCATGTATTTTTGCTGATTGTTTTCATTTGTATACAATTGCGGATATATTTAGCGGACGATATTTATGTTATGTTAATAAAAATTTCAAATTCCTTTAAAATTTATTTAAGATATTAGTGCATGAGTGTGTTAATATATTTTCGTATACGCTAATATAATTTCGTATACGCATTTTGAAAAGATCGTTAGAATTTATAAAACCTTTAAAATTTTCAATTTTTTTTTAATTCTAACGGACTAATTAAAAGGGGTAAAAGAAAGTTCAGTGACAGACACGTCAGCTTTTTTAAAGATGTTTTAGAATAAAATTATTGAAAAAAAGAAATCGATTTTTTTTTAAAATTTGAATCATTGCCTTAAGAAAATCTTCTAACCATTATGAATTTCTTGTGTAACTTTTAAATTTTAAAAGATATAAATTTTTGCACATGTAATATTCTATGCTTTTGTAAGGCTTAATATTCATTTCATTTGTAGGACAATGCATAGCTGTTTGAAAATAATCGTGAATTCGATACATCTTTGATAGAATAATCTTGTATTCACAATTAAATTTTATTAAAGGACCACGCACAAATCATTTAATTCCGGAAATCCGGAATTTTAATGAGTAGTTAAAAATAAAAGTTTAGAGGCTCCTGTACGGTGTCATTACGATTTCGTCGATAATCTGCAATTAAACTACACTAGAACATCCGGTACTGTACACAGGTCGGGAGTGGAAACCTCCGCTATTTTGACACTATCATGGCGGCCATGGACGCTGTTTCATTGGTTATCGCTAAAGCTCTTTAGTTATGAATTTATGTCATTTGTCCTTTCGTATATGTCATTTGTATTTACCGCGCTTACACGCTCATTCCTATTGGTTATTTCAAATTCCGTATAATTTCCGCTATAATATAATGTATTATAAAAGTTATGCGAAATATTAATAACTTTTAGTTTCATTCTAAATAATTTAGCTGTAAGTACTTCCGTTTTTGAGTTAAAACAAAATGAAAAAAAGTTACTAGAGTAAATTTGCATTTCTGGTAGGAATATTGCTTTCCCTGCCAGGTGTATACAAATTTTAAGTTTGAAGTTTCATAATTTTATCTTCTACCGCTTAGAGTGTTGAGCGAACGCACACACGTATACTCACAGACTGACGTCATATCAAAATTAGTCAGACTCGATTCAGGGAATGTCAAAAGATTTTTTATGTTTGCATTACTTATATATATTGCGTAAGAAACTAAAGAAAGTAAAATCTGGTAGAATCACTGATAACTCCGTGATTATTATCTTTCATTCAAATTCACTGTTATTTGATGATATACTGCAAATAAAATATTTGTCAACTAAATAAAATTTAAAAAAAATTACAAATCGCGAAATCGTAATAACAATATACATACAGTATGGACACCTTAAGATGTGACTACTTTTCCAAATTTAGCAGAGACCGGATTCCAATGTTATTGATGCAGTGTTATTTTAAACACTTTATTGAAACTTATTTATCAATTTTCATTCAATAAATGAATCTTACTATTTTGCATAAAGAAATAAATATAATTAAATATAAGCGTGGTTTAATTAGTTTCCGGATAACCTTAACAGTCCCAAGATATAAACACGTATAGAAAAGTTTTACATTTTTGATATAAGCCAACTATATTTTCACAGTACAAAATGTAAACTACTGCCAATACAACCCGATTCATAATATTGAGAATAAAACATGCAAGATATCTGGAAGCAACATATTATCATTATCTAACACACTCCGTGCAAAATCCTGGCCATAAATCTTGTAGATATAGGACAGAAAATCACATACAAAAGCAAGCTTGATATTATAAAAAGTTTGAGTAGATTAGGATTATTACCTCACCTGCAGAACATCCGCTGTATACCTATACGGAAGCAGTCCGAACATAACGGGATATATCAAAATGTATAAAAATGCTGCAAAAATTATGCATTCCATTGCCAATTTAAAATAGTTTCTTACTTTTGCAAGGATGGCAATTGGTTAGCCTCCGCATACCACCTACGAATATAAGTGATATTTCGTTATAACAAAATAGTAGTAATAACAGTAATCATCATAATAACAAAATAGTAGTAATAACAGTAATCATCATAATAACAAAATAAATAATAACAGGGTAAATTAACATCTCAGGGTGAATAGGCATGTTTTAAAAATAGAAAGCTGAAACATGCTCTAAGCTTTCTAGTACATCTTGTTCATTATTTCCTGAAACAGTGCAAGGTCTCGTTTCTGATTGGTTGGGACGTTGTTGAGGTCATAGGGTTTACCGAGTTGACGTGGGTGTAAAGCGGGTTGTATGATATTTGGGGTACTTTGAGATATCCCAAATACATAAATGTAAATCGGGTTGTATGATATTTGGGGTACTTTAAGATATCCTAAATACGTGAATGTATAGCGGATTGTATGATAATTGGTGTACATTGTTTACCGGGTTAACGTGAATGTAAGCGGGTTGTATGATACTTAAGGTATCTAGAAGTACACCAGTACAGCAAGAGAGTAACCCAAGTTGCATATTACTGTTATGTACCAATTTTACGTGAATGTAAAGCAGGTTGTATGATGTTTGGTGTATATTAAATTAGACAAAGTAGGTTGTATGATGTTTGGGATATATTAAATTAGACCATTAAAGTAAACCAGATAGCAGTAAAAAATTTTTTTTATTGATGATTACAAGATAATCAATATTGTCTATAACTAATTAATTTCAATACAGGATTCTTAAGTTGTTCGAGAACACCTATGATTGGAAAATTTATATTTAATAAAGAAAACTTAAATGCTTCTGCTTTAGAATTCATTATATTCATAATAATTTTTGTTCTTAAAGAAATATATTCAACCATTTGTATATCTAAATCATCACCATCTATATCTGCAGGTATACCTGGAAAATGTTTATGCATCACACTATATGAATTTGTAGTAAATTTACATTCGTCTATTTCCAATAAATGGTTTTTATCATAAAATATATAAGTATGACCAGTATAAGTATTTACTGCACCACTAATATTATGTATATCAACATTATACAAAGCAATATTTTGTTAACTAATTCTAAAGTTGGCCAAATAATATTATATGATTTATTATTCACGATAAGCACAATATTTCCATTAGGTCGTCGATATGCTGCAGAAACTTTTTTAAAATTTGCTGGTAGAAAAGGTAACCACGCTGGTATGTAAAATGGTAATGCTTTGTGTTGATGCACATCAAGTTTTTTAAACCATACCCATTGTTCATAAAATATGAGTATATTATCATGAACAATTAAGAATGTATTCACATTATCCAAATCACACAACTCAGGATGTTTTGATATTTTCACACTTGGAACTTTAGGTGGTGATACATTTGTAATTTTAGATTTATACAATTTTCTAATAGCATATCATCATTACTTAATTTAAATTCAGATATGTTGCTAAATATTTGTTTACTATGAAGTGGATACATTACAGAGTTTTCATGAGTAGAATGCGCAATACCAAGCGTATGACCAATTTCATGTACAAAAACTTCAAATAAGTTTATTTTATCATCTTCCTTTGTTTGACTGAAATCATGTTTCCAGTTTTCCTGATAGGCCAAATGTAGGTCAACAGACTTTGTAGTACTACTTGTGGGATAAAACGCATGTCCTAACACACCACCTGCTCCATCGAATGGTATATGACAATTGGGTTGTTCCTTATAATTATAATGTCTTCGAATTCCAAAGGATATGATTATATTCGGTGTGGAGACCCCCCTTTTATTATTGTTATTATTATATGGTTAATGTACAAAATTAAGTTGTACATGTTTAGCCCAAATTGCAAATGCTTGTTTTGCAATATTGAATAGATGATTATTTCCATTAATGAAATCCCAAGTTATAGTTGTTAAATTCCAAGAATGTGGTAAGAGGTTATAATTTAAAACATCAGCTACACCACATCTTCGACATTTCATTAATTGTGTTGTTTGCGTTAAATTATCGTATGGTAAATTATAGTATTGACCTTAAGCAAAATTTTGAAGTTGGTGTAATAATATCTAATTTAAGATCGTTAGATGGTATACAATTTAAGCTATTTGATTGGTATGAATTTCTACAATGTCGTGATATAATCATGAATTTTTTGGATGGAAAAACTAATGTAGAATATTAAAATTTACGAGTTCATAAATTATATTATCATGTGATAAATGAAGTAAAAGTTATATCGATTGAATGGAAGAAGAGAGAAATATGTTTAGCTACACAATCACTTACAAAATTATTTGAATTAGAATTTATTATAGACTATTATTTAAAAGTGTTAATTTCTTTAAATTTTACACAGTTTCACAATGATATCATATCAAAAGTGATTATGTTTGGTGATAATATTATTGATATTATAAAGTATTTATTAAATGTTGAAAACCATTTATGTTATTTGGCAATGCAAGAGCTCTTAAACATGTATCCAGATATAATTCTAGAAAATACATTATTATATTATTAATAATTTTTAGGTTAAGAAGGGAGGTATATTTATACAAATTGGAAATGTTGAAGTATGATATAAAGTTATACAAGGATATGAAATTTATAATAAACAATTTATTAGTATTAAAAATACAACAATGTGTAATCTTATATACCGGATATATTATTTGTGGTATTTGGTTTACATAAATTTTAGATATGTAATTTATAATAAACAATAAACAATGTGTAATCTTATATACCAGATATACTATTTGTGGTATTTGTCTTATATAAATATTAAATTTACATCAAAATTTAGTTATTGTGAAAATGTCAAATGATATAGTTTATTTATTGAATCTGGAGGCTTCAGTCTTAAATGTCGAACCAAAAGATGAAAACGATGTTGCAAATAAAGGTTGTATTGATTTATACATTTATGAATTGATTAACAAATCATTAGATGTATTAAATGAAGATGGACTTGATGTTTTACCATGCTAAAATGAGAAGAATTACACATGTAGATCCCCCCCACTAGTAATTATAAAGCTGCAAACAAAAAATATGTTGATAATGCTATAAGTAAATATAAAAATAGGTTAAGTGAACTTATTAATATAAATAAATTAAGGATAGATGATTTAATTAAATCAGATGAAATTCATAAAGAGTTTTATAATCAAAAAGATTTAAAGATTAAAGGTCTAACTGCAAAAATTCAAAATATTATTGATTATACACCTGTAATGATTGAATCTAAATGTAATACAATTAATCATGCTATATGCACTAAAGAGGTGGATAAACTTAAAAGCGATTTACTTCCATTTGTTTATAAATACATAGAGTCATATTTAAAACCAATTTTAAATGTAAATAAGTTATAGTGGGTTTATACAGAAAAAATTAACGCTACATTTAAAATTAGCGCTACATTTAACGCTGCATTTTACTAACAAGAAAAACTGGCGTTTATACAGCTAAGCTAACAAAATTAGCGCATGCGCATACTGGTTTCCGTGTTTGACATTTGCAAGTGTCAACTTGTTTTTTGAGGCTATATTTTTATGATTTGCGAAAACATTTTTCCTCTTGCGATACATATAGTGGTTTTCATTTCTTTTAAATAAAAATGGATTCGGAACATGATTACAGAGAACATTTGGCTAATTATTTTGGTTGAGTACCATGGCAAAAATCTCTTATCGAAAAAGGTTCTATGCCGAAAGACTTAAATTGAAATGATTTTGTATTTTAGTTATATTATTTCGGTTCAATGCACTATTATAGTTGATTTACAAGTTATTTCAACTTATGTTAACCTCGATACCTACCAAAATCGTATATAACAAATGTGAATTGTGTTTGCGGAAAATAGGAAAAGAAACTGGAAGTATTTTTAAATAAAACAATATAATAAAAATTATTTAACTAATATATTTATATAATTTACTCGCTGTCCAACCCAAAAACTATATCCATATTCTTCTTTTGTCTACGTTTCTTCGCGGTTGGCGACACATTTTTCATTAATACGCCAACGTTTTTCCCAAATATATCGGGGTCCTCTTCGGTCCTTTTGGCACTATAGTATTCTGCCAACGATAGACATGCACCTTCGATGCTTGCATCTGCAGATGACTCGGACAGTTTATTCCTCTCAGTCGCATAGTGAGACCGCAAAGTCACCCACCGGGATTCACACTCTGGCACTAGAATATATTTAAAATTACAACATCGTCCAATTTTAAAATATAGTTGCATATCACATACCTTTTAGCCCCATGACTTCGGAAACACTTCTCCATGTATTTTCTTTACTAGTTTTATTGCGGAAACCTACACTTCGTTTATCATACAATATAGCGTATTTTTCGACACTATCAATCAATTCACCGTCCTTTATGTTAAAATAACAATAATAAACAACAATATAGCAGGTAAACAAAAGTCAATGCAAAAAGAGCACGAAACTGTTCTGACATGTTGTGCTTGTCAACACATGTGCACCCGGTCACGCTTGCGCAGATGCCTTTTCCAAACTGAACTGATCTTAGGCAAAGAAAGAACGAGGTTTTTTTCATCTCTCTTAGTAAGAAAGATAAAAGTTGGCCAACTTGTTAGCTTAGCGTTAAAAAGAAATGTAGTCTTAAATTCTGTATAAACGACAACATTGGTTAACATGGTGTTTATCTTTTTCTTAGCCTTAAATGTAGCGCTAATGTTAAATGTAGCGTTAATTTTTTCTGTATAAACCCACTATTAGTAGTGCCAACAAACGAAGATGAGCAAGTTGGACATAGTGAATGAATTGCATAAACCTGCTCGTCGAACTTATTAAAGACGTAAAGTAATAACAAAAGGAATTGACGATTTGTGGCAATGTGACCTTGTTGAAATGATTCCGTATGCACGAGAGAATAGAGGGTATAAATATTTGTTAACTGTAATAGATGTTTTTTCAAAGTATGCGTGGGCAGAGCCTGTGAAGTCAAAATCTGCTAATGACGTTACACGAGCTATGAATAAAATACTAAGTCAACATCGTATGCCATATAATATTCAGTCAGATAATGGTCAAGAATTCTACAACTCTGAATTTAAAAAACTAATGAAACCACATAAAATCAACCATTATTCAACATACAGCAATCTCAAAGCGAGTGTAGTATAAAGATTTAATCGTACACTTAAAGCTAGTATGTGGCGTGAATTCAGTTTAAACGGGTCATACAAGTGGCACAATATGTTACCAAAATTATTAGAAAATTATAATGGAAGAAAACAACGTACTATAAAAATGTTTATTATTGGATACTGTTTACAGTAATATTAAGATTGTAGGGCATTCGAAATTAAAAATTGGTGATCATGGATAAATAAGCAAAGTGAAAGGGGCATTTGATAAAGGTTATAATCCTAATTGGTCCACTGAAATATTTAAAATAGTAAGAATACAAATGACAAACCCTGTTACGTATAAACTCCAGGACTTGCATGGACAACCAATTGAAGGTGGATTTTATGAACTAGAATTGCAGAAAACTAAACATCCCAATATTTATCTAGTGGAAAAGGTTTTAAAAACAAAGGGATCCAAGGTTCACGTGAAATGGTTAGGATTTGACTCTAGTTATAATTCAAAACAGACAGATGTTTTATAAAATCATACATATATATGTATATATATATATATATATATATATATATATATATATATATATATATATATATATATATATATATATATACATATATATATACATATATATATATATATATATATATATATATATATATATATATATATATATATATATATACATATATATATATATATACATATATATATATATATATATATATATATATATATATATATATATATATATATATATATATATATATATACATATATATATACATATATATACATATATATAAACATATATATATTTATATATATATATATATATATATATATATATATATATATATATATATATATATATATACAACAAATACACTGATAAAATAAAAAAACTATATATAATTATGATACTTTAATTTTCATTAGTAATACTGTAGTGCCCCCACGGTAATGTATCTGTAGAGTTTGGTAGTATATATCTTTTATCATCATCTGCACTGACTACAAATTTGTTTTGTTCAATTGTATATATGTCATGTTTTTTAGAAATAATATTATTTTGCATTTTATGTGATTATGTTTTATCAAAAAGTGTTCTCTTATAATCATCCAAAGTAAGGGTCTTGTCACAACCCCTGATACACCCTTTGCCTTAGAATAAGATTTATCATTATCCAATGTAAATGAGTACATTTTTGAACGTAACCCAGCAAATTCAGTCATTCACATGCCTGCGTTTTCATCTTTAAACAATCCAACAACTTTTTTGTTAGCTTGAGGTATCCCATATTTATTGTTTGTGGAGTAATCTGAAGTGTCGAATCTATTAATATCCATTTTAATTTGTATATATGGATCTTCATTAAATTCATAAATGAGTGAATCGGTATCCATATATAGAAGTTTAGGTTGTGTAAATGTTTGAAGTGTGTAAGTATAATGAAATTCATACATTAAATATTTGCTTATATCCAAAATAGCCATGCCCACGTAAACAGGTTTGTTAAATTTAATTTTAACTGTATTTAATTCAATTGTAATTAAATTCGATGCCAATATAGTCGATTTCTTGAAATTTGGTTTTGCAATTAATTTTCGCGCACCACCTCTTCCATTCCATTTAGAAACTAATTTATATCTATATATTTCCTTATATTTTCCATGCTTTTTCCAAATATTGCATTGTTCATTAATTTAAAATTTTTTTTTTCAAAATCGTTTCGTGCTATTTTCCGAAAGTCTGTATTCATATCAATATACTTTTTGAGCCAAAATGTTTGTTGAAATTTTATAATTCTATGGATTTTTATTAATTTCATACCCAATGCTATGGCTTGTTTTAAATTCCTATAATGGATAATATATTTTTCCTTGTCATGCAAGGTAGTTAATAATTTCTTTAATTTAGAACAGGGGGGTGTTTGTTGAACTGGGCATAATGGTAAGTTTTTATGTATGTTGTGTAGGTGTTGAGGATACTCTAAATCGACTTCATGTATGTACCCATTGGAACCATTCTCGGATACTGAATTTACTTCAAATGCAAGAATTTGATCGTTAGTCAACCATTCAAAATTTCCATGAGGTAAACATTGTATCATTGCCCAACCATATAAATTACATGCATCAAAATACATAATATACTTGTCGGGGTTAGTTGATTCATATGATGTCATGTAATGGTTGTTGACGTATACCTCATTCAAAGAATAAGAGCATATCGATGTCAGTCAATAGCTCCAAATGCACACCAGTCATTTTTAACATAACATCCCAAGCCAGACCTATAAAAATATTCAAGTCATTTCAAATTGTTAGTAGCAGATTCATTAATTTTTACCAGGTGTTGTATAGTAGTGAGCAGGATCTAGAGCATATGATTTCAAGCAGACATCTCTAAAAATTTCAAAGATATCTGCTAGTAGTAACATATCAGTCTTGAGATATAAATCTATGTAATCTCCAATTGTTTTATGATTGAATGTGCTCCATACAAGTTGAGCGTGAGAGTAATCCGTGTCACTTATGCCAACTTGTCTCAGTTTGGAATAAAAAACCTCTTTTGGTGGTAACTGTTCATCTTTAAACCGATCTCATGAGTTCACATAGTCATAGGGAAACACACCCTTTCGAGTTACTAGTTGAAATTTATCATTGTTTGAATAGTTTTTTCGCATGATATTAAATGCATTTGCATCCATATAGCTGTAACAAATCAAGCTAGTTACGTACCGAACTAGTTCAGTTTTGCTGAGCTAGGTAATTCGCGATTAGCAAATGCAACTAGCTACGTCATATCTAGCAACAGTTACATAAAAATTGTGCCTTCTGCATTTAACGAAATGTTGCTAGGTCTGGATTTGTTTACAATATCGGCCATTTGAATTTAGGTCAAAATTGAGTATAAAACCGCGATGTCGCTTGACATCGAGGTCTCAGTTCAGATTGCGATTAGCGAGTAGTATTTTGTCAGTAAGTAACGTAAGCTTTAAATCAGTATTTTGTAAAGTCATTGTTTATTTTTGTATTGTTAGATCTTTATAGTTTTGAATTAAATTCTTATTTATTATTTGTACCAATTTAATTCTTTCACGAGCTAATCCTAGTCTGGACATATCTAAGTGTATTAGAAGATTCCACCTAAAACCAACCACCAGGTGAGTATAGAAGAAACATCGCTACACGCATATAGTTAAGAGGGAGTCAAACGCGTGCACGTCCTCTTAAGACGCGCGTTTGTTACATTGCCGCAGTCGGTAGGATCAGTAACTCCGTGTGATCTTCAATCACCAGTACTGAATTTCGAAACGGCTTAACTATTTGTAGTGTAGTGATATCAGGATGCCGTTTGCTGGGCGTGATATCTCCACAGCGGTGGAAACGGTGCACACTACAGCAACAGTAACAACGGTAACAACGGCACACACTTCTGAGACCGCAACACCCTTCGCACCACCACCCACCTATAAAGACGTACAAACCTCAGATGTACACAGAATTCCTTTTTCCTATCATTTACCTCCCTTAACGAATCCTTCCACACCAGGTCGGATGAAGTGGGCAAATGAGATGGATGGTGGAGCGCGTCTTCATACTGGGCCAATCTTTGCGGACCCACCAGCGATGAACGCATTACAGAGTATCGAACATTATTACGGCGGAGCGGATTTAGAATCATTTTTCGACGGGGTAGCTACAACCGCGGGATGTTGCAACTGGTCGGAAATTCAGATCGTGACGGCAATGAAACTAAGACTTAAGGGCGACGCACAGTCCTATTTTTACGCGTTGCCGGCAGATAAAAGACCGACCACGGTTTGTGCATTCAAAACTTGGCTAATCCGATTGTTTGGGAGAAAAATAGATACCGCTACCGCCGAACGCGAATTTTTAAAAATTTATCTGTCGAAAGAGGAAACACTCTGTAAATTCGTTTTCCGATTAGAATCAGCCGCCGCGAATCTATATCGTGGTCATAATAATGATGGAGATTCGAGAATCAGAAATCATTTTAAAAGGGAAGCCGCGCTAATACAACAATTTTTGGACGGTTTAGATACGCGTTTGAGTAACGAAGTACGTAAGCATAAAAACTTTTATACGGTGGAGGAAGCCCTTCCGGTCGCGGAGTATTATGAAGAGGTTTTATCGTGAGAGGTTAAAATATCAAAAGCCGATATGCACAAGACGGCTATACGGGCCGTGACGAATATAAAACTTTCTAGGGATCGGGAAAACGGACCCTCGCTACAAAGGGGCCGGGGCAAACGGAAAAAGAGCACCAAACCGCGATTAGCAAGCAGAACAATCGGGTATCGAGCGCAGACACCACAGTGTCTTTTAAACGCGAAGACTGTCTCGGGGGCGACCCAACGCCGGACAGTTTTACGGATGCCTTTCCAAAATTAGTTCCTCGGGTCGCGGATTCAAACGACGATGGCAGTAAACGATTAAACGTTTGCATGCTGCAGGTTATTCAGATACCTGAGTTAGGAATCCGGAGGGAGACTGTTTTGGAAAGGGAGGCGAGCCACGTGACGGAGAAAAACGTGGCTAATGGCGAACCACTTGCGGTTCGCACGGATCTGATAGAGGAGAGCGCTCTTCACTCGTATCACAAACGTCTGGCAAGCGAACCACGTAGTGTTCGCACGTATTTAATTGAGCGGGGCACTTCTCAGTTGAGTCAAGGGTTGCCAGAAGGCGAGTCGTTCACGACTCACACGGATCTGATTGAGGAGGGCACTCCTCACCCGGATCACTTTCGTCTGGCAAGCGAACCACGGGCGGATCGCACAGATTTCATTGAGGAAGGCACTTCTCAACTGGATCAAAGGTTGCCAGAAAACGAGTCATTCAAGGCTCACTCGGATCTGATTGAGGAGGGCACTTCTCAACCGGGTAATTTTCGTCTGGCAAGCGAACCACGGGTGGTACGCACGGATTTAATTGAGGAGGGCACTTCTCAGTTGGATCAAAGGTTGCCAGGAAACGAGCCATTCATGGCTCACACGGATCTGAGGAGGGCACTCTTCAGTCTGGTCATATTCGACTGGCAAGTGAACCATGCAAGGTTCGCACGGATTTTATCAAGGAGATGAATCAAAATTTGCCAGAACGCGAGCCACTCGTGGATCGCACGGATTGGACTGGGAGTGGCACCTCTCAGTTGGATCAACCATTGTTAGAAGACGAACCTACCGAGGTTCGCACGACTTTGACAAAGGGGGGCACCTTTCAGTCAAAGACAAGAAGGAAGAGATCGCGACAGAAAATTGAGAATTTTGTTTGGTCGCGAGAAACTTCAACGATTCCCGCATGTCACATGGTACACTCTTCATTCGAACATGAGCCGATCGCGTTAGAAGAGCATGGTCTCTTAGTAACGCGAAGTGCAGTTGAGAACGCGGACTCTGTTTTCTCGCATCAGTAGAAACTGGATGCGAGGTAAGCAAGCAAGACTTGCGCATCATCGACCACACCGAAAACTATCCGCTGACTCAGAAATTCAACGTAGGTCAA
The DNA here is from genome assembly GCA_944738965.1 of Nebria brevicollis. Lineage (NCBI taxonomy): Eukaryota > Metazoa > Arthropoda > Insecta > Coleoptera > Carabidae > Nebria > Nebria brevicollis. The sequence goes on from CALYJB010000067.1 coordinate 16,852, forward strand.
TTACATGCATGTGACCGGCATTTGTTATCATGGTTTTTAGATAAAAATGCAGTTTTATTGAAACCAAAATATCAGATAAGCGGAGGAGACGCAGCACCACGGAAGACTCAGCTACGTTGGAGGGGAAACTAGAACCCTCTGGGGCACTTCCAGGGGTGAAAGGGACCAAGTACGTGTCAACAACAATCCGGCGGGCTATGCAGTTTCACTGGAATTTTCTATCAGCAACTGAAAAATCCAGCAGAACTCCGATTTAATAGCGCAGTTACTCACTAAGCTGCTATTTCTAGGAATAACAGTCAAGAAGCAAGTAAGTGACCTGGTTTGCGATGCCATTCCAAAACGATGCCACCCATGAGAGACGAACAAGAAAATCAGATTGGTTCTTATCCGCGAAACCCCCTGAAGTCCTTAACGACCTGGGGTGCTTTCCAGCAAGGGAACTTTGTCAAACAACGTCAGACATTCTCAAACACTGTGTCGATTGCTAGTTGGAACACTTAGGAGTTACGTACTCTACCCAATAGAGTGCGCGAAAGTCATTTATCCCTAGATCCTGACAAATTCAATAAGAACCTATTAATAATGAATTATATTAATCAAATTCGAAGTGTGCAATTTAATTAAATATTTAACATATCGATCCAAACCGAAAATGCACAAGTACAATATGGTTTTGTTGTAATTTACGCGGCACGCAGTGATACCATACATGTAAATTTTTTAAAAGTTGGCATGTGAATTACCAAAACTGCACCAGACTTTGCTTTTTAGCAGAGTATGGCAGAGTCGAGTAGAGTCGTACTCTGGCGTAGTTGGAACGCAAGTATCATACACTGTGTTACACAGTGTTAACTTTGTACCTAGCTGGAAAGCACCCCTGGTCAGGCAGCCGGACACCTAAGTGGGAAGATCATGGATTGCCTCGTGGGAGTTCTATTATCAGGAACCGCCCGCGAAAGAAGATGGCTAGAGCTTAACCCTCGTCGTTCAATTGGGACCCTCTATTCTTACCACCCCTATCTCCAACTCGGTGCTAGTGGTACAGTAGTCATGTGACAGTGCGAGTGACAGACAATCGTATCTTTTAGGATAAATTAGTGCTTAGAGCGATCGACCTAAATTCAATAGAGGACTGAATTCATCTTCAATGGAATTCAGTCTTAAGGGGACGGTAATGTAACAAATCAAGCTAGTTGCGTACCGACCTAGTTCAGTTTTGCTGAGCTAGGTAATTCGCGATTAGCAAATGCAACTAGCTACGTCATATCTAGCAACAGTTGCATAAAAATTGTGCCTTCTGCATTTAATGAAATGTTGCTAGGTCTGGATTTGTTTACAATATCGGCCATTTGAATTTAGGTCAAAATTGAGTATAAAACCGCGATGTCGCTTGACATCGAGGTCTCAGTTCAGATTGCGATTAGCGAGTATTATTTTGTCAGTAAGTAACGTAAGCTTTAAACCAGTATTTTGTAAAGTCATTGTTTATTTTTGTATTGTTAGATCTTTATAGTTTTGAATTAAATTCTTATTTATTATTTGTACCAATTTAATTCTTTCACGAGCTAATCCTAGTCTGGACATATCTAAGTGTATTAGAAGATTCCACCTAAAACCAACCACCAGGTGAGTATAGAAGAAACATCGCTACACGCATATAGTTAAGAGGGAGCCAAACGCGTGCACGTTTTCTTAAGACGCGCGTTTGTTACATAGCTGACAAGCTTGTCTAGTGAACTGTTCATAAATCTAGAAATATTACAATAGTTTCTTTTACATATATTTTACTTTTTTTTCTTTTCTATAATTAACATACCTGAGAGAATCAAGAAACCTAAGATATATAATGTTCCTCGTTGGCAGGTATAAATTTAATTTCCTCTTCAGTAGCCCCGAGTTCCTTCACGAGATAGTGACTGTCATAACCACTTAAATTGTGGAAAAATATGGGAATGTAGTTAGGATATATAGAAATCCCAGCAACAACCCAACTGTTTGAACAAAAAATCGTTTGGCTAGGAATCGAAAAAGATTGTCGACTAGAAGAAATACTTGGTTTTACACGCATCCGAATCACAGCATACAACCCGGCAGCCAACGGGCTAGTAACACGATTTCAGTGACAACTCAAATCAGGACGTTAGTGTCATGGAACAGAACAGTGGACCAACACTCTCCCGACAGTTCTACTAGAAATAAGAAACGCATGGAAAAATGATCTCAAAACTACATCAGCTGAACTCACATATGGAGAACCAGAGCGTCTTCCGGGTGAATTCTTGTCGGAAGACAAGCAACACGGCACATGTGAACCAATTGATTTCGTCACATAACTTCAACAACACTTCCAACAACTCAAACCAACATCAGGTACATGACATGGAAGTCACAAAACATTCGTTTCCAAGGACTAAAAAACGACAACACACGTATTTGTACGATATGGTGGAGGAAAAACGCAATTGCAACGTCCTTACGAAGGCCTATTTCCTGTAATAAAATGAAATGACAAACATTACGTTATTAACAAATACGGGCAAAACACAACCGTTTCCATTAATCGCTTGAAACCGGCATACTCAAACAATGAAACAACGGCATCACCAGCTCAACTGATGGAACGGAGCACACAGGAACCCTTAACAGCAACTACAACACCAACAAAAACAATAAGATGTAGAAGAACCGTCCGTTTACCAAAACGTGAAACGTGATCGAGTTCTCGACCACAAGCAAAGAGATGTGTAGTGAATTTATTTAATAGATAAACACAGGCGGCTGTCAAAACAATTGACAGGCGCATTGCAATGCGCAAAATAATGCGCATCCCCCAGTCCAGCTCAACAGGCACGGCCACGTGTATATAAACCGGTGCGCCGTCACCGCTAGCCAGAGTCTATCACCTCCCGCCATCCAAAAGGTCAGGATAATTGCACGGCTGCTCTCATACATAACCACAACCATACACCTTTCTGTCACCGCAAGGTCGGAAAGAAACACCAGCATTGCACTCTTGTGTATTTCAATAGAAATATAACCACTAACAGCATTTACATCATCAGTTAAATCGATATAATTTTTCTAACATATTGTTTAATAACGTAAATCAAATTGTAATAACATTTTTTATTCTATAAAAATTCATCAATGTATTAACTTGTCCTTGTTCTATTACTACAATTTTAAATAAACTTTTAAATTTTTAAAAATATATTTTTTTTATATTTAATAACATCTAAAACCTATCCCTATTAATCATCTATGTATTATATTTATTTATTTATTTTTAAAGCATAACTAATATATAAAATCTTTTCATTGTATGTTTTTTTTATATCGATATAATTGTTTCTTTAAGAACAAAAATAATTATGAATATAATGAATTCTTAAATACCATGACTAAAGCAGAAGCATGTAACCTTTCTTTATTAAATATAAATTGTCCGAACATAGGTGAACAACTTAAGAATCTTATGTTGAAATTAATTAGTTATAGACAATAATGACAATCTTGTAATCATCATTCAATAAAAAAAATTTTTTTTTTTTACTGCAATCTGGTATACTTTACTGGTATTATTAAATATATCCCATACAACATACAACCTGCTTTACAATCATGTAAAGTTAGTACACAACACAAAATATGCAACTTGGGTTACTCTTTTGCTATATTGGTGTACTTAAAGATACCCCAAATATCGCACAACCTACTTTACATTTAGATTTATGCAACTTGGGTAACTTTCTTGCTATATTGGTGTACTTCAAGATACCCCAAACATCATACAACCCGCTTTACACTCACGTTAAGCCGGTAAACAAAGTACACCAATTATCATACAACCCGCTTTACATGCACGTATTAAGGGAATCTTAAAATACCCCAAATATCATACAACCCGCTTTACATTTACGTTAACCCGGTAAACAAAGTACACCCATTATTATACAACCCGCCTTACATTCATATATTTAGGGAATCTTAAAGTACCCCAAATATCATACAACCCGCTTTACAACTATGACGTCAACAACTTCCCGACCAATCAGAAGGGAGACCTTGAACTGTTTCAGGAACGGCGTTTTCTTACTACTTTCATGAATTTCACGCAAAATGTACACATATACAACATCTAGAGACAAAACAACATCATCTTATGGAACGCTAACGGAATCATGTGTCAAGTAGGGGAGCTTACGAATAACATGAACACACACAGCATACACATCATGGCACTTAATGAAACCAAACTTACACCTACACGTAAACTCAAAAAACACACAAACACTACGTAGAGTTGAGAGGCCACAGCAAGGATCGGTACCGGCTGAAAGCGTTGCTATATTAATAAAACAAAATATCCCACACTCACTTTTAAATTCAGCACACAATACACAAAACTTAGAGTCAACACTATAATCAAAGCAGCATACAACAGGCCAATAAGCAACATAACAAACGCGGATCCTGCAACATTACTACACAAAACAAAAACACTAGTGGTGGGGGACCTGCACGCAAAACACACAACCTGGGATTGCAATAGAAACAACACAAATGGCCACACTATCAAGAGATATACAAACACAAACGTCACAATCCTTATGCACCCTCATATACCAACACTTTATCCACAAAACGGAACAACACAAACAACAATCGACTTCATTATAAACAAAAACGTCCCCAACATTACTACCCCTGAATCCCTCCCTGAACTCTGTTCAGATCATAATCCCATCATCTTCACCTTACATAATAAGCAAATACACAACACAACAGAATCATAACATCGTACAAACACACAGACTGGCAACACGTACGCCACACACAAAATAAACACATCACAATAAACAACAACATAAACACAACACAAAGACATCGACACAAAAATACACCATACCATTCGATTTATTTACATTCAAAGCAAGATTCATATTCTTTCCAACTGCACTAATACTTTAAATCATTCTACTCAATTTCTGTTCTGTTTCATAAAAAACCACAACATATGCATTAGCTGAAGCAAGAACAGTTACACCATCACTTCACCATTTAATGCTCGGTGTATGTACATCAAAAATTCCCAGAAAACAGCGAGTTTTCAGGTAGTTACTTGTATACATTAACATATACATTAACATGTACATTAACATATACATTAACATATACATTAACATATACATTAACATGTACATTAACATATACATTAACATATACATTGACATAAACATTAAAATATACATTGAAATAACCATTAACATATACAATAAAATATACATTAACATATACATTAACATATACATTAACATATAAATTAACATATACATTAACATATACATTAACATATACATTAACATATAAATTAACATGTACATTAACTTATACATTAACATATACATTAACATATACATTGACATATACATTAACATAAACATTGACATATACATTAACATATACATTACCATATACATATACATTATCATATATACATATACATTATCATATACACATATACATATACAATATCATATATACATATACATTATCATATATACATATACATATACATTATCATATATACATATACATTATCATATATACATATATATATATACATTATCATATATACATATACGTATACATTATCATATATACATATACATTATCATATATACATATACATTATCATATATACATATACATTATCATATATACATATACATTATCACATATACATATACATTATCATATAAACATATACATATACATTATCATATATACATATACATTATCATATATACATATACATTATCATATATACATATACATTATCATATATACATATACATTATCATATATACATATACATTATCATATATACATATACATATACATTATCATATATACATATACATAATCATATATACATATATATATACATTATCATATATACATATACGTATACATTATCATATATACATATACATTATCATATATACATATACATATACACTATCATATATACATATACATTATCATATATACATATACATTATCATATATACATATACATTATCATATATACATATACATTATCATATATACATATACATTATCATATATACATAAACATTATCATATATACATATACATTGTCATATATACATATACATATACTTTATCATATATACATATACATATACATTATTATATATACATATACATTATCATATATACATATACATAAACATTATCATATATACATATACATTTTCATATATACTATACATATACATTATCATATATACACATACATTATCATATATACATATACATTATCATATATACATATACATATACATTATCATATATGCATATACATATTCATTATCATATATACATTATCATATATACATATACGTATTCATTATCATATATACATATACATTATCATATATACATATACATTATCATATATACATATACATTATCATATATACATATACATTATCATATATACATATACATTATCATATATACATAAACATTATCATATATACATATACATTGTCATATATACATATACATATACTTTATCATATATACATATACATATACATTATTATATATACATATACATTATCATATATACATATACATAAACATTATCATATATACATATACATTTTCATATATACTATACATATACATTATCATATATACATATACATTATCATATATACATATACATTATCATATATTCATATACATATACATTATCATATATGCATATACATATTCATTATCATATATACATTATCATATATACATATACGTATACATTATCATATATACATATACATTATCATATATACATATACATTATCATATATACATATACATTATCATATATACATATACATTATCATATATACATATACATTATCATATAAACATATACATATACATTATCATATATACATATACATTATCATATATACATATACATTATCATATATACATATACATTATCATATATACATATACATTATCATATATACATATACATTATCATATATACATATACATTATCATATATACATATACATTATCATAGATACATATACATATACATTATCATATATACATATACATTATCATATATACATATATATATATACATTATCATATATACATATACGTATACATTATCATATATACATATACATTATCATATATACATATACATATACATTATCATATATACATATACATTATCATATATACATATACATTATCATATATACATATACATTATCATATAAACATATACATATACATTATCATATATACATATACATTATCATATATAATTATACATATACATTATCATATATACATAAACATTATCATATATACATATACATTATCATATATACATATACATTATCATATATACATATACATTATCATATATACATATACATTATCATATATACATATACATTATCATATATACATATACATTATCATATATACATATACATTATCATATATACATATACATTATCATATATACATAAACATTATCATATATACATATACATTGTCATATATACATATACATATACTTTATCATATATACATATACATATACATTATTATATATACATATAGATTATCATATATACATATACATAAACATTATCATATATACATATACATTTTCATATATACTATACATATACATTATCATATATACATATACATTATCATATATACATATACATTATCATATATACATATACATATACATTATCATATATGCATATACATATTCATTATCATATATACATTATCATATATACATATACGTATACATTATCATATATACATATACGTATACATTATCATATATACATATACATTATCATATATACATATACATTATCATATATACATATACATTATCATATATACATATACATTATCATATAAACATATACATATACATTATCATATATACATATACATTATCATATATACATATACATTATCATATATACATATACATTATCATATATACATATACATTATCATATATACATATACATTATCATATATACATTTACATTATCATATATACATATACATTATCATATATACATATACATTATCATATATACATATACATTATCATATATACATATACATATACATTATCATATATACATATACATTATCATATATACATATATATATACATTATCATATATACATATACGTATACATTATCATATATACATATATATTATCATATATACATATACATATACATTATCATATATACATATACATTATCATATATACATATACATTATCATATATACATATACATTATCATATAAACATATTTATATACATTATCATATATACATATACATTATCATATATACTTATACATATACATTATCATATATACATATACATTATCATATATACATATACATTATCATATATACATATACATTATCATATATACATATACATTATCATATATACATATACATTATCATATATACATATACATTATCATATATACATATACATTATCATATATACATATACATTATCATATATACATATACATTATCATATATACATAAACATTATCATATATACATATACATTGTCTGTAGATAATTATTTTTGAAAGTTAAAATTGTGTTGCTTCGCCGGGAATCGAACCCAGGTCTACCGCTTGCCGGGCGGTTGCCTTGACCACTAGGCTACGAAGCCACTATGCGAAGCCACTCAATTTTAACTTTACAAATTCATTATATTATTTTTTGTATTCAATTCTCAATGTTATTACTCTTGTCATCAAGCCAGGCGGTGAAGCTATAGACTTAATAACGCGAGACGGTTAGGCCATACATGAGTAATGACGAATTGAATACCACATGTACACAAGGGTGTGTAACCAACGAAATAACGACAGGTGAACTGTTCTATGAATCACAAGTTTAGGAAATAATCAGTAGATAATTATTTTTGAAAGTTAAAATTGTGTTGCTTCGCCGGGAATCGAACCCAGGTCTACCGCTTGCCGGGCGGTTGCCTTGACCACTAGGCTACGAAGCCACTATGCGAAGCCACTCAATTTTAACTTTACAAATTCATTATATTATTTTTTGTATTCAATTCTCAATGTTATTACTCTTGTCATCAAGCCAGGCGGTGAAGCTATAGACTTAATAACGCGAGACGGTTAGGCCATACATGAGTAATGACGAATTGAATACCACATGTACACAAGGGTGTGTAACCAACGAAATAACGACAGGTGAACTGTTCTATGAATCACAAGTTTAGGAAATAATCAGTAGATAATTATTTTTGAAAGTTAAAATTGTGTTGCTTCGCCGGGAATCGAACCCAGGTCTACCGCTTGCCGGGCGGTTGCCTTGACCACTAGGCTACGAAGCCACTATGCGAAGCCACTCAATTTTAACTTTACAAATTCATTATATTATTTTTTGTATTCAATTCTCAATGTTATTACTCTTGTCATCAAGCCAGGCGGTGAAGCTATAGACTTAATAACGCGAGACGGTTAGGCCATACATGAGTAATGACGAATTGAATACCACATGTACACAAGGGTGTGTAACCAACGAAATAACGACAGGTGAACTGTTCTATGAATCACAAGTTTAGGAAATAATCAGTAGATAATTATTTTTGAAAGTTAAAATTGTGTTGCTTCGCCGGGAATCGAACCCAGGTCTACCGCTTGCCGGGCGGTTGCCTTGACCACTAGGCTACGAAGCCACTATGCGAAGCCACTCAATTTTAACTTTACAAATTCATTATATTATTTTTTGTATTCAATTCTCAATGTTATTACTCTTGTCATCAAGCCAGGCGGTGAAGCTATAGACTTAATAACGCGAGACGGTTAGGCCATACATGAGTAATGACGAATTGAATACCACATGTACACAAGGGTGTGTAACCAACGAAATAACGACAGGTGAACTGTTCTATGAATCACAAGTTTAGGAAATAATCAGTAGATAATTATTTTTGAAAGTTAAAATTGTGTTGCTTCGCCGGGAATCGAACCCAGGTCTACCGCTTGCCGGGCGGTTGCCTTGACCACTAGGCTACGAAGCCACTATGCGAAGCCACTCAATTTTAACTTTACAAATTCATTATATTATTTTTTGTATTCAATTCTCAATGTTATTACTCTTGTCATCAAGCCAGGCGGTGAAGCTATAGACTTAATAACGCGAGACGGTTAGGCCATACATGAGTAATGACGAATTGAATACCACATGTACACAAGGGTGTGTAACCAACGAAATAACGACAGGTGAACTGTTCTATCTGTTACATGTGGTATTCAATTCGTCATTACTCATGTATGGCCTAACCGTCTCGCGTTATTAAGTCTATAGCTTCACCGCCTGGCTTGATGACAAGAGTAATAACATTGAGAATTGAATACAAAAAATAATATAATGAATTTGTAAAGTTAAAATTGAGTGGCTTCGCATAGTGGCTTCGTAGCCTAGTGGTCAAGGCAACCGCCCGGCAAGCGGTAGACCTGGGTTCGATTCCCGGCGAAGCAACACAATTTTAACTTTCAAAAATAATTATCTACTGATTATTTCCTAAACTTGTGATTCATAGAACAGTTCACCTGTCGTTATTTCGTTGGTTACACACCCTTGTGTACATGTGGTATTCAATTCGTCATTACTCATGTATGGCCTAACCGTCTCGCGTTATTAAGTCTATAGCTTCACCGCCTGGCTTGATGACAAGAGTAATAACATTGAGAATTGAATACAAAAAATAATATAATGAATTTGTAAAGTTAAAATTGAGTGGCTTCGCATAGTGGCTTCGTAGCCTAGTGGTCAAGGCAACCGCCCGGCAAGCGGTAGACCTGGGTTCGATTCCCGGCGAAGCAACACAATTTTAACTTTCAAAAATAATTATCTACTGATTATTTCCTAAACTTGTGATTCATAGAACAGTTCACCTGTCGTTATTTCGTTGGTTACACACCCTTGTGTACATGTGGTATTCAATTCGTCATTACTCATGTATGGCCTAACCGTCTCGCGTTATTAAGTCTATAGCTTCACCGCCTGGCTTGATGACAAGAGTAATAACATTGAGAATTGAATACAAAAAATAATATAATGAATTTGTAAAGTTAAAATTGAGTGGCTTCGCATAGTGGCTTCGTAGCCTAGTGGTCAAGGCAACCGCCCGGCAAGCAGTCGAAGTCTTAACTTCATACCGAGCAGTTGTTTTTACTAAGCGGAGTGTGCAGTTATAAACTGAAAATTTAATTTGTTTTAAACAAGTTCTTTATTGTTCTACATTGTTTTAAACAATAATTTCTTTTTTACTTTCAAAATTCCAAGTGAATTTTACGCAAAACTGGCCTTTACGCCAAGGCGCAATAATACCATACGTTCTAACAACCCTAGGAGGGAAATAGTCGACTCCCCATCCCCATCAACATCCCTGGAGAGTCTTCCGGGGACATTCGACTTTTCAAACCAGGAACCGTTCCCACATTTGGAACTCGACTCGAGTGGGGAAACAATCATAGGGATGGAGGAAGACGATCCCCCCAACCAACCCCATCTTGGCGCAGACCCCGTACCTACAACAAGTGGGAAAAACAAAAATAACATTCGGGTAAGCACATTGTTTGCTCCCAAAGCGAGTGTACGTCCCAGGGAAGACACACCTCCAGAGGATAGGAATTTTAAAATTCCCAAAAGAACCGCCAAACCCCCTGTCAAACCCAAATCCTACACCAAAACCCAAAACAAGTTCCACTCCCTAACGGACAACGAGACTAACGAGGACACGGACACAGACGAAGAACCCGAACCAAAAAAATCGAAACCCCGCCCGCCCCCTCCCATAATCTTCCCTTCAATACCCAACAATGCAACAAAATTGACAAACTACATACAGACCTACGCAACAAAAGGGTATCATATCAAATACACTAACAATAACACAAACATATATATCCACAACGAACAAGAACGACAAAACATCATCACGGACCTGAACGCGGACGTAGACAACCACTACTACACATACGCAAACAGAGAAACGAAAACACACGCATTTGTGCTCAGGGGCCTCGACAGTGCGCCGGAGACGGAAGAACTGCGTGTGGAGCTGACCACCAAAGGCATCGACATCCAAAAGGTCTTTAGAATGCGCAACACGAGGCGACCACTCTACCTTATTACAACAACAAACAATCACACAGTGAAATCACTCAACTCCAACTCTAAATTCATTTTTCACGTCAAGGTAGAGTGGGAACGCCATATTAACAAGAAGCAGATGATCCAGTGCCATCGCTGCCAGCAGTGGGGCCACGCCACCGCAAACTGCAGGCTTCCCCCACGTTGCCTGAAGTGCGCACAGGGCCACCTGACACAAACTTGCGTCAAGACCCCTGACACACCTGCCACATGCGCAAACTGCGCTGGCTCTCATCCGGCCAATTATATTGAATGTCCGGTGTACATTACAAAAATTAAAAATTTAGAAATAAACAAAACTCGGACTACTAGGACTACTAAAACATACGTTGACGCTCCCATCCCTTCCAAAAACTCCTGGAAACATTCCAACATCTACACACAACCCCCAAACCAAAACTTCCTTCACAACAAACAAGATTTCCCAACGCTCCCAACCCCGAAACAAATTACGCACCGCCCCTCAAACAACGCACAAAATCAACAACAACAACATCAAAAACAACAACAACAACAACAACAACAACCACAACAACAACATCATCAACAACATCAACAACAACAACACCGTCAACATCAACCACAACAACAACCCATGGACGACATAACAGAATTGTTCGCAGAGATGGCTAAACTAAACGCGACGATAAACATTTCAAACATGCTGACAGCCATAAAAGACCTCAACAAAGCACTAGCAAAAGCAAAATCAACTAACGAACACTTCACAATATTTTTATCATTCGCGCAAAATGTTCACACGTACAACATTTAAACACAAAACAACACTAAACATCTGTTCATGGAACGCCAACGGAGTTATGGGTAAGATAGGTGAACTTACACACTTTCTACAAACTCACAACATACATATTTGCTTACTCAATGAAACTAAACTCAACAACACACACAAATTTAAGATACACAATTACACAATCTACAGAGCTGATCGACCACACCAGGGTACGACCCCCGCGGGAGGCGTTGCAATTCTAGTCAAACACAATACACCACACACACTAACACCAAACCCTCAAACCACCCTGGAAACTCTCAACATAACACTCGAAGACAACACAATAATCTACGCTGCCTACAACAAGCCACTAAACAACATCACACGCGCAGACCTCTCAACACTACTACACAAAAACAAAACTCTAGTGATCGGTGACTTTAACGCGAGACACACGGACTGGGGTTGTCACAGAAACAACACTAACGGCCTCACACTCAGAACATACATAAACACACACGTCGCTATCATACTCAGCCCTAACACACCCACACACTACCCTGCAAATGGAAGTACACCTTCCATAATCGACATTATCATTAACAAAAACGTCCAAAACATCACTCACCCCATTTCACTTCCCGAGCTTAACTCAGATCATAATCCTGTCATATTTCACTTAATCAACCGCAACACTGAACACACCTCCAAAACCATCACATCTTACAAACACACAAACTGGGCCCTCTTCCGAAAAACACTCGACACGATCATCCCCATAAACAATCAAATACACACAACACAAGACATAGACACACAAATAGAGCGATTTACAAACGCTATAAATGTTGCAAAACAAAAACACACGCAACAAATCAAAATCAACCCGCACAAACTTATTCTTCCACCACATATAACACAATTAATTCAACAACGCAACCACACCAGAAGACTATGGCAGAGGATACACATACACACATACAAAACACAGTTAACTTCATTAAACACACAAATTAAACATCAAATAAAAACACACAAAAACACTACTTGGTCCCTTAAACTTGCCGCCCTCAACCCCAACGATAACTCCCTCTGGAAGCTAACTAAAACACTTAAAAAAGCGTACACCACAATACCAACACTCACACACAACAATAACACAGCCATCACAGACGAGCAAAAATCGGAAATGATAGCTAACACCTTTGAACAAATACACGTAACACACACCCCAAATACACCCATACAAAATAAAATCACACAAGACACACTACAATACCTAAGCACCCCGCACCACACTGACGCTAAAACACTTGCCAGACTCCTTACCACCCCATCCGAACTAACCAAACTAATCAGAACCCTACCCAACCGAAAAACTCCTGGCCCAGACCTAATAGAAAACCTTATCCTTAAAAACCTATCCAGGAAATCCGTTATCCAACTCCATTATATAATTAACGCCATAATAAAACTGCACCACTTCCCAGCTGCCTGGAAAACTGCTACAGTCCATCCAATCCTAAAACCGAGCAAAGATCCCCACCTACCCACGAGCTACCGCCCCATCAGCCTTTTAAATACCCTCTCAAAGCTCGCCGAAAAAATCATCCTTTCCCGAGTCGACGATATCGACACAGGACTACATCTCACACCTGACCACCAGTTTGGCTTTCGAGCCAGACATTGCACGGTGCACCAGGTGTGCAGAATAGCAACCGATATCGCGACTCAATTCAACAAACATAAAGTCACGGTCATGACTCTACTGGACATAGAAAAAGCCTTCGATACGGTCTGGACAGTAGGGCTCATGGCCAAACTCATATCCTTCCAATTCCCTCCCACATTAATCAAACTAATATTCTCATACCTCTCAAACCGATCCTTCTCAACCAAAATTAACTCCACACATTCAACCCCTAAACCCATAGTAGCAGGAATCCCACAAGGCAGCGTCCTTGGCCCCAAACTCTTCAACCTTTACATCAGTGACATCCCCACCTTCCCGAACACACGCATAGCACAATACGCAGACGACACCGCTATCTACACTCACTCTTTCAACGCACAAATAGCTACTAAACAAACACAAATACACATAAACATATTAGAACAATACTGGCAAAAGTGGAAAATTAACATTAACACAGCCAAAACCGAAACCATAGTCTTCACACGTAAATTCACAAACAACACAATTCACACACCACTAAAAATACACTCACAAAAAATCACACCCATGAACACAGTCAAATACTTAGGAATACATCTACACAGAACGCTAAAACACGGCCAACACATCAAACATGCATTAATGAAAGCCCACGCCGTCCTGTCCAAACTTTATCCTCTACTCATCAAAAACAGCTCACTTTCCATAAAAAACAAACTTCTCATTTACACCGCAATCATTCGCCCAATCATCACCTACGCAGCCCCAGTCTGGTGTAACGCTCCGGTCACCACCACACTACCCTTGCAACGCCTCCAAAATAAGTGCCTTCGGCTGGCCACCAGCTCTGATAGATACACCCGAATAAAACAACTACACGAAGACACTAACATACCATACATTACAGATTACATACAAGAAACATCACAAAAATTTTACAAAAACACACAATTTAATTCAAACACACTTATAAAAAACATAACACTTACCCGCGACAACAACACTACATGTAAACTCAAACACAAGCTACCCTATCAAAACTTACCCATATTTCTAGAGGGGTTTCATGAGCAGAACACATAACACTAACACGCACAACAACACTGTACTCCACTAACACACACGTACACTACACAACACAAAACAAAACATACTCTCATACACAAATCTGTTCATCCATCACCAGCAAACATGTAAATATTTTAAATTAGTTAAGTTAGTTTGTAAGTTTTAACAAAAATATTGTTTTCAATTTATTAAATGGGTTTTTTGGCACCTCCTTTCCCACATAATACAATCCTAACACGCAATGTACAACAAAAATTTATAACAAAAACAATCACACAATGTTCAAGCGCACAACGCAATAACACACATACACAGATATACACTCCCATTGTGAGTAGGGGCTCTGACAAAACCAACCATGTTGTCCACACATTAGTATATAAGTATTACTGTAATTAAAATAAAAATAAATAAAGAAAGTTGAAAATGAAAAAAAAAAAAAAAAATGAAAATGATGCCCGGCAAGCGGTAGACCTGGGTTCGATTCCCGGCGAAGCAACACAATTTTAACTTTCAAAAATAATTATCTACTGATTATTTCCTAAACTTGTGATTCATAGAACAGTTCACCTGTCGTTATATACATTGTCATATATACATATACATATACTTTATCATATATACATATACATATACATTATTATATATACATATACATTATCATATATACATATACATAAACATTATCATATATACATATACATTTTCATATATACTATACATATACATTATCATATATACATATACATTATCATATATACATATACATTATCATATATACATATACATTATCATATATGCATATACATATTCATTATCATGTATACATATACATATACATTATCATATATACATATACATTATCATATATACATATACATTATCATATTTACATATACATTATCATATATGCATGTACATTATCATATATACATATACGTATACATTATCATATATACATATACATTATCATATATACATATACATTATCATATATACATATACATTATCATATAAACATATACATTATCATATACACATATACATATACATTATCATATATGCATATACATTATCATATATATATATACATATACATTATCATATATACATGTACATTATCATATATACATATACATTATCATATATACACATACATATACATTATCATATATACATATACATTATCATATTGTAACAAATCGAGCTAGTTGCGTACCGACCTAGTTCAGTTTTGCTGAGCTAGGTAATTCGCGATTAGCAAATGCAACTAGCTTCGTCATATCTAGCAACAGTTGCATAAAATTGTTCTTTCTGCATTCAGAGAAATCTTGCTAGGTCGGGATTTGTTTACAATATCGGCCATTTGGAATTTAGGTCAAAATTGAGTATAAAACCGCGATGTAGCTTGACATCGAGGTCTCAGTGCAGATTGCGATTAGCGAGTAGGATTTTGTCAGTAAGTAACTTAAGCTTTATTCAGTATCTTTTTGTAAATCCATTATTTTCGTTGTCATATTTGTTATATTTTTATTGTTTGAATTAAATTGTTATTTATTGTTAAACCAATTTAATCTCTAACGAGCTAACCCCAGTGTGGACCTTAAAGTGTGTATTAGAAGACTTTACTTAAAAACCAGGTGAGTATAAGAAGAAACATCACTACACGCACATAGTTAAGAGGGAGCCAAACACGTGCACGATCTCATAAGACGCGCATTTGTTACATTGGCGCAGTCGGTCGGATCAGTATCTTTGTGTGATCTTCAATCACCAGGACTGAATTTCGAAACCATCAGCGATGAACGCATTACAGAGTATCGAACATTATTACGGCGGGGCGGATTTAGAATCATTTTTAGACGGGGTAGCTACAACCGCGGGATGTTGCAACTGGTGGGACATTCAGATCGTGGCGGCAATGAAACTAAGACTTAAGGGCGACGCACAGTCCTATTTTTACGCGTTGCCGGCAGATAAGAGACCGACCACGGTTTGTGCATTCAAAACTTGGTAATCCTATTGTTTGGGAGAAAAATAGATACCGCTACCGCCGAACGCGAATTTCTAAAAATGTATCCGTTGAAAAGGAATCAGCCGCCGCGAATCTATATCGTAGTAACTCTAATGATGAAGATTCAAATATCAGAAATCATTTTAAGAGAGAAGCCGCGGTAGTGAAACAATTTCTGGACGGTTTAGACACGCGCTTGAGCAACGAAGCACGTAAGCATAAAAACTTTTATACGGTGAAGGAAGCCCTTCCGGTCGCGGAGTATTATGAGGAGGTTTTATCGCGAGAGTTTAAAATATCAAAATCTGATATGCACAAGACGGCTATACGGGCTGTGACGCATATAAAACTTTCTCGGGATCGCGAAAACGGACCCTCGGTACAAAGGGGCCGGTGCAAAAGGAAAAAGTGCACCAAACCGCTATCATCCACGGGGGCGACCCAACGCCGGACAGTTTAACGGATGCCTTTCCAAAAATTAGTTCCTCGGGACGCGGATTCAAACGACGATGGCAGCAAACGATTAAACATTTGCATGCTGCAGGTTATTCAGATACCTGAGTAAGGAATCCGGAGGGAGACTGATTTGGAAAGGGAGGCGAGCCACGTGACGGAGAAACACGTGGCTTATAGCGAACCACTTGCGGTTCGCACGGATCTGATTGAGGAGAGCGCTCTTCACTCGGATCACAAACGTCTGGAAAGCGAACCACGTAGTGTTTGCACGGATTTAATTGAGCGGGGCACTTCTCAGTTGAGGCAAGGGTTGCCAGAAGGCGAGTCGTTCGCGGCTCATACGGATCTGATTGAGGAGGGCACTCCTCACCCGGATCATTTTCGTCTGGCAAGCGAACCAGGTATGGTGCGCACGGATTTGATTGAGGAGAGCACTTCTCGGTTGGATCAAAGGTTGCCAGAAAACGAGCCATTCATGGCTCACACGGATCTGATGGAGGAGGGCACTCTACAGTCAGGTCACATTCGACGGGCAAGCGAACCATTCAAGGTTCTCACGGATTCTATGAAGAAGATTAATCAAAATTTGCCAGAACGCGAGCCACTCGTGGATCGCACGGATTTGACTGTGAGGGGCACCTCTCAGTTGGATCAACCTTTGAAAGAAGACGAACCCACCGAGGTTCGTACGACTTTTACAGAGGATGGCACCTTTCAGTCAAAGATAAGAAAGTAGAGATCGCGACAGAAAATTGAGAATTTTGTCTGGTCGCGAGAAACTTCAACGATTCCCGCATGTCACATGGTACACTCTTCATTCGAACATGAGCCGATCGCGTTAGAAGAGCACGGTCTCTTAGTAACGCGAAGTGCAGTTGAGAACGCGAAGTCAGTTTGCCGGATACCACTCGCATCAGCAGAAACTGAATCCGAGGTAAGCAAGCGAGACTAGCGCAACGCCAACCACACTGAAAACTCGCTGACTCAGAAATTCGATGAAGGTCATTTGCACGCAGATGACCGACATTTGTTGTCATGGTTCCTAAATAAAAATGCGGTTTTATTGAAACAAAGCGATAAACTGTTAGATAATGTCGGTACCATGCAACATCAGCTGAGCACAGGAGACGCAGCACCACGGAAGACTCAGCTACGTTGGAGGGGAAACTAGAACCCTCTAGCAAATGTCGGGGGGAGGCGGGTCAAAATTACAAGGGTACGCAGCTCTAGTCAATATGGATCTTATATGGGAGGCGATCCATCTCGATCAAGACAGGAGTCCGGATAGATTTCGCTACCGTAAGGACACTTCAAAGGGTGAATGAGACCAAGTACGTGTCAACAACAATCCAGGGGCTAAGCAGGATCACTTATTGGTGATCCAAAGACGTCGCTGGATTTTTCTATCAAAAACTGAGAAAAATCCAGCAGAATTCCGATTTAATGGCGCAGGTAATCATTAAGCTGCTATTTCTAGAAATGACAGTCAAGAAACAAGTGAGCAACCTGGTTTGCGGGGCCATTCCAAAACGATGCCACCCATGCCACCCATTCCAAAACGATGCCACCCGTGAGACGCGAACATAAAAATATGATTGGTTCTTGCCGCGAAAACCCTGAAGCCATTAGCGACCTGGTCAGGCAGCCGGACACCTAAGTGGGAAGATCATGAATTGCCTCGTGGGAGTTCTATTACCAGGAACTGCCCGCGAAAGAAGATGGCTAGAGCTTAACCTTCGTCGTTCAATTGGGACCCCTATTCCTGCCGCCCCAATCCCCAGTGGTCATGAGACAGTGCGAGTGACAGACAATCGTTTTCTTAGAAAAAATTAGTGATTAGGGCAAGCGACCTAAATACAATGGAGGACTGAATTCATCTGCATTGTAATTCAGTCTTAAGGGGACGGTAATGTAACAAATCGAGCTATTTGCGTACCGACCTAGTTCAGTTTTGCTGAGCTAGGTAATTCGCGATTAGCAAATGCAACTAGCTACGTCATATCTAGCAACAGTTGCATAAAATTGTTCTTTCCGCATTCAGCGAAATGTTGCTAGGTCGGGATTTGTTTACAATATCGGCCATTTGGAATTTAGGTCAAAATTGAGTATAAAACCGCGATGTCGCTTGACATCGAGGTCTCAGTTCAGATTGCGATTAGCGAGTAGAATTTTGTCAGTAAGTAACTTAAGCTTTATTCAGTATCTTTTTGTAAATCCATTATTTTCGCTGTCATATTTGTTATATTTTTATTGTTTGAATTAAATTGTTATTTATTGTTAAACCAATTTAATCTCTAACGAGCTAACCCCAGTCTGGACCTTAAAGTGTGTATTAGAAGACTTCACCTAAAAACCAACCACCAGGTGAGTATAACAAGAAACATCACTACACGCACATAGTTAAGAGGGGGCCAAACGCGTGCACGTTCTCATAAGACGCGCGTTTGTTACAATATATTCATATACATATACATTATCATATATTCATATACATATACATTATCATATATACATATGCATTATCATATATACATAGACATATACATTATCATATATACATTATCATATATACATATTCAAATACATTATCATATATACATATACATTATCTTATATACATTTACATTATCATATATACATATACATTATGACATATACATATACATTATCATATAAACATATACATGTGCATTATCATATATACATATACATATACATTATCATATGTACATAAATACATTATCATATGTACATATATACATTATCATATGTGCATATATACATTTGCATATGTACATATATACATTATCATATGTACATATATACATTATCATATGTACATATATACATTATCATATGTACATATATACATTATCATATGTACATATATACATTATCATATGTACTTATATACATTATCATATGTACATATATACATTAACATATGTACATATATACATTATCATATGTACAAATATACATTATCATATGTACATATATACATTATCATATGTACATATATACATTATCATATATACATATATACATTATCATATATACATATATACATAATCATATATATACATATATATATATATATATATATATATATATATATATATATATATATATATATACATTATCATATATACATATATACATTATCATATATACATAATCATATATACATATTCATGTATACATATATACATTATCATATATACATATATACATTATCATATATACATATATACATTATCATATATACATATTTACATTTTCATATATACATATATACATTATCATATATACATATGTACATTATCATATATACATATATACATTATCTTATATACATGTATACATTATCATATATACATTATCATATGTACATATATTCATTATCATATATACATATATACATTATCATATATACATATATACATTATCATATATACATTATCATATATACATATATACATTATCATATATACATATTTACATTATCATATATACATTATCATATATACATATATACATTATCATATATACATATATACATTATCATATATACATATATACATTATCATATATACATATATACATTATCATAGATACATATATACATTATCATGTATACATTTATACATTATCATATATGCATATATACATTATCATATATACATATATACATTATCATATATACATATATACATTATCATATATACATATATAAATTATCATACATACATATATACATTATCATATATACATATATACATTATCATATATACATATATACATTATCATATATACATATATACATTATCATATATAAATTATCATATATACATATATACATTATCATTATACATATATACATTATCATATATACATTATCATATATACATAAATACATTATCATATATACATATATACATTATCATATATACATATATACATTATCATATATACATTATCATATACACATAAATAAATTATCATATGTACATATATACATTATCATATATACATATATACATTATCATATATACATATATACATTATCATATATACATATATACATTATCATACATACATATATACCTTATCATATATACATATATACATTATCATATATACATATATACATTATCATATAAACATATATACATTATCATATATACATATATACATTATCATATATACATATATACATTATCATATATACATATATACATTATCATATATACATATATACATTATCATATATACATATAAACATTATCATATATACATATATACATTATCATAAATACATATATACATTATCATATATACATTATCATATATACATTATCATATATACATATATACATTATCATATATACATATATACATTATCATATATACAAATTATGTTTTTACGCCTTCTTGACTTTAAATATCTGCAGTGTCATGCACAGAACTTTCTTATACGCATATGGGTTAAACCAAATCGTAGTTTTCTTATTTTTCTAATTTATAATATTTGTTCTAACCTTTAGATCGCTTTTACAGTAAATATATTTCTTAGAAACAACAAAAAATGTCAAACTTCAAATTATTTAAGTCTATTTTGTTAAACAATTGACAGGCAGAAATTTATTTTGAAACCAGTACTCTTTTTGGAAAAATATTTCAAACAAAAGTTGTGCCAAATATAAATATACATTATCATATGTACTTATATACATTATCATATGTACATATATAAATTAACATATGTACATATATACATTATCATATGTACAAATATACATTATCATATGTACATATATACATTATCATATGTACATATATACATTATCATATATACATATATACATTATCATATATACATATATACATAATCATATATATACATATATATATATATATATATATATATATATATATATATATATATATATATATATATATATATATATACATTATCATATATACATATATACATTATCATATATACATAATCATATATACATATTCATGTATACATATATACATTATCATATATACATATATACATTATCATATATACATATATACATTATCATTTATACATATTTACATTATCATATATACATATATACATTATCATATATACATATGTACATTATCATATATACATATATACATTATCTTATATACATGTATACATTATCATATAAACATTATCATATGTACATATATTCATTATCATATATACATATATACATTATCATATATACATATATACATTATCATATATACATTATCATATATACATATATACATTATCATATATACATATTTACATTATCATATATACATTATCATATATACATATATACATTATCATATATACATATATACATTATCATATATACATATATACATTATCATATATACATTATCATATATACATATATACATTATCATAGATACATATATACATTATCATATATACATATATACATTATCATATATGCATTTATACATTATCATATATACATATATACATTATCATATATACATATATATATTATCATATATACATATATAAATTATCATACATACATATATACATTATCATATATACATATATACATTATCATATATACATATATACATTATCATATATACATATATACATTATCATATATAAATTATCATATATACATATATACATTATCATTATACATATTTACATTATCATATATACATTATCATATATACATAAATACATTATCATATATACATATATACATTATCATATATACATATATACATTATCATATATACATTATCATATACACATATATAATTTATCATATGTACATATATACATTATCATATATACATATATACATTATCATATATACATATATACATTATCATATATACATATATACATTATCATACATACATATATACATTATCATATATACATATATACATTATCATATATACATATATACATTATCATATAAACATATATACATTATCATATATACATTATCATATATACATATATACATTATCATATATACATATATACATTATCATATATACATATATACATTATCATATATACATATATACATTATCATATATACATATATACATTATCATATATACATTATCATATATACATATATACATTATCATATATACATATATACATTATCATATATACAAATTATGTTTTTACGCCTTCTTGACTTTAAATATCTGCAGTGTCATGCACCGAACTTTCTTATACGCATATGGGTTAAACGAAATCGTAGTTTTCTTATTTTTCTAATTTATAATATTTGTTCTAACCTTTAGATCGCTTTTACAGTAAATATATTTCTTAGAAACAACAAAAAATGTCAAACTTCAAATTATTTAAGTCTATTTTGTTAAACAATTGACAGGCAGAAATTTATTTTGAAACCAGTACTATTTTTGGAAAAATATTTCAAACAAAAGTTGTTCCAAATATAAATACCTTTTATTCTTGCTCAAGAAATTTTTCTGTAACTGTTACCATTTTTGCGTAATTGCAGAAACTGCAAAAAATAACTAGAGTAAACAGGCACTTCCGCTATGAATATTTTTTCAAAAATAAAAGGGGCACACCTCAGGCATATGCAAATCTTAAGTTTAAAGTTTCATAATTTTAGCTTCATCCGTTTAGGCTGTAGAGAACATATACACACACACACAGACACACACACACACACACACAGACGGACGTCATTCCAAAAATAGTCGGAATCGATTCAGGGAAGGTCAAAACGTATATTTCCGTTAAAATTTCGAGTTCGAAATTTTTCATGATTACAATACTTACTTATACTGCGTATAAGAAAGTAAAAAGATAATTTTATTCTTTTAATACAAAGTTACGGAGTAACTGTTCTTAAGACAAAGTTAGAATCAATAGTGAGTTGTTCTCAGTCTACAATGTTTTTCTAACAGAATTCTTATCAATTACCAATGTTATCTAAAACTAACATCTGTGGACAACTATAACTAAACCAAAGGTTAAAATATATTATTAGACATTATAATGTAATCCTAATTACCAATACATAATTCCTCCCTTTCAAGAGATTACATTATTTTAAAGGATTTTTTATTTCTAATTCTACCTTTTCTATTTCTCTCTTATTTATATTATTACAAAAATAATTCTTTATTATATTCGTCATCTTACACAATACAAGGCTTATTACTAACAATACTAATAGTATGTAAATTATAGCGAAGTGATGTTCCTGTTTTAAAAAATCTGTATTCTTTATTTGAGGAATATTTTTTATTGTTGTATTCGTTCTTTTTATTTCGTCTAATATTTTAGAATATTTTATTTGATTTGTTATATTTAATATCTTAAGATTTCCGAACATCATTTCCTTATAATTCTCTTGAATTATAGAAAATTCAAAATTTTTGATCTTACAAATTTTATTCAATTTATATTTGTAAATTCCCTTAATATTTTCACTTACAATATTGTTTTCGCAATCTATTTTAATATTTTGTACTGTTGGACTAATAATTATTAAATCGTTAGTATTTTGAATCTTTTCCCATGTATTCTCCATATCAAGTTCATGATAGTCACATTTTTCAATTATTTGTTTTGATAGTATATTATTTAAGCAATCATTCAATATTAAGTATTCTGTATTACAGAAATATTTTTCTTTTAACTGAATACATTTATTAATTTTTTATTTTTGTATAAAAAATAGGTTGTTTGAATTTCATTCATTTGCTTTATTACATTATATTTAAAGAATGGTAATGGTGTAAATTGGAATAACTCATAGTCTTGTTTAGGAAATATAGGAATATCGATTATAAATTGTAAATTGTGAGTATGTCTTTATTATTTCGTTAAACATCCAGATGTCTTTGTTGTTTGTGATTTGTTTTAAATTTATGGAATTCATAATACTTGTGTGCAATTTTCCAAGTGTACAGAATGTTAAACTAATCTCAATTTGTTTCATAAGATCATTTAAGCTTTGACTAATCATAATAATTTTCTGAATTTTTTATGCTATGTCTATTTTTTCTTGCCAACCGAAGTTCTTTTTTAATAAGGCTTTTATGTCGGTAATTTCTTTTGTTAATGAGTTTTCGTTATTTTTAACGTGTTCTAGTTGTTTATTAAATTGATTTATAATTTCTTTATTTATTTTTAAATTGCTATTATTTTGGTCCTGCAAGATTTTTTGATCTTCTTTTATTCGTTTAAATAGGTTCTCGTAGCGTTCTCCGTCGGAGGAGGCTAGGTTTCCGGAGATTGATTTGATTATTGATCCTAACCCGTTTATAAGACCTCGTTTCTCTCTATTGTGATTAAATAGTTTACTTATTTGATTATTCAAGAATATTAAGATAATCTTGAAATATTTCCGTATTTGGTTTTAGTTGATTTATTAGTTCATTTTTTAATTTTGTGATTTTTATTGATTCATCATAAATTTGAGAAATATTATAATTATAATATATGATTTGATTTTCTCTTTGTATCCTAGTTTGTCCGAGTTTTATTAGGTGGAATCCACTGTTGTTGGTGATATCTGTTAGTTGTGCCGCGCATCTGTACCACATGTGGTTTTTATTGTTTAATTTTATTTATTCTGATATTTTTAAACTGCTGTTTTTTATTTTCAACTTTTATTCTTCCCAACATAGGATTATAGTGTTTTACTTTAAATTTTCTAAATAATGGTTTTTTGTATTTAGTAATTCATCTCGGATTCTCTTTTACATATATTTTATTTTTTATTTCAATAGGATTATTATTTTCTTTAATTTGCTTTTGTTTTTCTGTTTTAATTTTATTACTAATTATTTTATGGAGTTCTTCTTGTTCTATTTGGAAGTTTTTTATTATATGTTCTTTTATTGGTGGTACCATTCTAAAAGGATTTTCTTGATTTAACCCGAATAATATTTTATTTGGTGTACTTTGTGTAGCCGAGTGTTTGGTATTGTTGTATGCCATTGTGGCAAGGTGTATTTTTTCTATTAACGTTTTATTTTTTAAATTTGTATTATTTTCAAATATTCTGAGATGTTCTATTAACGTTGAATGGAATCTTTCAATGGCATTTGATTTAGGGTTGCCAACACATATGATATGACTTTCTATACCTTTTGCGTTTAATAATTCTTGTACAAGACTGTTTTTGAATTCAGTTCCAGAATCCATAATTATTTTTTTTTGGGATTCTGTATGTTTCCATATATTGAGTTAACTTTAATACTACTTCTTTTGCAGTTTTATTTTCCATGGGATATATCATTCCATGTTTAGATAATTGATCAAATATAGTAATGAAATAGTATTTGTTTAAACAAAGTAAATCTATATTAATGATATCAAAAGGTTTTTCCGGTGTTGGAGTTAAGTTATCTATCGCTGGCATTGGGTTTCTGTTATATTTGTTTAATTTACATAGTTCACATCTGTTTATGTATTCTGTGATAGTTTTTATCATTTTAGGCCAAAAGTATTTTAATTTTAAATCATTTAATGTGGCCACTATTCCTCTATGATTAGTTAGGCCGTGATGGTAATTATGAACTATTTCTATTTGTTCTTCCTCAGTTTCTATGTCATTAACTATTTTATTGCAGGCTATAATATTTATACTTTTATATTCGAAGTTGTTTTTTATTACTTCTGAGAATGTTTTATCTAAATCTTTTTCTTTAAATGCAGCCAGGTAGCTAATTTTTGGTATAATGTGATTTTTTATGAATTGAATAATTTCTTCTTTCAAGGTTTGTTTATTTAGCTTACAATAAATTCGTTGTTTCTTATTTTCGAATAACTTCAATATTTGGATTTCAGTTTTGTTATCATGTGTTTCAAATATTAATTGATTATCTGCAATATTTAATCTATTGTCAACATATTTGATACCGTTTACAAAATTTTCCGTGTCCGAGTGACATGTTCCATTGTTGCTGGATGTTGAATCATTCATGTTTATTGTGGGTAATTCGTATACGTTTATTAGGGTATTGGTATCTTCAAATATTTTGTCACTAATTGATTTCCAATCTAGTTAATCTAAGCCGCATCCTAACAGTGGGATATTTATCTCGAATATTTCGTTGGTTATACAATAATCGCGTAATTCTTTTAGGCTTCGTTCGATGGTTTTTAATGTAGGTTTATCTTTATAATGTTCTTTTGTTCTTAGATGGAATATTGTATTATTATCGATAGTTTGAATTATTAAGTGTTTATTTTCTAAGTTTCCTTTTTCTTCTATATATTTTTGACTATTAAATTTATTTTGTATTTGTTTAGCTAACCCTTGAGTCATTTTGACATCTCTAGATATACAGTGTGCAAATATGTTTGTTTCAGTTACTTTACCAATTTTATAGTTAAATTTTGTTTCATTTCTCTGTCTTGACATATTATCAGCTATTACGTTCATTTTACCTTGTAAATATTCGATATCGAAATCGTATTCATTTAATTCTATTTTCCATCTCATTAATTTTTTATTAGGATTTTTCATTTTAAATAGCCATACTAATGGTCTATGATCGGTTTTAACAGTAAATTTGCGTCCGTATAAATAAGGTCAAAAGTTCTTTATTGATTCTACTATAGCCAGAAGTTCTTTTTCTATGGTACTATAATTTTGCTCTGCGTTTCCTAACGTACGTAAATGGTAAGCTACGGGCATTTCTTTGTTATCTGTTTTTTGTAAAAGTACTGAACCAATTGCGTAGTCTGATACATCTGTTGTTAATATAAAATGTTTATTAAAATTTGGAAATTGTAATACTGGAGATGTGGTAAGGATCTCTTTACATTTTTTAAAACAGTCTCGAAATTTTTCATTATATATGTCGATGTTCTGTCCCTTTCGTAAACAGTTCGTAAAAGGTTTAGTTAGTTTAGCGAAGTTAGGGATAAATTTGCGATTCCATCCAATGGTGCCAAGGAAAGATTTAATTTCTTTTTTCGTTTTTGGTATGTTAAGTTTTTTTATTTTTTCTACTTTCGAGGGATCCGTACTTATACCGTTTTGATTTATAATATAGCCTAAATATTTTGTTGAACTTTTCATGAATTCCGATTTGTCTATCTGAATTTTGAGATTATCTTTTCTTAGTTTGTCGAAAACGAGTTTAATATTATTCAAGTGTTCTAATGTTTTTAAGACTATTATGATGTCATCAAGATATACAAGACAGATTTTATTTAGTAATTCTCCTAGTACAATGTTCATCATGCGTTGAAATGTCGCAGGGGCATTTTTTAAACCGAATGGCATTCTGATGTATTCGTAATGACCAGATGGAGTTGAGAATGCTGTTTTTTCTACATCATTAATATCCATAGGGATTTGATGAAAACCTGAGTGTAAATCCAGCGTTGTAAATTATTTCGAGTAGCCGATGTGATCTAATAATGAATCTATATTTGGAATAGGGTTTTTATCTTTTTTTGTTGAGGTGTTTATTTTTCTAAAGTCTATTACTAAACGTGTTTTTCGTTTGCCGGAGGCGTCTAGTTTTTTAGGAACAATCCAGATGGGGGAGTTCCAAAGGGAATGAGAATGTCTTATAAATTTTAAATCTAACATTTTCTTTATATGCTCTTCAATATCGGTTTCGTAAATTTGAGGTAAACGATAGTTTTTTGTGTGTATTGGTACATTTTCGTTTAGCGTGATTTTATGGGTGCATACATTAGTATGTGACAGATGTTCATTATCTTTCGGAAATAAGTCTTGATAATTTTAAATTATATTTTGTAATTTAATTTTTTTATGGTTTTGTAAGTGTTCGGATCTTATTTGAATGTTATTTATTTCTGATTTATTTAAATTTTTAATATCTTGTAAAGGTCTTTGTTTATTATTTATCTGAATTGTATTACTTTCAAAATCCATTTTGATATCCAATTTTTTAAATGCTTCTATCCCCAATAAAAGGTTGTATTCTTTGTGAAAGTTATAAATGTATTATTTCAAAGGGATTTTATTAAAATTTATTATTACGTATTTATTTATTGTTGATTTAGCATTAACTGTTTTAAACGTTATTTTTTGTTCATATGTTTTTAGTTTTTTATCTCAAAATTTGGTGTAATCATATTTATGCAAGAGCCTGTGTCAAATAATACGATAAAATTTTGAATTTTTAATGATGGTAAATTACTTGTAAGGCTTGACATTACTAGCTCTGTTCTTCCTCTATCTCTGTGTCTACTTCTAAAAAATCGTTCTCTTCAGGGCATTGTTCAATTTGTTCAATTACTTCTTCGTTATTTTGTTCTTGTATTATTTCGTTTATATTAAGATTTTGTTTAAGGCGCGATACTTGCAATCCCTGGGTATCTGCGTTGTTACAAATGTAAAGGGCGAGGAAGCAAAGAGGCAGTCCCAAACGCTACTCGCCGCTACCCCACTTCAACCAAAAACAGTATTGTAGTTACGCCACATATCCCCTTCCAAATTATAACTAGTACATCACTAACAATGTAGTGTTGTGCTTTAATATTCTCCAATTTTATTAGTAAATTAGACAGCAATATTAATTTTTTTTGAGTTTCTTTATTCGGGATTCCGAATATCCAGGCCACGAGTATGACGCGGGTCTTGAAGTTCATAAGGTGTTATCAATTTGAGTTGATTCAAATACTATTGTATTTGTACTTTATAAATATTACTTTTCACAAAAATAAAATTAAATATTGTAAATTACCAATTTTACTTTCTTATACGAAGTATAAGTATTGTAATCATGAAATATTTTGTCGAAATTATTTCGATCTCGAGATTTTAACGGAAATATATCTTTTGACCTTCCCTGAATCGAGTCTGACTATTTTTGAGATGACGTCTATCTGCGTGTGTGTATTCAAACCGGAAGTGCATGTTTACTCTAGTCATTTTTTGCATTTTCTGCTATAACTCAAAAACGGTAGTACTTACAGTAAAATTGTCAGAATGAAAATAAAAGCTATTAATGTTTCGTATAACTTTTATTTAAAAATATTTATCAGAAAATGTACTGGTTACAAAAGAATAAGCTTTTTCAATATTCTGCTATAATTAAAAAACGGTAGTACTTGCAGGAAAATTTGTCAGAATAAAATTAAAAGATATTAATATTTCGCATAACTTTTACTTGAAAATGTTTTTCAGAAAAGGTACTGGTTTCAAAATAAGAGTTATTTTCAATATTCAGCTTTATCTCAAATCCGGTAGTACAAAAACGGTAGTACTTACAGTAAAATTAGTAAAAATGAAAATAACAGATATTAATATTTAGCAAAACTTTTATTTAAAAATATTTTTCAGAAAAGATACAGGTTACAAAAATAATAAGTTATTTTCAATATTACATTTAATACTTCTCACGCCTCCTGCATTGACTTCACGCTGTATATATACGGGTATGCGGATAGTTTGCCGCTGAACCTCAGATGTATAAGAAATAAAAATTATAAGAAAGTTCAGTAACAGACACATCAGCTTTTTTTCTTAGAATATGCCTGTCTACGCGTAGATAAACGGGGATTTTGTTTGGTATCTTTTTCACCTTTTGCCATAATTTATATATGCGTTGGTATGACAAACAAAGCAATAACATAAATTACACGATATATGGAAAAATTCTTTATTCAATATTCTAACAAAAATCAATTGTCGTTTGCCCATGAATACCTACTCAATAGGAAATAAAACATTCGCATATTTGGATCAGATTTTTTTTAATATTCATACAATGTAACAAATATAGTTTTGTGTAATTACATTTATATTAAATATATTTCTCCCGCCAAAACGGTAACAATGATTATCACTTTTTCCATTTCGACAAAGGATATATAATCGTATTATTGGAAGTTGGAATAAAATTATTTAGACCGAATAGATAATTTTAGAGGGTTAAATAAAACATTATTAGAATTTGAAATAATATAGTGAAGATCGCTTCGATAATTTTAGAAATATAAAAAAGTATTCCAATCTATAAAATAGTATTGTAAAAACGAAAAATAATTTCTGCCGTTTATCACCAAAGAACCAAAGATTTTCTTATAATAGTATGTATATTTCAATTTCAAGTAGACGAAAGGGGGGAATGGCTCCGCCTTGTGCTATCGCAAAGCAATAATATTATTGTTTCGAACAAATTGCTATAGTAGAGACATCTATCCATCATAATTCTTATTAAAAACACCTGCTCGTATATTCGAAATAAAACAATAGTTAGGAAAGGTAATGCATTTTTTTTAAAACGTATGCAAGGTTTAATTCTTAAACTACACTGCTCCGTGAAGTTTTTCGTAAAAATGTTACTTATGTAGGCGTAATAATGCCGTAAAAAACGTATCAATTTGTGAATATTTAGTATTTATTTACATTAGTATAATTAAACGTACATTAGATTTAAGCACGGACCCGTGTAGAGACATCCTTTGTGAACATAATCATATTTTATCAAGTATGATAAAGTAATGTGTATTAGCTTCAGAACGAATATGCCAACCACCGTTTTTCCTACTTTTATCACTACAAGTATCGCGCCTTAATAGTTTGTATGGACATTGGTTGTGTTATACGTGTTTGTTGTGTCATGGGTTTGGGTGTAAAATTTCTACGTGTGTCGTAATAGTTTTTTACATTCTTACGTGGTGCAAAATTTTGATTTTTATTAAATGTTGGTTTTCTTGAGAGTTCGATTGGTGTTGAAGGAAACTGGTTACCAGGGAATTTCTTGGGGGGTATATTAAAGGAAAAATTTTGTTTTTCTTTCAACATGGGTAATTGATTCTGCGTTGAAACGTAAAATTCATTTCTAAGTAATTGTTCACGTTCTTCAAGTGTGCTTGGATTTTTTACAATAAAAGATCCTCTTATTGAATTTGGTAAAAGTGAAAAGAAATAAGATACTATCAATTTCTGTGTTTCTTTTATTATTGTATTTTTTTTGTAATTGTGAATACTCTTTTAGGGCAATTTTTGATTTGTGAAAGTTAGAATCAAGAGTCAGTTGTTCTCAGTCTACCGTGTTTTTCTAACAGAATTCTTATCAATTACCAATGTTATCTAAAACTAACATCTGTGGACAACTATAACTAAACAAACGATAAAATATATAATTAGACATTATAATGTAATCTTAAATACCAATACATAATTAATATATATACATTATCATATATACATATATACATTATCATATATACATATATACATTATCATATATACATTATCATTAATACATATTTACATTATCATATATACATATATAAATTATCATATATACACATATACATTATAATATATACATATATACATTATCATATATACAATATCATATATACATATATACAATATCATATATACATATATACATTATCATATATACATATATACATTATCATATATACATATATACATTATCAAATATACATATATACATTATCATATATACATATATACATTATCATATATACATTATCATATATACATATATACATTAACATATATACATATATACTTTATCATATAAACATATATATACATTATCATATATACATATATACAATATCATATATACATTTATACATAATCATATATACATATATACATTATCATATATACAAATATACATTACCATATATACATATATATATTATCATATATACATATATACATTATCATATATACATATATACATAATCATATATACATATATACATTAACATATACACATATATACATTATCATATATACATATATACATTATCTTATATACATATATTCATTATCATATATGCATATATAAATTATCATATATACATTATCATATATACATAGAAACATTATCATATATACATATAAACATTATCATATATACATATATACATTATCATATATACATATATACATTATCATTTATACATATATACTTTATCATATATACATATTTACATTATCATATATACATATATACATTGTCAAATATACATATATACATTATCATATATACATAATCATATATACATATATACATTATCATATATACATATATACATTATCATATATACATTATCATATATACAAATATACATTATCATATATACATATATACATCATCATATATACATAATCATATATACATATATACATTATCATATATACATATATACATTATCATATATACATATATACATTATCCTATGTGCATATATACATTATCATATATATATATCTCCATTATCATATATACATACATATATATATATATATATATATATATATATATATATATATATATATATATAAAATGTATGTATATACATATACACATATACATATACATATACACATATACATATACACATATACATATACACATATACATATACACATATACATATACACATATACATATACACATATACATATACACATATACATATACACATATACATATACACATATACATATACACATATACATATACACATATACATATACGCATATAAATATACACATATACATATCCACATATACATATACACATATACATATGCACATATACATATACACATATACATATACACATATACATATACACATATACATATACACATATACATATACACATATACATATACACATATACATATACACATAAACATATACACATATACATAAACACATATACATATACACATATACATATACACATATACATATACACATATACATATACACATATACATATACACATATACATATACACATATACATATACACATATACATATACACATATACATATACACATATACATATACACATATACATATACACATATACATATACACATATACATATACACATAAACATATACACATATACATATACACATATACATATACACATATACATATACACATATACATATACACATATACATATACACATATACATATACACATATACATATACACATATACATATACATATACACATATACATATACACATATACATATACACAAATACATATACACATATACATATACACATATACATATACACATATACATATACACATATACATATACACATATACATATACACATATACATATACACATATACATATACACATATACACATATACATATACACATATACATATACACATATACATATACACATATACATATACACATATACATATACATATACATATACACATATACATATACACATATACATATACACATATCCATATACACATATACATCTACACATATACATATACACATATACATATACACATATATATATATATATATATATATATATATATATATATATATATATATATATATATATATATATACATATACACATACACATATCCATATACACATATACATATACACATATACATATACACATATACATATACACATATATACATATACACTTATATATACATATACACTTATACACATATACATATACACATATACATATGCACATATAAATATACACATATACATATACACATATACATATACATATATACAAATACACATATACATATACACATATACATATACACAATACGTATACACATATACAAATACACAGATACATATACACATATACATATACACATACACATATACATATACACATATACATATACACATATACATATACACATATACATATACACATATACATATACACATATACATATACACATATACATATACACATATACATATAAACATATACATATACACATATACATATACACATATACATATACACATATACATATACACATATACATATACACATATACATATACACATATACATATACACATATACATATACACATATACATATACACATATACATATACACATATACATATACACATATACATATACACATATACATATACACATATACATATACACATATACATATACACATATACATATACACATATACATATACACATATACATATACACATATACATATACACATATACATATACACATATACATATACACATATACATATACACATATACATATACACATATACATATACACATATACATATACACATATACATATACACATATACATATACACATATACATATACACATATACATATACACATATACATATACACATATACATATACACATATACATATACACATATACATATACACATATACATATACACATATACATATACACATATACATATACACATATACATATACACATATACATATACACATATACATATACACATATACATATACACATATACATATACACATATACATATACACATATA
Source organism: Nebria brevicollis (assembly GCA_944738965.1). NCBI lineage: Eukaryota > Metazoa > Arthropoda > Insecta > Coleoptera > Carabidae > Nebria > Nebria brevicollis. The sequence continues at coordinate 53,554 of CALYJB010000067.1, forward strand.
CATATACACATATACATATACACATATACATATACACATATACATATACACATATACATAT
>CALYJB010000068.1:0-2500 GCA_944738965.1 Nebria brevicollis
CGAACTACTGTGTGTTGTGTGTGTGCGCATGTGTGTGTACTGTTGTTTAATCAAGTACATGTTAGGACAGAGTGTTTTCCTCTGTCTAAATTTAGTAGCAATGATTGAACGCGAATACAAAACAGCAACAGCAGCAACAGCAACAGCAGCAGCAGCAACAGAAGCAACAGCAGAGACAGCAGAAACACACACACACACTAGTGGTGGCAGCGGTGTATACTGAAGACCGGCAGTCTGGTAATTGTAATACGACCCTCAGCCAGGCGTAGTCCAGGAACAGTATCCGAGGACCGCAATATGCGTTCGAAATGTCGATGTTCATGTGTCCTGCAGTTCACAAGTTGACGCGCATTTAGCTGCGTTCTTCATCGACCCACGAGCCGAGTGATCCACCGTTCAGGGTTATATTTGTTAGGATTATAATAATATTCATTCATTTTCCGCCACACACAATTCTTTATTGATCATCATCATCAACAGCATAATAATAATAATAATAAAAAATTTTTGTATAATAATGGTCACCACACACAGACACATATTATATGTGTCACCGATCAGACACTAACCACTCACCACTGCCCCCCCCAATTGTAAATGTGTAAGGCCGAGTCAAAACCTTACACACACATTATATTCATATATATGTATATATATATAGCAAATGGCTATCGTCCACTGGTGCGACGATTGAGTGACTAGCCGTCGTCGGTGACTTATTCTTGCGTGTTGCGTGTGAGTGTGTTGTTACAAATAACTAGTCCCTACTAGCGCAAACTGGCCTGTGTGTACTGCATTATCACCGCACGTCTCTCTATCTGCTGTGCGAGTCAATGTGTGTCTTTTCTCACCACTTAAATTTAATGATGTACAGAGGAGACCGTGTCCCTCCTCTGCTAGTGGTAGAAAAGACATCACCACAACAGTATTTTATAAATATGTAGAGACCGTCACAGCGATGGGTCAGACAGACACACAAAACTAGTCGTCGCACAATAAGTGTAATTGTCGATGCAACAAACAGCAACATCAGCGTCAACAACAGCAACAAGAATAATTTTTGATAATTTCCGGGGGTTTCTTTTAATAGATGTGTGAGTGTGGATGTACGAGGGGGTAACATACACAACATCACCTAACACTCAGTGCTATATAACGGTTATCCCTATATGTTTATATACGTTATTGGCCAATGAGTGGTGATACACACAAACATCACACGTATATACCTCACATACAACACATACAACCTACCAACACTGTTGGACACTTTCACAAGCAATTACCCCGTGACTCGGTGTTAGGCTCTGTTTACTGGTGCATACACAGATTCAAACCTAACAATCACAAACCGCGGTGCGCATACACGTTTCCATGTCATATCGCGAGAGGCTTCTGTGTTGTGCGTAGTGAGGTGTGTGAGAAAGTTTGTGTATATCGATTTGTCTCATTATCGTTGTACGACATCTCGTCCTCTTCCAAACCACACACCCATACCATACTATACCATACGATATACCATACATAACCACAACACAAATCTAAATATATATGTACATTTTACATTTCTCAACATACACAGTCAGCACACACAGCTCGTGTGTTTGTCAGTCAGTGTAGATCGATATAATATATATATGATGTGTGCGTTATGTATATAATGTATATATTATAAATGCTAAGTATGTTGATGGATAATATAGAGAAGATAAGAGTAACGTGAGATGAAGCCACCATCATCATCATCATCATCATCATCTTCAGTGCCACCAATATTATACACATATAAAAATGTATATTATAAAATATCACATTTTCACTCTGTCCCCCTGTTTACGAAATTTTATTATGTGGACTGTTTAGGATCAAGTGTCCGGTCGTTACAGAGAGTGTATATGGTGTTGCCCGTGCACATTTCTCAATTTTTATTTATATATTTGTTTCTTTCTTTAGAGACACAGTAATGATCCTTCCGCAGGTTCACCTACGGAAACCTTGTTACGACTTTTACTTCCTCTAAATGATCAAGTTCGGTCATCTTCCCAGCGACATCGGCAAATGTCGAAACGCCGGCCGAGTACCAGTCCGAAGACCTCACTAAATCATTCAATCGGTAGTAGCGACGGGCGGTGTGTACAAAGGGCAGGGACTTAATCAACACGAGTTTATGACTCGCGCTTACTGGGAATTCCTCGTTCATGGGGAATAATTGCAATCCCCAATCCCTAGCACGAAGGAGGTTCAGCGGGTTACCCGGACCATTCGGCCAGGGAAGACACGCTGATTCCTTCAGTGTAGCGCGCGTGCGGCCCAGAACATCTAAGGGCATCACAGACCTGTTATTGCTCAATCTCATACGGCTATAAGCCGTTTGTCCCCCTAAGAAGATTAAAATGTACGCCGGTAGTAAAAACCACAACATTCCGCCCGCACGAAGCCGCAAAATGCTCGCACAGTGTATGAACACCGATTGAAACACCGACGAACAAACGTACGGTTA
>CALYJB010000068.1:10000-15000 GCA_944738965.1 Nebria brevicollis
GACGTCCCATGTAAAACGTTACCAGTGTGCTACCACAGGCGAGGTGATTGAATCTCTCCCTTCGAATAGTTCGGGTTTCTCAGGTTTACCCCTGAACGGTTTCACGTACTATTGAACTCTCTCTTCAAAGTTCTTTTCAACTTTCCCTCACGGTACTTGTTCGCTATCGGTCTCGTGGTTATATTTAGCCTTAGATGGAGTTTACCACCCACTTAGAGCTGCACTCTCAAGCAACCCGACTCTAAGGAGAAACCCACCCGGACGTGGTAACGGTCACTACGGGCCTGGCACCCTCTATGGGTGTGTGGCCCCGTTCAAGAAGGACTTGGACACGTTACACACTTACCGCGTTAACTGGGCTCTCCTAAACACCACATTGCCCTGTAGCCGTTTCCGACTACGGGCTTCGGTGCTGGGCTTTTCCCTGTTCGCTCGCCGCTACTAAGGGAATCCTTGTTAGTTTCTTTTCCTCCGCTTAGTAATATGCTTAAATTCAGCGGGTAGTCACACCTGCTCTGAGGTCGCATAAATAAATATAGATATAGATATATATTAATATATTTCTATTATATATTATTAAAAACTTTCACGATATATGCTATATCGTTATCAGAGAATACAAGTTGCACATACACACAGAACACGTATTACGTTTCCTGCACTCATAATGTACAAAAACCATTATAAACACACACATCGTAATCAACAGGCAGGTCCGAGAGACAATATGTGCAATATGTGTAGTTGTTGGTTTCGTAACACTCGGCCTCTTTGACATTTTTTTGGTGTATAACATACACACACACACACACACAAAATAAAAAAACACTCATATAGAAAAAGATATCTCAATTGACACCACCTCTACGTCTCAAGTAGACGACCCAAACTCACACCAGTCGTCACCATAAATTCTCTAACCACGGCATATATCACACATCATAACCAAATAGCCAATACAGTTTATGTAGAATATAACTATAGACGTATTATGAAGGAGTGGTGGTGATCTACACCACCATCACCAACATGACTGCACGAACAAATTTGCTATATAGTGTATATTGGAATATCTCAAGTGGCCGTCACATTTGTAGTTTACATAGATTTTCAGTGTATTAGAATCATCATCCGCATGCAGCATACAATAACGATACACGGTGTTTTTGACGTAAGTTACGGACAGAGTATAGTGAGAACATGAACAACGTCAGGTCACTTACACTCTACATCATCGCAAACAGTGTATATAGTTAGGTAAAGAGAGTGATCGCGTGTAAAAGGTCTTGATCGGTATAGGGGGCAACTACAACAGCAACAACATTTTTCGTATATATTTCCCCACATACAAATATACTACACAAACTGCCTCAGAATTGTATTGTATAACGGAGAGTGTGACAAATGTTAGATATATAATTAAGTGAACATACACAACAACACAACAACACATATATATATGTATAATGTGTGATTTTGTAAACTGATCTGTGCTATATAGTTCAAAGCAAACACTGTGCGCTTAAATGTTGAACGTAACAATTTGTAAGAGTAGGGACGCTTGGTCTTTGCTTGAACGACCACTGGAATCGTGTAAGTGTGCACAAGTATACGTACGAGTAGTAGTAAACTTGTTTAATTGCACAAATACAGAGACACTGGGACACGTCCAGACCGATTGTATACTCTTGTTACTTAACACACACACAGTGAGTGACAGTGAACACACAGTTTTAACATTCACAACACAATATAGTAATATATAATATATATTTATATATAGTGTGTGTTTGCGTGCAGAGATTCCCTCTAATAACTAACATTGCACTAGCATCTCCTCAATAAACTCCCACAGCGTATTGATAGTAATATACTTTATATAGATATGTGGGTGTGTATAGAAATATAAAAACATTGGAGTGATGATGTTGCCACAAGTTCCTATAACCCTGCCATACAAGAGACTTCTAAATTTGAACACTCACTTACAGAACAACTGTTCTCATAATGATAATAATGATATTATTATGTATATTATGTGATAATGTAAAGACGGACGAGCGCTACCCACTCTGGTCACACTCTGGCCGCACAGCATTAATACGTAAAGACACACTAAAATGTGTGTAAAGTTATACGAGTATGCGATGTTTAATATATAAATGTGATAATAATACGACTATGCGTTCTCTAGCGTTTGTGCCGTTGACTTGAGACCGATATATACACACAAAATTGTATTGGCATATACGGCTTGGTTTCTTTCTTTCTATATAGTTATTTATAATAGCTATAAATATGATATAAAGTGTAGTATAGAGAGTAAAATATTATGGTTTCTAGTGGTGTGTAGGACGACACACACGAGACGACAGTGATGTCGATATCTATGATTTTTCTATAATATTAGAGTGAATTTATATATGTATGTATTAATGTATATATATATGCTAGTACCATGACAGAAGAGGCTTCTCTTTGTGAAACTACTGACAACAACAACAGCAGCAGCAGCACACTGACTACTACGGTGTTGTCGGATTGTGTTTTGGTCTATTATGTACGAGTACAAGTCACACCGTGTGTGTATGTGTTTGAGTATCTTAATAACACATATACGCTACCGGTTAGGTTTGCGACGAACTGTATCAACATATAACACATCAGATGCCCGCGCGTCTATAGCGCTTGACAAGTGAGTGGTGTTTTACTACTCAGTCGCCGCTCACCTTCTATTTAAGGAACCGGGCTGGGTTTGGTATATTAAACTGTATACATGTTTAAAAAAGTCCCAGTCCACAGAGTGTTCTCTGTATATCTAAATATATTCCAATATATTGAATATTGATAATAAATAAAATAATACACATATTCACTACGGGGACTCCTCTGTCACACAGAGTAGAGTACAGACTATGAAATGGTGGTGTGTTGTGTTTTGTAGGTGTGTGTGTGTGTGTATATTGTACGTCTGCGAGTGCAAAATCACAGACGCACACACATCATCTACAACATCAACCGGCAAACACACAAACATCAACCAGCCACACGCACAGACGGCAGAACAATTTTATACATCAGAATAACCCCAACGCCGGATACCCAACATCGCCTGACATCTATTACACAGCAACACATAACCACCGGTGTGTGTGTGTGTGCGCCGTGAATCTGCTCGCGTTGTCTGTATACTCGAACTACTGTGTGTTGTGTGTGTGCGCATGTGTGTGTACTGTTGTTTAATCAAGTACATGTTAGAGACAGAGTGTTTTCCTCTGTCTAAATTTAGTAGCAATGATTGAACGCGAATACAAAACAGCAACAGCAGCAACAGCAACAGCAGCAGCAGCAACAGAAGCAACAGCAGAGACAGCAGAAACACACACACACACTAGTGGTGGCAGCGGTGTATACTGAAGACCGGCAGTCTGGTAATTGTAATACGACCCTCAGCCAGGCGTAGTCCAGGAACAGTATCCGAGGACCGCAATATGCGTTCGAAATGTCGATGTTCATGTGTCCTGCAGTTCACAAGTTGACGCGCATTTAGCTGCGTTCTTCATCGACCCACGAGCCGAGTGATCCACCGTTCAGGGTTATATTTGTTAGGATTATAATAATATTCATTCATTTTCCGCCACACACAATTCTTTATTGATCATCATCATCAACAGCATAATAATAATAATAATAAAAAATTTTTGTATAATAATGGTCACCACACACAGACACATATTATATGTGTCACCGATCAGACACTAACCACTCACCACTGCCCCCCCCAATTGTAAATGTGTAAGGCCGAGTCAAAACCTTACACACACATTATATTCATATATATGTATATATATATAGCAAATGGCTATCGTCCACTGGTGCGACGATTGAGTGACTAGCCGTCGTCGGTGACTTATTCTTGCGTGTTGCGTGTGAGTGTGTTGTTACAAATAACTAGTCCCTACTAGCGCAAACTGGCCTGTGTGTACTGCATTATCACCGCACGTCTCTCTATCTGCTGTGCGAGTCAATGTGTGTCTTTTCTCACCACTTAAATTTAATGATGTACAGAGGAGACCGTGTCCCTCCTCTGCTAGTGGTAGAAAAGACATCACCACAACAGTATTTTATAAATATGTAGAGACCGTCACAGCGATGGGTCAGACAGACACACAAAACTAGTCGTCGCACAATAAGTGTAATTGTCGATGCAACAAACAGCAACATCAGCGTCAACAACAGCAACAAGAATAATTTTTGATAATTTCCGGGGGTTTCTTTTAATAGATGTGTGAGTGTGGATGTACGAGGGGGTAACATACACAACATCACCTAACACTCAGTGCTATATAACGGTTATCCCTATATGTTTATATACGTTATTGGCCAATGAGTGGTGATACACACAAACATCACACGTATATACCTCACATACAACACATACAACCTACCAACACTGTTGGACACTTTCACAAGCAATTACCCCGTGACTCGGTGTTAGGCTCTGTTTACTGGTGCATACACAGATTCAAACCTAACAATCACAAACCGCGGTGCGCATACACGTTTCCATGTCATATCGCGAGAGGCTTCTGTGTTGTGCGTAGTGAGGTGTGTGAGAAAGTTTGTGTATATCGATTTGTCTCATTATCGTTGTACGACATCTCGTCCTCTTCCAAACCACACACCCATACCATACTATACCATACGATATACCATACATAACCACAACACAAATCTAAATATATATGTACATTTTACATTTCTCAACATACACAGTCAGCACACACAGCTCGTGTGTTTGTCAGTCAGTGTAGATCGATATAATATATATATGATGTGTGCGTTATGTATATAATGTATATATTATAAATGCTAAGTATGTTGATGGATAATATAGAGAAGATAAGAGTAACGTGAGATGAAGCCACCATCATCATCATCATCATCATCATCTTCAGTGCCACCAATATTATACACATATAAAAATGTATATTATAAAA
>CALYJB010000068.1:22500-37500 GCA_944738965.1 Nebria brevicollis
TTTCCCCTGACTTCATCCTGACCTGGCATAGGTCACCATCTTTCGGGTCCCAGCGTGTACGCTCTAGATCCGCCCCAACTCGCAATGAGTGTGAGGGACGGTCCGGGAGTGCGAGGCTTCACCGACAATTGGGAAGCCCATCTTCCCTTAGTTTATGTAAAAATTATAAACTTTTACTTTCATTTCGCCTTTAGGTTTAGTTTGTGTATCTGACCCAATGACTCGCGTACATGCTAGACTCCTTGGTCCGTGTTTCAAGACGGGTCCTGAAAGTACCCAAAGCTCAGACGTCGCCGACGGGTGACGCGGGATCGGTTACATAGCCCATGCGACCAACAGTAATGCGAGTGCGGAATCGGCACCAGTCCAATTTCCACGGTCTACACAGAGTTTACTTGTCACAGGGGTGTGAAAACGCTCCGCTACAAAAGAGCAGCGACCCACCACCTGACGGTTTCTACCATCGAGTCACCTGCCGGGATACCGCTAAGGTCTGTGCGACAACAGGCACGCTACTGCGAATAAACTCAGCAAACGGTGTTGCCGTACAGGCTGTACCATAGACAAGTGCCCAATGGGTCGCGACGCATCTACTAGGATAGAAATGCACACCTCCTGCAGTAAACAGCACTGATAACGGGGCGTCCAGCACTACAACGGCGCGAACCGAGGCAGCACGAAGACGTCCCATGTAAAACGTTACCAGTGTGCTACCACAGGCGAGGTGATTGAATCTCTCCCTTCGAATAGTTCGGGTTTCTCAGGTTTACCCCTGAACGGTTTCACGTACTATTGAACTCTCTCTTCAAAGTTCTTTTCAACTTTCCCTCACGGTACTTGTTCGCTATCGGTCTCGTGGTTATATTTAGCCTTAGATGGAGTTTACCACCCACTTAGAGCTGCACTCTCAAGCAACCCGACTCTAAGGAGAAACCCACCCGGACGTGGTAACGGTCACTACGGGCCTGGCACCCTCTATGGGTGTGTGGCCCCGTTCAAGAAGGACTTGGACACGTTACACACTTACCGCGTTAACTGGGCTCTCCTAAACACCACATTGCCCTGTAGCCGTTTCCGACTACGGGCTTCGGTGCTGGGCTTTTCCCTGTTCGCTCGCCGCTACTAAGGGAATCCTTGTTAGTTTCTTTTCCTCCGCTTAGTAATATGCTTAAATTCAGCGGGTAGTCACACCTGCTCTGAGGTCGCATAAATAAATATAGATATAGATATATATTAATATATTTCTATTATATATTATTAAAAACTTTCACGATATATGCTATATCGTTATCAGAGAATACAAGTTGCACATACACACAGAACACGTATTACGTTTCCTGCACTCATAATGTACAAAAACCATTATAAACACACACATCGTAATCAACAGGCAGGTCCGAGAGACAATATGTGCAATATGTGTAGTTGTTGGTTTCGTAACACTCGGCCTCTTTGACATTTTTTTGGTGTATAACATACACACACACACACACACAAAATAAAAAAACACTCATATAGAAAAAGATATCTCAATTGACACCACCTCTACGTCTCAAGTAGACGACCCAAACTCACACCAGTCGTCACCATAAATTCTCTAACCACGGCATATATCACACATCATAACCAAATAGCCAATACAGTTTATGTAGAATATAACTATAGACGTATTATGAAGGAGTGGTGGTGATCTACACCACCATCACCAACATGACTGCACGAACAAATTTGCTATATAGTGTATATTGGAATATCTCAAGTGGCCGTCACATTTGTAGTTTACATAGATTTTCAGTGTATTAGAATCATCATCCGCATGCAGCATACAATAACGATACACGGTGTTTTTGACGTAAGTTACGGACAGAGTATAGTGAGAACATGAACAACGTCAGGTCACTTACACTCTACATCATCGCAAACAGTGTATATAGTTAGGTAAAGAGAGTGATCGCGTGTAAAAGGTCTTGATCGGTATAGGGGGCAACTACAACAGCAACAACATTTTTCGTATATATTTCCCCACATACAAATATACTACACAAACTGCCTCAGAATTGTATTGTATAACGGAGAGTGTGACAAATGTTAGATATATAATTAAGTGAACATACACAACAACACAACAACACATATATATATGTATAATGTGTGATTTTGTAAACTGATCTGTGCTATATAGTTCAAAGCAAACACTGTGCGCTTAAATGTTGAACGTAACAATTTGTATGAGTAGGGACGCTTGGTCTTTGCTTGAACGACCACTGGAATCGTGTAAGTGTGCACAAGTATACGTACGAGTAGTAGTAAACTTGTTTAATTGCACAAATACAGAGACACTGGGACACGTCCAGACCGATTGTATACTCTTGTTACTTAACACACACACAGTGAGTGACAGTGAACACACAGTTTTAACATTCACAACACAATATAGTAATATATAATATATATTTATATATAGTGTGTGTTTGCGTGCAGAGATTCCCTCTAATAACTAACATTGCACTAGCATCTCCTCAATAAACTCCCACAGCGTATTGATAGTAATATACTTTATATAGATATGTGGGTGTGTATAGAAATATAAAAACATTGGAGTGATGATGTTGCCACAAGTTCCTATAACCCTGCCATACAAGAGACTTCTAAATTTGAACACTCACTTACAGAACAACTGTTCTCATAATGATAATAATGATATTATTATGTATATTATGTGATAATGTAAAGACGGACGAGCGCTACCCACTCTGGTCACACTCTGGCCGCACAGCATTAATACGTAAAGACACACTAAAATGTGTGTAAAGTTATACGAGTATGCGATGTTTAATATATAAATGTGATAATAATACGACTATGCGTTCTCTAGCGTTTGTGCCGTTGACTTGAGACCGATATATACACACAAAATTGTATTGGCATATACGGCTTGGTTTCTTTCTTTCTATATAGTTATTTATAATAGCTATAAATATGATATAAAGTGTAGTATAGAGAGTAAAATATTATGGTTTCTAGTGGTGTGTAGGACGACACACACGAGACGACAGTGATGTCGATATCTATGATTTTTCTATAATATTAGAGTGAATTTATATATGTATGTATTAATGTATATATATATGCTAGTACCATGACAGAAGAGGCTTCTCTTTGTGAAACTACTGACAACAACAACAGCAGCAGCAGCACACTGACTACTACGGTGTTGTCGGATTGTGTTTTGGTCTATTATGTACGAGTACAAGTCACACGCGTGTGTGTATGTGTTTGAGTATCTTAATAACACATATACGCTACCGGTTAGGTTTGCGACGAACTGTATCAACATATAACACATCAGATGCCCGCGCGTCTATAGCGCTTGACAAGTGAGTGGTGTTTTACTACTCAGTCGCCGCTCACCTTCTATTTAAGGAACCGGGCTGGGTTTGGTATATTAAACTGTATACATGTTTAAAAAAGTCCCAGTCCACAGAGTGTTCTCTGTATATCTAAATATATTCCAATATATTGAATATTGATAATAAATAAAATAATACACATATTCACTACGGGGACTCCTCTGTCACACAGAGTAGAGTACAGACTATGAAATGGTGGTGTGTTGTGTTTTGTAGGTGTGTGTGTGTGTGTATATTGTACGTCTGCGAGTGCAAAATCACAGACGCACACACATCATCTACAACATCAACCGGCAAACACACAAACATCAACCAGCCACACGCACAGACGGCAGAACAATTTTATACATCAGAATAACCCCAACGCCGGATACCCAACATCGCCTGACATCTATTACACAGCAACACATAACCACCGGTGTGTGTGTGTGTGCGCCGTGAATCTGCTCGCGTTGTCTGTATACTCGAACTACTGTGTGTTGTGTGTGTGCGCATGTGTGTGTACTGTTGTTTAATCAAGTACATGTTAGAGACAGAGTGTTTTCCTCTGTCTAAATTTAGTAGCAATGATTGAACGCGAATACAAAACAGCAACAGCAGCAACAGCAACAGCAGCAGCAGCAACAGAAGCAACAGCAGAGACAGCAGAAACACACACACACACTAGTGGTGGCAGCGGTGTATACTGAAGACCGGCAGTCTGGTAATTGTAATACGACCCTCAGCCAGGCGTAGTCCAGGAACAGTATCCGAGGACCGCAATATGCGTTCGAAATGTCGATGTTCATGTGTCCTGCAGTTCACAAGTTGACGCGCATTTAGCTGCGTTCTTCATCGACCCACGAGCCGAGTGATCCACCGTTCAGGGTTATATTTGTTAGGATTATAATAATATTCATTCATTTTCCGCCACACACAATTCTTTATTGATCATCATCATCAACAGCATAATAATAATAATAATAAAAAATTTTTGTATAATAATGGTCACCACACACAGACACATATTATATGTGTCACCGATCAGACACTAACCACTCACCACTGCCCCCCCCAATTGTAAATGTGTAAGGCCGAGTCAAAACCTTACACACACATTATATTCATATATATGTATATATATATAGCAAATGGCTATCGTCCACTGGTGCGACGATTGAGTGACTAGCCGTCGTCGGTGACTTATTCTTGCGTGTTGCGTGTGAGTGTGTTGTTACAAATAACTAGTCCCTACTAGCGCAAACTGGCCTGTGTGTACTGCATTATCACCGCACGTCTCTCTATCTGCTGTGCGAGTCAATGTGTGTCTTTTCTCACCACTTAAATTTAATGATGTACAGAGGAGACCGTGTCCCTCCTCTGCTAGTGGTAGAAAAGACATCACCACAACAGTATTTTATAAATATGTAGAGACCGTCACAGCGATGGGTCAGACAGACACACAAAACTAGTCGTCGCACAATAAGTGTAATTGTCGATGCAACAAACAGCAACATCAGCGTCAACAACAGCAACAAGAATAATTTTTGATAATTTCCGGGGGTTTCTTTTAATAGATGTGTGAGTGTGGATGTACGAGGGGGTAACATACACAACATCACCTAACACTCAGTGCTATATAACGGTTATCCCTATATGTTTATATACGTTATTGGCCAATGAGTGGTGATACACACAAACATCACACGTATATACCTCACATACAACACATACAACCTACCATCACTGTTGGACACTTTCACAAGCAATTACCCCGTGACTCGGTGTTAGGCTCTGTTTACTGGTGCATACACAGATTCAAACCTAACAATCACAAACCGCGGTGCGCATACACGTTTCCATGTCATATCGCGAGAGGCTTCTGTGTTGTGCGTAGTGAGGTGTGTGAGAAAGTTTGTGTATATCGATTTGTCTCATTATCGTTGTACGACATCTCGTCCTCTTCCAAACCACACACCCATACCATACTATACCATACGATATACCATACATAACCACAACACAAATCTAAATATATATGTACATTTTACATTTCTCAACATACACAGTCAGCACACACAGCTCGTGTGTTTGTCAGTCAGTGTAGATCGATATAATATATATATGATGTGTGCGTTATGTATATAATGTATATATTATAAATGCTAAGTATGTTGATGGATAATATAGAGAAGATAAGAGTAACGTGAGATGAAGCCACCATCATCATCATCATCATCATCATCTTCAGTGCCACCAATATTATACACATATAAAAATGTATATTATAAAATATCACATTTTCACTCTGTCCCCCTGTTTACGAAATTTTATTATGTGGACTGTTTAGGATCAAGTGTCCGGTCGTTACAGAGAGTGTATATGGTGTTGCCCGTGCACATTTCTCAATTTTTATTTATATATTTGTTTCTTTCTTTAGAGACACAGTAATGATCCTTCCGCAGGTTCACCTACGGAAACCTTGTTACGACTTTTACTTCCTCTAAATGATCAAGTTCGGTCATCTTCCCAGCGACATCGGCAAATGTCGAAACGCCGGCCGAGTACCAGTCCGAAGACCTCACTAAATCATTCAATCGGTAGTAGCGACGGGCGGTGTGTACAAAGGGCAGGGACTTAATCAACACGAGTTTATGACTCGCGCTTACTGGGAATTCCTCGTTCATGGGGAATAATTGCAATCCCCAATCCCTAGCACGAAGGAGGTTCAGCGGGTTACCCGGACCATTCGGCCAGGGAAGACACGCTGATTCCTTCAGTGTAGCGCGCGTGCGGCCCAGAACATCTAAGGGCATCACAGACCTGTTATTGCTCAATCTCATACGGCTATAAGCCGTTTGTCCCTCTAAGAAGATTAAAATGTACGCCGGTAGTAAAAACCACAACATTCCGCCCGCACGAAGCCGCAAAATGCTCGCACAGTGTATGAACACCGATTGAAACACCGACGAACAAACGTACGGTTAGTACGGAAGATGTGAGCCTTCGAGATACCGGTAGAGTACGCCTATTTAGCAGGCTAGAGTCTCGTTCGTTATCGGAATTAACCAGACAAATCGCTCTACCAACTAAGAACGACCATGCACCACCACCCACCGAATCAAGAAAGAGCTATCAATCTGTCAATCCTTCCGGTGTCCGGGCCTGGTGAGGTTCCCCGTGTTGAGTCAAATTAAGCCGCAGGCTCCACTCCTTGTGGTGCCCTTCCGTCAATTCCTTTAAGTTTCAGCTTTGCAACCATACTTCCCCCGGAACCCAAAAGCTTTGGTTTCCCGGAAGCTGCCCGTCGAGTCATCGGAGGAACATCGACGGATCGCTAGCTGGCATCGTTTATGGTCAGAACTAGGGCGGTATCTGATCGCCTTCGAACCTCTGACTTTCGTTCTTGATTAATGAAAACATTTTTGGCAAATGCTTTCGCTTCTGTCCGTCTTGCGACGATCCAAGAATTTCACCTCTAACGTCGCAATACGAATGCCCCCATCCGTCCCTATTAATCATTACCTCGGGGTTCCGAAAACCAACAAAATAGAACCGAGGTCCTGTTCCATTATTCCATGCACATAGTATTCAGGCGAAATTTTAGCCTGCTTTGAGCACTCTAATTTGTTCAAAGTAAACGTGCCGGCCCGCCTCGACACTCAATTAAGAGCACCGCGACAGGATTTAAAAAAGTCGGAAGGATCACCGAGCACCCGGGAATTCTGTACGCGCGTTATGCACGCACAGACCCCAGACAATACTGAGCGATTGGTCTTCCACCGGCAGGACGTCCCGTGAGACGTGCCAGTTAGCACCGCGGGCGGTGAACCGACAGCACGGGACACAGATTCAACTACGAGCTTTTTAACCGCAACAACTTTAATATACGCTATTGGAGCTGGAATTACCGCGGCTGCTGGCACCAGACTTGCCCTCCAATTGGTCCTTGTTAAAGGATTTAAAGTGTACTCATTCCGATTACGGGGCCTCGGATGAGTCCCGTATCGTTATTTTTCGTCACTACCTCCCCGTGCCGGGAGTGGGTAATTTGCGCGCCTGCTGCCTTCCTTGGATGTGGTAGCCGTTTCTCAGGCTCCCTCTCCGGAATCGAACCCTGATTCCCCGTTACCCGTTACAACCATGGTAGGCGCAGAACCTACCATCGACAGTTGATAAGGCAGACATTTGAAAGATGCGTCGCCGGTGCAAGACCGTACGATCAGCATAAAGTTATTCAGAGTCACCAAATAGGGCGACGAACAGACAGCAGTGCCTGCCCGCCGATTGGTTTTGATCTAATAAAAGCACTCCTTCCATCTCTGGTCGGAGCTCTGTTTGCGTGTATTAGCTCTAGAATTACCACAGTTATCCAAGTAAATGTGTGTACGATCTAAGGAACCATAACTGATTTAATGAGCCTTTCGCGGTTTCACCTTATTTTGGCTTGTACTGAGACATGCATGGCTTAATCTTTGAGACAAGCATATGACTACTGGCAGGATCAACCAGGGAGTTTGTCACAATCACATATAAAAATTGCATAAATTTTTTTGGAAATGTGTTTGTTTTTTTTTATATATATATATATATATATATATATATATATAAATATATACGAGAGACACCGGTATCGAAAATTTACTTTCTGGCATACCGGGCTACGTAAAATTTTTCATATAAAATTTCTATATAAATATATATCTACACACTTTTATTACGTGTTTGTTGTAGACAGGCCCACACAGGTCCCAATCATCACATCATACACACTATAAAAACCAACCACACAGGTTCGACACACACTCACACACACAAACACAACACCCAGTAGTGAGTGTATGGGGTGTGTGGTGTCTAGATATATATATTTACTATATTTCGATTTTATTAATATTATTTGAGAGTTCAAATAATCTCTTCCGTACTCGTCGCTAGATTTAAAGCGCCAGTGTTTCAGAGAATTATCGTGTATCGTGTATATATCTTTAATATATGTATTATATTAACATACAAGAGGATCGAACGTCTCTCGTTCTAGCGTCGTGTTATTATTTTACTATATAGTGTCCAACTACTCTGGTCGGGGTTACTGACTGACAAACGCGCGTGAATCGACAGTGCTATTGCGCCCTGTCTACATTATTATAAACGTCACGAACGCTTGCCACGTTAACCGTTGCAGAGAGATGTATATATATATAGTAGTAGTAGGAAACACAGTGAGCCGCAAGACACGATAGTGTCGATCGTAATCTGTTAGTATATTATTAAAGATACTATTCTCGCTCGGAACGTAGAGAGTCATTGCATAGTAACCGTATGTTTCAGAGAACATAGTCGGGCTAATTTTTTATTATATCTTTAACTGCATTTAGTAGAGGTTTACGTAGTCAGAACGTTTCCCCGCAGTTATGCTGTATACCAACGCCTACTCCAAGCACACAAAAGTGTACTCAGAGCACCATATGTTTTTAGAGTTGCCACGGGCGTCCGATATGGGTCGTGGCAACAATTTTTATATATATATATATATATATATATATATATATATATATATATATATCCAAGTTAAAAACCGTACAGTATGCTTCACACAGAAGCCATACGAACAAACGGAAATAATTTTTATATATACATAATTTCTCTAGACAAAGTTTTTTCTGAGAGCCATTGCATGGTAAAAACCGTATAGTATGTTTCACACAGAACCCATACATAACAAACGGATATGAAAATTATATCTTTAACTGCATTTAGTGGAGGTTTACGTTGGTCAGAACGTTTCCCCGCAGTTATGCAGTATACCAACGCCTACTCCAAGCACACAACGTGTGTCTCTGAGTGTAAGGGAGTGCAACACACACAGTATTTTTTTCCCTACACACATAAGCAAACACGCTACTGTACTCAGAGCACCAATAGTTTTTAGAGTTGCCACGGGCGTCCGATATCGGTCGAGGCCACAATTTTTTATATAATACTATCATCGCGTACTCTTTGTACAATCATCTTATAACAATTCAGTAGTGTACGGTAACACTCACACAACAAATAAGAGGAACGATGTCTCGTTCTAGCGTCGTGTTATTTACTATAGTATAAGTCTTACTGGTCAGGTTTTTATTGGCAAACACAAGTGAGTCGACAGTGCTAGTGCGCCCTAGTCTACATTATTGTAAATGTCACAAACATTTGCCGCTTTTACCGTTGCAGAGATGTATATACATATATATATGTAAGATAAACACAGTGAGCCGCAAGAGACGATAGATCGATCGTAATCTGGTAGTATGGTGTACACGACAACGACTGTGTTATTTCGCCACCTATATTCCCCCAACATTTATTGAGGTCTCTACACACTTGCATGTGCCTATCGTTCAATCCCTTTATTAATAGACGTGTGAGAGAGCCTCGCGTACTTTTTTGTACAATCAATTCTTATAACAATTCAGTAGTGTACGGTAACACTCACACAACAAATAAGAGGAACGATGTCTCGTTCTAGCGTCGTGTTATTTACTATAGTATAAGTCTTACTGGTCAGGTTTTTATTGGCAAACACAAGTGAGTCGACAGTGCTAGTGCGCCCTAGTCTACATTATTGTAAATGTCACAAACATTTGCCGCTTTTACCGTTGCAGAGATGTATATACATATATATATGTAAGATAAACACAGTGAGCCGCAAGAGACGATAGATCGATCGTAATCTGGTAGTATGGTGTACACGACAACGACTGTGTTATTTCGCCACCTATATTCCCCCAACATTTATTGAGGTCTCTACACACTTGCATGTGCCTATCGTTCAATCCCTTTATTAATAGACGTGTGAGAGAGCCTCGCGTACTTTTTTGTACAATCAATTCTTATAACAATTCAGTAGTGTACGGTAACACTCACACAACAAATAAGAGGAACGATGTCTCGTTCTAGCGTCGTGTTATTTACTATAGTATAAGTCTTACTGGTCAGGTTTTTATTGGCAAACACAAGTGAGTCGACAGTGCTAGTGCGCCCTAGTCTACATTATTGTAAATGTCACAAACATTTGCCGCTTTTACCGTTGCAGAGATGTATATACATATATATATGTAAGATAAACACAGTGAGCCGCAAGAGACGATAGATCGATCGTAATCTGGTAGTATGGTGTACACGACAACGACTGTGTTATTTCGCCACCTATATTCCCCCAACATTTATTGAGGTCTCTACACACTTGCATGTGTCTATCGTTCAATCCCTTTATTAATAGACGTGTGAGAGAGCCTCGCGTACTTTTTTGTACAATCAATCCTTATAAAAATTCAGTAGTGTACGGTAACACTCACACAACAAATAAGTGGAACGATGTCTCGTTCTAGCGTCGTGTTATTTACTATAGTATAAGTCTTACTGGTCAGGTTTTTATTGGCAAACACAAGTGAGTCGACAGTGCTAGTGCGCCCTAGTCTACATTATTGTAAATGTCACAAACATTTGCCGCTTTTACCGTTGCAGAGATGTATATACATATATATGTAAGATAAACACAGTGAGCCGCAAGAGACGATAGATCGATCGTTATCTGGTAGTATGGTGTACACGACAACGACTGAGATTTTCAACACTTCTCCTAGTCACACATAGTAAGTATGTCGATGCAACAAACAGCAACATCAGCGTCAACAACAGCAACAAGAATAGACCCACCATCAGCACGTTCTTGTGTGTTGCGTGTGAGTGTGTTGTTACACATTACTAGTGCCCAGTACCCAGCATAGCATTTCGCGTGCTCGTAACGATTACCCAATGTCCACACAGGAAAATTATAATTATCGTTCAAACAGATCATGGCACGGCCTACAGTTCACTATTGAACTTTAAAATTATTTACTAGTGCCCTTTGGGCAAACTTGTAAATTTCACTTTTTCTTGATAATTTTGATATATTGTGCGAAAAAAAAAAAAAAATTTTCCACTCAGAATTATTCAAGCCATACCCGACAAGCGATCAGAGGGAGAGATGGTCGCTTGCCCGAACCAAAACGGATACGACATGGGTCAATTGTGCGTACTTAGAGTCATGAATGATTCAAAATATCTCACAAAATGCCTGTATCTCGAGTTTTAATGTCCGTAGACAATATCTGACAGCATATTTAAATTCCTCTTTCAAAATCAGAAAAATGAATTTTTCTGATTTTGCTCTCCTAAAGTCATTTTGGTACCCTTGACAGACCTAATTTGAAAAAAGTCCGAGTGCGATTTTGTTGGCCGGCAGCGACGGTGCACTTTCCGCCATCTTTAAATGGGCTGCGTGGTCCCGAAAAACGACCTTTTTGAAAAAGTGCGATCGGTGAAAGTAGACGTTTTTTCCAGTACCAAAGATATTTTACCTAATTTTTTTTATTTTAATCTAAATCAATGGGTGTCCTTTACGTTGTATTAAAAAAGAATTTATTTATTTTAAAAAAAATTTTCGAAAAACTTAGAAAAAATTTTTGTTTCACCAATCACACATCAATCGGTGAAAGTACGATTGGTGAAAGTGGATTTATTTCAAACTTCCAAGGGTATTTTACCTAATTTTTTTTGCATTACTCACTTAACCTTATACTCCTTTAGGGCATTAGTAAAAAAAATTTAATAATTTCCAAAAAAAAAATTTCAACACTTTGAAATATTTTACTTTCATCAGTTGAACATCAATCGGTGAAAGTACGATTGGTGAAAGTGGATTTATTTCAAACTTCCAAGGGTATATTACCTAGATTTTTTTACATTTCTCACTTAATCTAAACCTTCTTTAGAGTATTAGAAAAACAAACATAATAATTTCCAAAAAAAAATTTTCAACACTTTGAAATATTTTACTTTCATCAGTTGAACATCAATCGGTGAAAGTACGATTGGTGAAAGTGGATTTATTTCAAACTTCCAAGGGTATTTTACCTAGATTTTTTTACATTTCTCACTTAATCTAAAACTTCTATAGAGTATTAGAAAAACAAACATAATAATTTCCAAAAAAAAATTTTCAACACTTTGAAATATTTTACTTTCATCAGTTGAACATCAATTGGTGAAAGTGGATTTATTTCAAACTTCCAAGGGTATTTTACCTAATTTTTTTTACATTTCTCACTTAATCTAAACCTTCTTTAGAGTATTAGAAAAACAAATTAATAATTTCCAAAAAAAATTTTTTCAACACTTTGAAATATTTTACTTTCATCAGTTGAACATCAATCGGTGAAAGTGGATTTATTTCAAACTTCCAAGGGTATTTTACCTAATTTTTTTTACATTTCTCACTTAATCTTAACCTTCTTTAGAGTATTAGAAAAACAAACATAATAATTTCCAAAATAAATTTTTCAACACTTTGAAATATTTTACTTTCATCAGTTGAACATCAATTGGTGAAAGTGGATTTATTTCAAACTTCCAAGGGTATATTACCTAATTTTTTTTACATTTCTCACTTAATCTAAACCTTCTTTAGAGTATTAGAAAAACAAACATAATAATTTCCAAAATAAATTTTTCAACACTTTGAAATATTTTACTTTCATCAGTTGAACATCAATTGGTGAAAGTGGATTTATTTCAAACTTCCAAGGGTATATTACCTAATTTTTTTTACATTTCTCACTTAATCTTAACCTTCTTTAGAGTATTAGAAAACAAATTAATAATTTCCAAAAAAAAAAATTTTCAACACTTTGAAATATTTTACTTTCATCAGTTGAACATCAATTGGTGAAAGTGGATTTATTTCAAACTTCCAAGGGTATTTTACCTAGATTTTTTTACATTTCTCACTTAATCTAAAACTTCTATAGAGTATTAGAAAAACAAACATAATAATTTCCAAAAAAAAAATTTCAACACTTTGAAATATTTTACTTTCATCAGTTGAACATCAATTGGTGAAAGTGGATTTATTTCAAACTTCCAAGGGTATATTACCTAATTTTTTTTACATTTCTCACTTAATCTAAACCTTCTTTAGAGTATTAGAAAAACAAACATAATAATTTCCAAAAAAAAATTTTCAACACTTTGAAATATTTTACTTTCATCAGTTGAACATCAATTGGTGAAAGTGGATTTATTTCAAACTTCCAAGGGTATTTTACCTAATTTTTTTTACATTTCTCACTTAATCTTAACCTTCTTTAGAGTATTAGAAAACAAATTAATAATTTCCAAAAAAAAAAATTTTCAACACTTTGAAATATTTTACTTTCATCAGTTGAACATCAATTGGTGAAAGTGGATTTATTTCAAACTTCCAAGGGTATTTTACCTAATTTTTTTTACATTTCTCACTTAATCTAAACCTTCTTTAGAGTATTAGAAAAACAAACATAATAATTTCCAAAAAAAAATTTTCAACACTTTGAAATATTTTACTTTCATCAGTTGAACATCAATTGGTGAAAGTGGATTTATTTCAAACTTCCAAGGGTATTTTACCTAATTTTTTTTACATTTCTCACTTAATCTAAACCTTCTTTAGAGTATTAGAAAAACAAATTAATAATTTCCAAAAAAAATTTTTTCAACACTTTGAAATATTTTACTTTCATCAGTTGAACATCAATCGGTGAAAGTGGATTTATTTCAAACTTCCAAGGGTATATTACCTAATTTTTTTTACATTTCTCACTTAATCTTAACCTTCTTTAGAGTATTAGAAAACAAATTAATAATTTCCAAAAAAAAAAAATTTCAACACTTTGAAATATTTTACTTTCATCAGTTGAACATCAATTGGTGAAAGTGGATTTATTTCAAACTTCCAAGGGTATTTTACCTAATTTTTTTTACATTTCTCACTTAATCTTAACCTTCTTTAGAGTATTAGAAAACAAATTAATAATTTCCAAAAAAAAAAATTTTCAACACTTTGAAATATTTTACTTTCATCAGTTGAACATCAATTGGTGAAAGTGGATTTATTTCAAACTTCCAAGGGTATATTACTTAATTTTTTTTACATTTCTCACTTAATCTAAACCTTCTTTAGAGTATTAGAAAAACAAACATAATAATTTCCAAAATAAATTTTTCAACACTTTGAAATATTTTACTTTCATCAGTTGAACATCAATCGGTGAAAGTGGATTTATTTCAAACTTCCAAGGGTATATTACCTAATTTTTTTTACATTTCTCACTTAATCTTAACCTTTTTTAGAGTATTAGAAAACAAATTAATAATTTCCAAAAAAAAAAATTTTCAACACTTTGAAATATTTTACTTTCATCAGTTGAACATCAATTGGTGAAAGTGGATTTATTTCAAACTTCCAAGGGTATTTTACCTAATTTTTTTTACATTTCTCACTTAATCTAAACCTTCTTTAGAGTATTAGAAAAACAAACATAATAATTTCCAAAAAAAAATTTTCAACACTTTGAAATATTTTACTTTCATCAGTTGAACATCAATTGGTGAAAGTGGATTTATTTCAAACTTCCAAGGGTATATTACTTAATTTTTTTTACATTTCTCACTTAATCTAAACCTTCTTTAGAGTATTAGAAAAACAAACATAATAATTTCCAAAATAAATTTTTCAACACTTTGAAATATTTTACTTTCATCAGTT
>CALYJB010000068.1:42500-49592 GCA_944738965.1 Nebria brevicollis
TCTTATACTAGATGAAAACACATCATCACGAAAATAAACTACACATCAAACATTATCCACTTTCCATCTCGCCGCAAATACACACACATGTAACTTATGTTATGGTGTTGACAGGACGACAGAGAGATATATGTATATTTTATATATTATACACGATATACAAACATTATATACCACATACTATGCGCACAAACAACAACTACAACTTCAACTAGCACTATCTAGGAGGTTGTTGTTGATGATGATATATCTATATAGAGGAGACACACACAGTGTTTCATATATATGTCACATAATGATGTATATAAAAATGTATACCTCTTTTTGTAAATATATTTTTATATATTCAAATTTTTCCTCACCATAACAGCACCTATATACAGAGTGATATGTGCGTACCGACAGATAGACGAGATATATATAGAAAAGTGATGTATTGTGATAATACGTTGATACTCACCACACGAACACATATCGCAGCAAACTAACTTACATACATACATACATAGCAGCACAAACATCCACACACACACATAATCATCACATCAATCACAATCAAGGTTAATGCATTCTTTAGATGATTTGTATGGGGATGTGTATTGTGTTGCTGCTGCTGTTCTTGTTGTTGTTGTTGTGCGAGGGATGTGTAAGAGCAGCGCGTGCGTTATTTTCTATATGCAATGAATGTATATATATATCAAATATTATAAAAATGTATATATGTATTTTTATGTATCTCTTTCTCAACACTCATCAATTTCGTATTTGTATATATAGTGTTTTTTCTATATAGCATTTGATTGAAACACACCAACATCAACATCGGATTTCTCCTAGGGCTTAGGATCGACTGACTCGTGTGCAACAGCTGTTCACACGAAACCCTTCTCCACGTCAGTCCTCCAGGGTCTCGCTGGAGTATTTGCTACTACCACCAAGATCTGCACCGACGGCGGCTCCAGATGGGCTCACGCCCAATCCTTCTGCGCTCACCGCCGCGACCATCCTACTCATCGTGACATAACGGTGCTCGACCACGCGTACGCAGTTAACAAAACATCCGAATTGCCACGACGGTAGAGTATAAGCATGACACTTTAGCGCCATCCATTTTCAGGGCTAGTAACTTCGGCAGGTGAGTTGTTACACACTCCTTGGCGGATTCCGACTTCCATGGCCACCGTCCTGCTGTCTTAAGTTACCAACGCCTTTCATGGTATCCCATAAGTGTCAATTTTGGCGCTTTAACTCTACGTTTGGTTCATCCCACAGCGCCAGTTCTGCTTACCAAAAGTGGCCCACTTGGCATTCATTGATCCGATCTCCGGCTTCATGCGTTAAGCAAGCCGGAGATCTCACCCATTTAAAGTTTGAGAATAGGTTGAGGCCGTTTCGACCCCAATGCCTCTAATCATTCGCTTTACCGGATGAGACTCATTCACAATTTTGTGTTATTCAATCGAATGCCAGCTATCCTGAGGGAAACTTCGGATGGAACCAGCTACTAGATGGTTCGATGAGTCTATCGCCGCTATACCAAGTTCTTACGATCGATTTGCACGTCAGAATCGCTACGGACTTCCATCAGGGTTTCCCCTGACTTCATCCTGACCTGGCATAGGTCACCATCTTTCGGGTCCCAGCGTGTACGCTCTAGATCCGCCCCAACTCGCAATGAGTGTGAGGGACGGTCCGGGAGTGCGAGGCTTCACCGACAATTGGGAAGCCCATCTTCCCTTAGTTTATGTAAAAATTATAAACTTTTACTTTCATTTCGCCTTTAGGTTTAGTTTGTGTATCTGACCCAATGACTCGCGTACATGCTAGACTCCTTGGTCCGTGTTTCAAGACGGGTCCTGAAAGTACCCAAAGCTCAGACGTCGCCGACGGGTGACGCGGGATCGGTTACATAGCCCATGCGACCAACAGTAATGCGAGTGCGGAATCGGCACCAGTCCAATTTCCACGGTCTACACAGAGTTTACTTGTCACAGGGTGTGAAAACGCTCCGCTACAAAAGAGCAGCGACCCACCACCTGACGGTTTCTACCATCGAGTCACCTGCCGGGATACCGCTAAGGTCTGTGCGACAACAGGCACGCTACTGCGAATAAACTCAGCAAACGGTGTTGCCGTACAGGCTGTCCTTATAGCGCGGATACCATAGACAAGTGCCCAATGGGTCGCGACGCATCTACTAGGATAGAAATGCACACCTCCTGCAGTAAACAGCACTGATAACGGGGCGTCCAGCACTACAACGGCGCGAACCGAGGCAGCACGAAGACGTCCCATGTAAAACGTTACCAGTGTGCTACCACAGGCGAGGTGATTGAATCTCTCCCTTCGAATAGTTCGGGTTTCTCAGGTTTACCCCTGAACGGTTTCACGTACTATTGAACTCTCTCTTCAAAGTTCTTTTCAACTTTCCCTCACGGTACTTGTTCGCTATCGGTCTCGTGGTTATATTTAGCCTTAGATGGAGTTTACCACCCACTTAGAGCTGCACTCTCAAGCAACCCGACTCTAAGGAGAAACCCACCCGGACGTGGTAACGGTCACTACGGGCCTGGCACCCTCTATGGGTGTGTGGCCCCGTTCAAGAAGGACTTGGACACGTTACACACTTACCGCGTTAACTGGGCTCTCCTAAACACCACATTGCCCTGTAGCCGTTTCCGACTACGGGCTTCGGTGCTGGGCTTTTCCCTGTTCGCTCGCCGCTACTAAGGGAATCCTTGTTAGTTTCTTTTCCTCCGCTTAGTAATATGCTTAAATTCAGCGGGTAGTCACACCTGCTCTGAGGTCGCATAAATAAATATAGATATAGATATATATTAATATATTTCTATTATATATTATTAAAAACTTTCACGATATATGCTATATCGTTATCAGAGAATACAAGTTGCACATACACACAGAACACGTATTACGTTTCCTGCACTCATAATGTACAAAAACCATTATAAACACACACATCGTAATCAACAGGCAGGTCCGAGAGACAATATGTGCAATATGTGTAGTTGTTGGTTTCGTAACACTCGGCCTCTTTGACATTTTTTTGGTGTATAACATACACACACACACACACACAAAATAAAAAAACACTCATATAGAAAAAGATATCTCAATTGACACCACCTCTACGTCTCAAGTAGACGACCCAAACTCACACCAGTCGTCACCATAAATTCTCTAACCACGGCATATATCACACATCATAACCAAATAGCCAATACAGTTTATGTAGAATATAACTATAGACGTATTATGAAGGAGTGGTGGTGATCTACACCACCATCACCAACATGACTGCACGAACAAATTTGCTATATAGTGTATATTGGAATATCTCAAGTGGCCGTCACATTTGTAGTTTACATAGATTTTCAGTGTATTAGAATCATCATCCGCATGCAGCATACAATAACGATACACGGTGTTTTTGACGTAAGTTACGGACAGAGTATAGTGAGAACATGAACAACGTCAGGTCACTTACACTCTACATCATCGCAAACAGTGTATATAGTTAGGTAAAGAGAGTGATCGCGTGTAAAAGGTCTTGATCGGTATAGGGGGCAACTACAACAGCAACAACATTTTTCGTATATATTTCCCCACATACAAATATACTACACAAACTGCCTCAGAATTGTATTGTATAACGGAGAGTGTGACAAATGTTAGATATATAATTAAGTGAACATACACAACAACACAACAACACATATATATATGTATAATGTGTGATTTTGTAAACTGATCTGTGCTATATAGTTCAAAGCAAACACTGTGCGCTTAAATGTTGAACGTAACAATTTGTATGAGTAGGGACGCTTGGTCTTTGCTTGAACGACCACTGGAATCGTGTAAGTGTGCACAAGTATACGTACGAGTAGTAGTAAACTTGTTTAATTGCACAAATACAGAGACACTGGGACACGTCCAGACCGATTGTATACTCTTGTTACTTAACACACACACAGTGAGTGACAGTGAACACACAGTTTTAACATTCACAACACAATATAGTAATATATAATATATATTTATATATAGTGTGTGTTTGCGTGCAGAGATTCCCTCTAATAACTAACATTGCACTAGCATCTCCTCAATAAACTCCCACAGCGTATTGATAGTAATATACTTTATATAGATATGTGGGTGTGTATAGAAATATAAAAACATTGGAGTGATGATGTTGCCACAAGTTCCTATAACCCTGCCATACAAGAGACTTCTAAATTTGAACACTCACTTACAGAACAACTGTTCTCATAATGATAATAATGATATTATTATGTATATTATGTGATAATGTAAAGACGGACGAGCGCTACCCACTCTGGTCACACTCTGGCCGCACAGCATTAATACGTAAAGACACACTAAAATGTGTGTAAAGTTATACGAGTATGCGATGTTTAATATATAAATGTGATAATAATACGACTATGCGTTCTCTAGCGTTTGTGCCGTTGACTTGAGACCGATATATACACACAAAATTGTATTGGCATATACGGCTTGGTTTCTTTCTTTCTATATAGTTATTTATAATAGCTATAAATATGATATAAAGTGTAGTATAGAGAGTAAAATATTATGGTTTCTAGTGGTGTGTAGGACGACACACACGAGACGACAGTGATGTCGATATCTATGATTTTTCTATAATATTAGAGTGAATTTATATATGTATGTATTAATGTATATATATATGCTAGTACCATGACAGAAGAGGCTTCTCTTTGTGAAACTACTGACAACAACAACAGCAGCAGCAGCACACTGACTACTACGGTGTTGTCGGATTGTGTTTTGGTCTATTATGTACGAGTACAAGTCACACGCGTGTGTGTATGTGTTTGAGTATCTTAATAACACATATACGCTACCGGTTAGGTTTGCGACGAACTGTATCAACATATAACACATCAGATGCCCGCGCGTCTATAGCGCTTGACAAGTGAGTGGTGTTTTACTACTCAGTTGCCGCTCACCTTCTATTTAAGGAACCGGGCTGGGTTTGGTATATTAAACTGTATACATGTTTAAAAAAGTCCCAGTCCACAGAGTGTTCTCTGTATATCTAAATATATTCCAATATATTGAATATTGATAATAAATAAAATAATACACTATTCACTACGGGGACTCCTCTGTCACACAGAGTAGAGTACAGACTATGAAATGGTGGTGTGTTGTGTTTTGTAGGTGTGTGTGTGTGTGTATATTGTACGTCTGCGAGTGCAAAATCACAGACGCACACACATCATCTACAACATCAACCGGCAAACACACAAACATCAACCAGCCACACGCACAGACGGCAGAACAATTTTATACATCAGAATAACCCCAACGCCGGATACCCAACATCGCCTGACATCTATTACACAGCAACACATAACCACCGGTGTGTGTGTGTGTGCGCCGTGAATCTGCTCGCGTTGTCTGTATACTCGAACTACTGTGTGTTGTGTGTGTGCGCATGTGTGTGTACTGTTGTTTAATCAAGTACATGTTAGAGACAGAGTGTTTTCCTCTGTCTAAATTTAGTAGCAATGATTGAACGCGAATACAAAACAGCAACAGCAGCAACAGCAACAGCAGCAGCAGCAACAGAAGCAACAGCAGAGACAGCAGAAACACACACACACACTAGTGGT
Source organism: Nebria brevicollis (assembly GCA_944738965.1). Taxonomy (NCBI): domain Eukaryota; kingdom Metazoa; phylum Arthropoda; class Insecta; order Coleoptera; family Carabidae; genus Nebria; species Nebria brevicollis. The sequence continues at coordinate 48,185 of CALYJB010000068.1, forward strand.
GGCAGCGGTGTATACTGAAGACCGGCAGTCTGGTAATTGTAATACGACCCTCAGCCAGGCGTAGTCCAGGAACAGTATCCGAGGACCGCAATATGCGTTCGAAATGTCGATGTTCATGTGTCCTGCAGTTCACAAGTTGACGCGCATTTAGCTGCGTTCTTCATCGACCCACGAGCCGAGTGATCCACCGTTCAGGGTTATATTTGTTAGGATTATAATAATATTCATTCATTTTCCGCCACACACAATTCTTTATTGATCATCATCATCAACAGCATAATAATAATAATAATAAAAAATTTTTGTATAATAATGGTCACCACACACAGACACATATTATATGTGTCACCGATCAGACACTAACCACTCACCACTGCCCCCCCCAATTGTAAATGTGTAAGGCCGAGTCAAAACCTTACACACACATTATATTCATATATATGTATATATATATAGCAAATGGCTATCGTCCACTGGTGCGACGATTGAGTGACTAGCCGTCGTCGGTGACTTATTCTTGCGTGTTGCGTGTGAGTGTGTTGTTACAAATAACTAGTCCCTACTAGCGCAAACTGGCCTGTGTGTACTGCATTATCACCGCACGTCTCTCTATCTGCTGTGCGAGTCAATGTGTGTCTTTTCTCACCACTAAAATTTAATGATGTACAGAGGAGACCGTGTCCCTCCTCTGCTAGTGGTAGAAAAGACATCACCACAACAGTATTTTATAAATATGTAGAGACCGTCACAGCGATGGGTCAGACAGACACACAAAACTAGTCGTCGCACAATAAGTGTAATTGTCGATGCAACAAACAGCAACATCAGCGTCAACAACAGCAACAAGAATAATTTTTGATAATTTCCGGGGGTTTCTTTTAATAGATGTGTGAGTGTGGATGTACGAGGGGGTAACATACACAACATCACCTAACACTCAGTGCTATATAACGGTTATCCCTATATGTTTATATACGTTATTGGCCAATGAGTGGTGATACACACAAACATCACACGTATATACCTCACATACAACACATACAACCTACCAACACTGTTGGACACTTTCACAAGCAATTACCCCGTGACTCGGTGTTAGGCTCTGTTTACTGGTGCATACACAGATTCAAACCTAACAATCACAAACCGCGGTGCGCATACACGTTTCCATGTCATATCGCGAGAGGCTTCTGTGTTGTGCGTAGTGAGGTGTGTGAGAAAGTTTGTGTATATCGATTTGTCTCATTATCGTTGTACGACATCTCGTCCTCTTCCAAACCACACACCCATACCATACTATACCATACGATATACCATACATAACCACAACACAAATCTAAATATATATGTACATTTTACATTTCTCAACATACACAGTCAGCACACACAGCTCGTGTGTTTGTCAGTC
>CALYJB010000068.1:49622-59622 GCA_944738965.1 Nebria brevicollis
AAAAAATTATGTATATAATGTATATATTATAAATGCTAAGTATGTTGATGGATAATATAGAGAAGATAAGAGTAACGTGAGATGAAGCCACCATCATCATCATCATCATCATCATCTTCAGTGCCACCAATATTATACACATATAAAAATGTATATTATAAAATATCACATTTTCACTCTGTCCCCCTGTTTACGAAATTTTATTATGTGGACTGTTTAGGATCAAGTGTCCGGTCGTTACAGAGAGTGTATATGGTGTTGCCCGTGCACATTTCTCAATTTTTATTTATATATTTGTTTCTTTCTTTAGAGACACAGTAATGATCCTTCCGCAGGTTCACCTACGGAAACCTTGTTACGACTTTTACTTCCTCTAAATGATCAAGTTCGGTCATCTTCCCAGCGACATCGGCAAATGTCGAAACGCCGGCCGAGTACCAGTCCGAAGACCTCACTAAATCATTCAATCGGTAGTAGCGACGGGCGGTGTGTACAAAGGGCAGGGACTTAATCAACACGAGTTTATGACTCGCGCTTACTGGGAATTCCTCGTTCATGGGGAATAATTGCAATCCCCAATCCCTAGCACGAAGGAGGTTCAGCGGGTTACCCGGACCATTCGGCCAGGGAAGACACGCTGATTCCTTCAGTGTAGCGCGCGTGCGGCCCAGAACATCTAAGGGCATCACAGACCTGTTATTGCTCAATCTCATACGGCTATAAGCCGTTTGTCCCTCTAAGAAGATTAAAATGTACGCCGGTAGTAAAAACCACAACATTCCGCCCGCACGAAGCCGCAAAATGCTCGCACAGTGTATGAACACCGATTGAAACACCGACGAACAAACGTACGGTTAGTACGGAAGATGTGAGCCTTCGAGATACCGGTAGAGTACGCCTATTTAGCAGGCTAGAGTCTCGTTCGTTATCGGAATTAACCAGACAAATCGCTCTACCAACTAAGAACGACCATGCACCACCACCCACCGAATCAAGAAAGAGCTATCAATCTGTCAATCCTTCCGGTGTCCGGGCCTGGTGAGGTTCCCCGTGTTGAGTCAAATTAAGCCGCAGGCTCCACTCCTTGTGGTGCCCTTCCGTCAATTCCTTTAAGTTTCAGCTTTGCAACCATACTTCCCCCGGAACCCAAAAGCTTTGGTTTCCCGGAAGCTGCCCGTCGAGTCATCGGAGGAACATCGACGGATCGCTAGCTGGCATCGTTTATGGTCAGAACTAGGGCGGTATCTGATCGCCTTCGAACCTCTGACTTTCGTTCTTGATTAATGAAAACATTTTTGGCAAATGCTTTCGCTTCTGTCCGTCTTGCGACGATCCAAGAATTTCACCTCTAACGTCGCAATACGAATGCCCCCATCCGTCCCTATTAATCATTACCTCGGGGTTCCGAAAACCAACAAAATAGAACCGAGGTCCTGTTCCATTATTCCATGCACATAGTATTCAGGCGAAATTTTAGCCTGCTTTGAGCACTCTAATTTGTTCAAAGTAAACGTGCCGGCCCGCCTCGACACTCAATTAAGAGCACCGCGACAGGATTTAAAAAAGTCGGAAGGATCACCGAGCACCCGGGAATTCTGTACGCGCGTTATGCACGCACAGACCCCAGACAATACTGAGCGATTGGTCTTCCACCGGCAGGACGTCCCGTGAGACGTGCCAGTTAGCACCGCGGGCGGTGAACCGACAGCACGGGACACAGATTCAACTACGAGCTTTTTAACCGCAACAACTTTAATATACGCTATTGGAGCTGGAATTACCGCGGCTGCTGGCACCAGACTTGCCCTCCAATTGGTCCTTGTTAAAGGATTTAAAGTGTACTCATTCCGATTACGGGGCCTCGGATGAGTCCCGTATCGTTATTTTTCGTCACTACCTCCCCGTGCCGGGAGTGGGTAATTTGCGCGCCTGCTGCCTTCCTTGGATGTGGTAGCCGTTTCTCAGGCTCCCTCTCCGGAATCGAACCCTGATTCCCCGTTACCCGTTACAACCATGGTAGGCGCAGAACCTACCATCGACAGTTGATAAGGCAGACATTTGAAAGATGCGTCGCCGGTGCAAGACCGTACGATCAGCATAAAGTTATTCAGAGTCACCAAATAGGGCGACGAACAGACAGCAGTGCCTGCCCGCCGATTGGTTTTGATCTAATAAAAGCACTCCTTCCATCTCTGGTCGGAGCTCTGTTTGCGTGTATTAGCTCTAGAATTACCACAGTTATCCAAGTAAATGTGTGTACGATCTAAGGAACCATAACTGATTTAATGAGCCTTTCGCGGTTTCACCTTATTTTGGCTTGTACTGAGACATGCATGGCTTAATCTTTGAGACAAGCATATGACTACTGGCAGGATCAACCAGGGAGTTTGTCACAATCACATATAAAAATTGCATAAATTTTTTTGGAAATGTGTTTGTTTTTTTTTATATATATATATATATATATATATATATATATAAATATATACGAGAGACACCGGTATCGAAAATTTACTTTCTGGCATACCGGGCTACGTAAAATTTTTCATATAAAATTTCTATATAAATATATATCTACACACTTTTATTACGTGTTTGTTGTAGACAGGCCCACACAGGTCCCAATCATCACATCATACACACTATAAAAACCAACCACACAGGTTCGACACACACTCACACACACAAACACAACACCCAGTAGTGAGTGTATGGGGTGTGTGGTGTCTAGATATATATATTTACTATATTTCGATTTTATTAATATTATTTGAGAGTTCAAATAATCTCTTCCGTACTCGTCGCTAGATTTAAAGCGCCAGTGTTTCAGAGAATTATCGTGTATCGTGTATATATCTTTAATATATGTATTATATTAACATACAAGAGGATCGAACGTCTCTCGTTCTAGCGTCGTGTTATTATTTTACTATATAGTGTCCAACTACTCTGGTCGGGGTTACTGACTGACAAACGCGCGTGAATCGACAGTGCTATTGCGCCCTGTCTACATTATTATAAACGTCACGAACGCTTGCCACGTTAACCGTTGCAGAGAGATGTATATATATATAGTAGTAGTAGGAAACACAGTGAGCCGCAAGACACGATAGTGTCGATCGTAATCTGTTAGTATATTATTAAAGATACTATTCTCGCTCGGAACGTAGAGAGTCATTGCATAGTAACCGTATGTTTCAGAGAACATAGTCGGGCTAATTTTTTATTATATCTTTAACTGCATTTAGTAGAGGTTTACGTAGTCAGAACGTTTCCCCGCAGTTATGCTGTATACCAACGCCTACTCCAAGCACACAAAAGTGTACTCAGAGCACCATATGTTTTTAGAGTTGCCACGGGCGTCCGATATGGGTCGTGGCAACAATTTTTATATATATATATATATATATATATATATATATATATATATATATCCAAGTTAAAAACCGTACAGTATGCTTCACACAGAAGCCATACGAACAAACGGAAATAATTTTTATATATACATAATTTCTCTAGACAAAGTTTTTTCTGAGAGCCATTGCATGGTAAAAACCGTATAGTATGTTTCACACAGAACCCATACATAACAAACGGATATGAAAATTATATCTTTAACTGCATTTAGTGGAGGTTTACGTTGGTCAGAACGTTTCCCCGCAGTTATGCAGTATACCAACGCCTACTCCAAGCACACAACGTGTGTCTCTGAGTGTAAGGGAGTGCAACACACACAGTATTTTTTTCCCTACACACATAAGCAAACACGCTACTGTACTCAGAGCACCAATAGTTTTTAGAGTTGCCACGGGCGTCCGATATCGGTCGAGGCCACAATTTTTTATATAATACTATCATCGCGTACTCTTTGTACAATCATCTTATAACAATTCAGTAGTGTACGGTAACACTCACACAACAAATAAGAGGAACGATGTCTCGTTCTAGCGTCGTGTTATTTACTATAGTATAAGTCTTACTGGTCAGGTTTTTATTGGCAAACACAAGTGAGTCGACAGTGCTAGTGCGCCCTAGTCTACATTATTGTAAATGTCACAAACATTTGCCGCTTTTACCGTTGCAGAGATGTATATACATATATATATGTAAGATAAACACAGTGAGCCGCAAGAGACGATAGATCGATCGTAATCTGGTAGTATGGTGTACACGACAACGACTGTGTTATTTCGCCACCTATATTCCCCCAACATTTATTGAGGTCTCTACACACTTGCATGTGCCTATCGTTCAATCCCTTTATTAATAGACGTGTGAGAGAGCCTCGCGTACTTTTTTGTACAATCAATTCTTATAACAATTCAGTAGTGTACGGTAACACTCACACAACAAATAAGAGGAACGATGTCTCGTTCTAGCGTCGTGTTATTTACTATAGTATAAGTCTTACTGGTCAGGTTTTTATTGGCAAACACAAGTGAGTCGACAGTGCTAGTGCGCCCTAGTCTACATTATTGTAAATGTCACAAACATTTGCCGCTTTTACCGTTGCAGAGATGTATATACATATATATATGTAAGATAAACACAGTGAGCCGCAAGAGACGATAGATCGATCGTAATCTGGTAGTATGGTGTACACGACAACGACTGTGTTATTTCGCCACCTATATTCCCCCAACATTTATTGAGGTCTCTACACACTTGCATGTGCCTATCGTTCAATCCCTTTATTAATAGACGTGTGAGAGAGCCTCGCGTACTTTTTTGTACAATCAATTCTTATAACAATTCAGTAGTGTACGGTAACACTCACACAACAAATAAGAGGAACGATGTCTCGTTCTAGCGTCGTGTTATTTACTATAGTATAAGTCTTACTGGTCAGGTTTTTATTGGCAAACACAAGTGAGTCGACAGTGCTAGTGCGCCCTAGTCTACATTATTGTAAATGTCACAAACATTTGCCGCTTTTACCGTTGCAGAGATGTATATACATATATATATGTAAGATAAACACAGTGAGCCGCAAGAGACGATAGATCGATCGTAATCTGGTAGTATGGTGTACACGACAACGACTGTGTTATTTCGCCACCTATATTCCCCCAACATTTATTGAGGTCTCTACACACTTGCATGTGCCTATCGTTCAATCCCTTTATTAATAGACGTGTGAGAGAGCCTCGCGTACTTTTTTGTACAATCAATCCTTATAAAAATTCAGTAGTGTACGGTAACACTCACACAACAAATAAGTGGAACGATGTCTCGTTCTAGCGTCGTGTTATTTACTATAGTATAAGTCTTACTGGTCAGGTTTTTATTGGCAAACACAAGTGAGTCGACAGTGCTAGTGCGCCCTAGTCTACATTATTGTAAATGTCACAAACATTTGCCGCTTTTACCGTTGCAGAGATGTATATACATATATATGTAAGATAAACACAGTGAGCCGCAAGAGACGATAGATCGATCGTTATCTGGTAGTATGGTGTACACGACAACGACTGAGATTTTCAACACTTCTCCTAGTCACACATAGTAAGTATGTCGATGCAACAAACAGCAACATCAGCGTCAACAACAGCAACAAGAATAGACCCACCATCAGCACGTTCTTGTGTGTTGCGTGTGAGTGTGTTGTTACACATTACTAGTGCCCAGTACCCAGCATAGCATTTCGCGTGCTCGTAACGATTACCCAATGTCCACACAGGAAAATTATAATTATCGTTCAAACAGATCATGGCACGGCCTACAGTTCACTATTGAACTTTAAAATTATTTACTAGTGCCCTTTGGGCAAACTTGTAAATTTCACTTTTTCTTGATAATTTTGATATATTGTGCGAAAAAAAAAAAAAAATTTTCCACTCAGAATTATTCAAGCCATACCCGACAAGCGATCAGAGGGAGAGATGGTCGCTTGCCCGAACCAAAACGGATACGACATGGGTCAATTGTGCGTACTTAGAGTCATGAATGATTCAAAATATCTCACAAAATGCCTGTATCTCGAGTTTTAATGTCCGTAGACAATATCTGACAGCATATTTAAATTCCTCTTTCAAAATCAGAAAAATGAATTTTTCTGATTTTGCTCTCCTAAAGTCATTTTGGTACCCTTGACAGACCTAATTTGAAAAAAGTCCGAGTGCGATTTTGTTGGCCGGCAGCGACGGTGCACTTTCCGCCATCTTTAAATGGGCTGCGTGGTCCCGAAAAACGACCTTTTTGAAAAAGTGCGATCGGTGAAAGTAGACGTTTTTTCCAGTACCAAAGATATTTTACCTAATTTTTTTTATTTTAATCTAAATCAATGGGTGTCCTTTACGTTGTATTAAAAAAGAATTTATTTATTTTAAAAAAAATTTTCGAAAAACTTAGAAAAAATTTTTGTTTCACCAATCACACATCAATCGGTGAAAGTACGATTGGTGAAAGTGGATTTATTTCAAACTTCCAAGGGTATTTTACCTAATTTTTTTTGCATTACTCACTTAACCTTATACTCCTTTAGGGCATTAGTAAAAAAAATTTAATAATTTCCAAAAAAAAAATTTCAACACTTTGAAATATTTTACTTTCATCAGTTGAACATCAATCGGTGAAAGTACGATTGGTGAAAGTGGATTTATTTCAAACTTCCAAGGGTATATTACCTAGATTTTTTTACATTTCTCACTTAATCTAAACCTTCTTTAGAGTATTAGAAAAACAAACATAATAATTTCCAAAAAAAAATTTTCAACACTTTGAAATATTTTACTTTCATCAGTTGAACATCAATCGGTGAAAGTACGATTGGTGAAAGTGGATTTATTTCAAACTTCCAAGGGTATTTTACCTAGATTTTTTTACATTTCTCACTTAATCTAAAACTTCTATAGAGTATTAGAAAAACAAACATAATAATTTCCAAAAAAAAATTTTCAACACTTTGAAATATTTTACTTTCATCAGTTGAACATCAATTGGTGAAAGTGGATTTATTTCAAACTTCCAAGGGTATTTTACCTAATTTTTTTTACATTTCTCACTTAATCTAAACCTTCTTTAGAGTATTAGAAAAACAAATTAATAATTTCCAAAAAAAATTTTTTCAACACTTTGAAATATTTTACTTTCATCAGTTGAACATCAATCGGTGAAAGTGGATTTATTTCAAACTTCCAAGGGTATTTTACCTAATTTTTTTTACATTTCTCACTTAATCTTAACCTTCTTTAGAGTATTAGAAAAACAAACATAATAATTTCCAAAATAAATTTTTCAACACTTTGAAATATTTTACTTTCATCAGTTGAACATCAATTGGTGAAAGTGGATTTATTTCAAACTTCCAAGGGTATATTACCTAATTTTTTTTACATTTCTCACTTAATCTAAACCTTCTTTAGAGTATTAGAAAAACAAACATAATAATTTCCAAAATAAATTTTTCAACACTTTGAAATATTTTACTTTCATCAGTTGAACATCAATTGGTGAAAGTGGATTTATTTCAAACTTCCAAGGGTATATTACCTAATTTTTTTTACATTTCTCACTTAATCTTAACCTTCTTTAGAGTATTAGAAAAAAAATTAATAATTTCCAAAAAAAAAAATTTTCAACACTTTGAAATATTTTACTTTCATCAGTTGAACATCAATTGGTGAAAGTGGATTTATTTCAAACTTCCAAGGGTATTTTACCTAGATTTTTTTACATTTCTCACTTAATCTAAAACTTCTATAGAGTATTAGAAAAACAAACATAATAATTTCCAAAAAAAAAATTTCAACACTTTGAAATATTTTACTTTCATCAGTTGAACATCAATTGGTGAAAGTGGATTTATTTCAAACTTCCAAGGGTATATTACCTAATTTTTTTTACATTTCTCACTTAATCTAAACCTTCTTTAGAGTATTAGAAAAACAAACATAATAATTTCCAAAAAAAAATTTTCAACACTTTGAAATATTTTACTTTCATCAGTTGAACATCAATTGGTGAAAGTGGATTTATTTCAAACTTCCAAGGGTATTTTACCTAATTTTTTTTACATTTCTCACTTAATCTTAACCTTCTTTAGAGTATTAGAAAACAAATTAATAATTTCCAAAAAAAAAAATTTTCAACACTTTGAAATATTTTACTTTCATCAGTTGAACATCAATTGGTGAAAGTGGATTTATTTCAAACTTCCAAGGGTATTTTACCTAATTTTTTTTACATTTCTCACTTAATCTAAACCTTCTTTAGAGTATTAGAAAAACAAACATAATAATTTCCAAAAAAAAATTTTCAACACTTTGAAATATTTTACTTTCATCAGTTGAACATCAATTGGTGAAAGTGGATTTATTTCAAACTTCCAAGGGTATTTTACCTAATTTTTTTTACATTTCTCACTTAATCTAAACCTTCTTTAGAGTATTAGAAAAACAAATTAATAATTTCCAAAAAAAATTTTTTCAACACTTTGAAATATTTTACTTTCATCAGTTGAACATCAATCGGTGAAAGTGGATTTATTTCAAACTTCCAAGGGTATATTACCTAATTTTTTTTACATTTCTCACTTAATCTTAACCTTCTTTAGAGTATTAGAAAACAAATTAATAATTTCCAAAAAAAAAAAATTTCAACACTTTGAAATATTTTACTTTCATCAGTTGAACATCAATTGGTGAAAGTGGATTTATTTCAAACTTCCAAGGGTATTTTACCTAATTTTTTTTACATTTCTCACTTAATCTTAACCTTCTTTAGAGTATTAGAAAACAAATTAATAATTTCCAAAAAAAAAAATTTTCAACACTTTGAAATATTTTACTTTCATCAGTTGAACATCAATTGGTGAAAGTGGATTTATTTCAAACTTCCAAGGGTATATTACTTAATTTTTTTTACATTTCTCACTTAATCTAAACCTTCTTTAGAGTATTAGAAAAACAAACATAATAATTTCCAAAATAAATTTTTCAACACTTTGAAATATTTTACTTTCATCAGTTGAACATCAATCGGTGAAAGTGGATTTATTTCAAACTTCCAAGGGTATATTACCTAATTTTTTTTACATTTCTCACTTAATCTTAACCTTTTTTAGAGTATTAGAAAACAAATTAATAATTTCCAAAAAAAAAAATTTTCAACACTTTGAAATATTTTACTTTCATCAGTTGAACATCAATTGGTGAAAGTGGATTTATTTCAAACTTCCAAGGGTATTTTACCTAATTTTTTTTACATTTCTCACTTAATCTAAACCTTCTTTAGAGTATTAGAAAAACAAACATAATAATTTCCAAAAAAAAATTTTCAACACTTTGAAATATTTTACTTTCATCAGTTGAACATCAATTGGTGAAAGTGGATTTATTTCAAACTTCCAAGGGTATATTACTTAATTTTTTTTACATTTCTCACTTAATCTAAACCTTCTTTAGAGTATTAGAAAAACAAACATAATAATTTCCAAAATAAATTTTTCAACACTTTGAAATATTTTACTTTCATCAGTTGAACATCAAACGGTGAAAGTTGATTTATTTCAAACTTCCAAGGGTATTTTAACTAATTTTTCTTGCATTTCTCAGTTAACCTAAGTATCTGCTAGGGGTTTAAGAAGGAAACGTTTTATAATATCAAAAATAATAATTTTCATCACTTTGAAATTTTTTACTTTCATCAGTTGAACATCAAACGGTGAAAGTGGATTTATTTCAAACTTCCAAGGGTATTTTAACTAATTTTTCTTGCATTTCTCACTTAACCTAAGTATCTGCTAGGGGTTTAAGAAGGAAACGTTTTATAATAACCTAAAAAAAAATTTTCAACACTGAAATTTTTTACTTTCATCAGTTGAACATCAAACGGTGAAAGTGGATTTATTTCAAACATCTAAGGGTATTTTACCGAATTGTTTTTGCATTTATTTTCATTTTGCACACACACACACACACACACACACAACAATATCACCATAAAACTGCGCTACAGCCGTTCGTTGTAGCAATAATTTCTCTAGGTAACAAACAATTGA
>CALYJB010000069.1:0-2500 GCA_944738965.1 Nebria brevicollis
AATTCTGAGGCAGTTTGTGTAGTATATTTGTATGTGGGGAAATATATACGAAAAATGTTGTTGCTGTTGTAGTTGCCCCCTATACCGATCAAGACCTTTTACACGCGATCACTCTCTTTACCTAACTATATACACTGTTTGCGATGATGTAGAGTGTAAGTGACCTGACGTTGTTCATGTTCTCACTATACTCTGTCCGTAACTTACGTCAAAAACACCGTGTATCGTTATTGTATGCTGCATGCGGATGATGATTCTAATACACTGAAAATCTATGTAAACTACAAATGTGACGGCCACTTGAGATATTCCAATATACACTATATAGCAAATTTGTTCGTGCAGTCATGTTGGTGATGGTGGTGTAGATCACCACCACTCCTTCATAATACGTCTATAGTTATATTCTACATAAACTGTATTGGCTATTTGGTTATGATGTGTGATATATGCCGTGGTTAGAGAATTTATGGTGACGACTGGTGTGAGTTTGGGTCGTCTACTTGAGACGTAGAGGTGGTGTCAATTGAGATATCTTTTTCTATATGAGTGTTTTTTTATTTTGTGTGTGTGTGTGTGTGTATGTTATACACCAAAAAAATGTCAAAGAGGCCGAGTGTTACGAAACCAACAACTACACATATTGCACATATTGTCTCTCGGACCTGCCTGTTGATTACGATGTGTGTGTTTATAATGGTTTTTGTACATTATGAGTGCAGGAAACGTAATACGTGTTCTGTGTGTATGTGCAACTTGTATTCTCTGATAACGATATAGCATATATCGTGAAAGTTTTTAATAATATATAATAGAAATATATTAATATATATCTATATCTATATTTATTTATGCGACCTCAGAGCAGGTGTGACTACCCGCTGAATTTAAGCATATTACTAAGCGGAGGAAAAGAAACTAACAAGGATTCCCTTAGTAGCGGCGAGCGAACAGGGAAAAGCCCAGCACCGAAGCCCGTAGTCGGAAACGGCTACAGGGCAATGTGGTGTTTAGGAGAGCCCAGTTAACGCGGTAAGTGTGTAACGTGTCCAAGTCCTTCTTGAACGGGGCCACACACCCATAGAGGGTGCCAGGCCCGTAGTGACCGTTACCACGTCCGGGTGGGTTTCTCCTTAGAGTCGGGTTGCTTGAGAGTGCAGCTCTAAGTGGGTGGTAAACTCCATCTAAGGCTAAATATAACCACGAGACCGATAGCGAACAAGTACCGTGAGGGAAAGTTGAAAAGAACTTTGAAGAGAGAGTTCAATAGTACGTGAAACCGTTCAGGGGTAAACCTGAGAAACCCGAACTATTCGAAGGGAGAGATTCAATCACCTCGCCTGTGGTAGCACACTGGTAACGTTTTACATGGGACGTCTTCGTGCTGCCTCGGTTCGCGCCGTTGTAGTGCTGGACGCCCCGTTATCAGTGCTGTTTACTGCAGGAGGTGTGCATTTCTATCCTAGTAGATGCGTCGCGACCCATTGGGCACTTGTCTATGGTATCCGCGCTATAAGGACAGCCTGTACGGCAACACCGTTTGCTGAGTTTATTCGCAGTAGCGTGCCTGTTGTCGCACAGACCTTAGCGGTATCCCGGCAGGTGACTCGATGGTAGAAACCGTCAGGTGGTGGGTCGCTGCTCTTTTGTAGCGGAGCGTTTTCACACCCTGTGACAAGTAAACTCTGTGTAGACCGTGGAAATTGGACTGGTGCCGATTCCGCACTCGCATTACTGTTGGTCGCATGGGCTATGTAACCGATCCCGCGTCACCCGTCGGCGACGTCTGAGCTTTGGGTACTTTCAGGACCCGTCTTGAAACACGGACCAAGGAGTCTAGCATGTACGCGAGTCATTGGGTCAGATACACAAACTAAACCTAAAGGCGAAATGAAAGTAAAAGTTTATAATTTTTACATAAACTAAGGGAAGATGGGCTTCCCAATTGTCGGTGAAGCCTCGCACTCCCGGACCGTCCCTCACACTCATTGCGAGTTGGGGCGGATCTAGAGCGTACACGCTGGGACCCGAAAGATGGTGACCTATGCCAGGTCAGGATGAAGTCAGGGGAAACCCTGATGGAAGTCCGTAGCGATTCTGACGTGCAAATCGATCGTAAGAACTTGGTATAGCGGCGATAGACTCATCGAACCATCTAGTAGCTGGTTCCATCCGAAGTTTCCCTCAGGATAGCTGGCATTCGATTGAATAACACAAAATTGTGAATGAGTCTCATCCGGTAAAGCGAATGATTAGAGGCATTGGGGTCGAAACGGCCTCAACCTATTCTCAAACTTTAAAAGGGTGAGATCTCCGGCTTGCTTAACGCATGAAGCCGGAGATCGGATCAATGAATGCCAAGTGGGCCACTTTTGGTAAGCAGAACTGGCGCTGTGGGATGAACCAAACGTAGAGTTAAAGCGCCAAAATTGACACTTATGGGATACCATGAAAGGCGTTGGTAACTTAAGACAGCAGGACGGTGGCCATGGAAGTCGGA
>CALYJB010000069.1:7500-15000 GCA_944738965.1 Nebria brevicollis
TGGTAATTCTAGAGCTAATACACGCAAACAGAGCTCCGACCAGAGATGGAAGGAGTGCTTTTATTAGATCAAAACCAATCGGCGGGCAGGCACTGCTGTCTGTTCGTCGCCCTATTTGGTGACTCTGAATAACTTTATGCTGATCGTACGGTCTTGCACCGGCGACGCATCTTTCAAATGTCTGCCTTATCAACTGTCGATGGTAGGTTCTGCGCCTACCATGGTTGTAACGGGTAACGGGGAATCAGGGTTCGATTCCGGAGAGGGAGCCTGAGAAACGGCTACCACATCCAAGGAAGGCAGCAGGCGCGCAAATTACCCACTCCCGGCACGGGGAGGTAGTGACGAAAAATAACGATACGGGACTCATCCGAGGCCCCGTAATCGGAATGAGTACACTTTAAATCCTTTAACAAGGACCAATTGGAGGGCAAGTCTGGTGCCAGCAGCCGCGGTAATTCCAGCTCCAATAGCGTATATTAAAGTTGTTGCGGTTAAAAAGCTCGTAGTTGAATCTGTGTCCCGTGCTGTCGGTTCACCGCCCGCGGTGCTAACTGGCACGTCTCACGGGACGTCCTGCCGGTGGAAGACCAATCGCTCAGTATTGTCTGGGGTCTGTGCGTGCATAACGCGCGTACAGAATTCCCGGGTGCTCGGTGATCCTTCCGACTTTTTTAAATCCTGTCGCGGTGCTCTTAATTGAGTGTCGAGGCGGGCCGGCACGTTTACTTTGAACAAATTAGAGTGCTCAAAGCAGGCTAAAATTTCGCCTGAATACTATGTGCATGGAATAATGGAACAGGACCTCGGTTCTATTTTGTTGGTTTTCGGAACCCCGAGGTAATGATTAATAGGGACGGATGGGGGCATTCGTATTGCGACGTTAGAGGTGAAATTCTTGGATCGTCGCAAGACGGACAGAAGCGAAAGCATTTGCCAAAAATGTTTTCATTAATCAAGAACGAAAGTCAGAGGTTCGAAGGCGATCAGATACCGCCCTAGTTCTGACCATAAACGATGCCAGCTAGCGATCCGTCGATGTTCCTCCGATGACTCGACGGGCAGCTTCCGGGAAACCAAAGCTTTTGGGTTCCGGGGGAAGTATGGTTGCAAAGCTGAAACTTAAAGGAATTGACGGAAGGGCACCACAAGGAGTGGAGCCTGCGGCTTAATTTGACTCAACACGGGGAACCTCACCAGGCCCGGACACCGGAAGGATTGACAGATTGATAGCTCTTTCTTGATTCGGTGGGTGGTGGTGCATGGTCGTTCTTAGTTGGTAGAGCGATTTGTCTGGTTAATTCCGATAACGAACGAGACTCTAGCCTGCTAAATAGGCGTACTCTACCCGAAGGCTCACATCTTCCGTACTAACCGTACGTTTGTTCGTCGGTGTTTCAATCGGTGTTCATACACTGTGCGAGCATTTTGCGGCTTCGTGCGGGCGGAATGTTGTGGTTTTTACTACCGGCGTACATTTTAATCTTCTTAGAGGGACAAACGGCTTATAGCCGTATGAGATTGAGCAATAACAGGTCTGTGATGCCCTTAGATGTTCTGGGCCGCACGCGCGCTACACTGAAGGAATCAGCGTGTCTTCCCTGGCCGAATGGTCCGGGTAACCCGCTGAACCTCCTTCGTGCTAGGGATTGGGGATTGCAATTATTCCCCATGAACGAGGAATTCCCAGTAAGCGCGAGTCATAAACTCGTGTTGATTAAGTCCCTGCCCTTTGTACACACCGCCCGTCGCTACTACCGATTGAATGATTTAGTGAGGTCTTCGGACTGGTACTCGGCCGGCGTTTCGACATTTGCCGATGTCGCTGGGAAGATGACCGAACTTGATCATTTAGAGGAAGTAAAAGTCGTAACAAGGTTTCCGTAGGTGAACCTGCGGAAGGATCATTACTGTGTCTCTAAAGAAAGAAACAAATATATAAATAAAAATTGAGAAATGTGCACGGGCAACACCATATACACTCTCTGTAACGACCGGACACTTGATCCTAAACAGTCCACATAATAAAATTTCGTAAACAGGGGGACAGAGTGAAAATGTGATATTTTATAATATACATTTTTATATGTGTATAATATTGGTGGCACTGAAGATGATGATGATGATGATGATGATGGTGGCTTCATCTCACGTTACTCTTATCTTCTCTATATTATCCATCAACATACTTAGCATTTATAATATATACATTATATACATAACGCACACATCATATATATATTATATCGATCTACACTGACTGACAAACACACGAGCTGTGTGTGCTGACTGTGTATGTTGAGAAATGTAAAATGTACATATATATTTAGATTTGTGTTGTGGTTATGTATGGTATATCGTATGGTATAGTATGGTATGGGTGTGTGGTTTGGAAGAGGACGAGATGTCGTACAACGATAATGAGACAAATCGATATACACAAACTTTCTCACACACCTCACTACGCACAACACAGAAGCCTCTCGCGATATGACATGGAAACGTGTATGCGCACCGCGGTTTGTGATTGTTAGGTTTGAATCTGTGTATGCACCAGTAAACAGAGCCTAACACCGAGTCACGGGGTAATTGCTTGTGAAAGTGTCCAACAGTGTTGGTAGGTTGTATGTGTTGTATGTGAGGTATATACGTGTGATGTTTGTGTGTATCACCACTCATTGGCCAATAACGTATATAAACATATAGGGATAACCGTTATATAGCACTGAGTGTTAGGTGATGTTGTGTATGTTACCCCCTCGTACATCCACACTCACACATCTATTAAAAGAAACCCCCGGAAATTATCAAAAATTATTCTTGTTGCTGTTGTTGACGCTGATGTTGCTGTTTGTTGCATCGACAATTACACTTATTGTGCGACGACTAGTTTTGTGTGTCTGTCTGACCCATCGCTGTGACGGTCTCTACATATTTATAAAATACTGTTGTGGTGATGTCTTTTCTACCACTAGCAGAGGAGGGACACGGTCTCCTCTGTACATCATTAAATTTAAGTGTGTGAGAAAAGACACACATTGACTCGCACAGCAGATAGAGAGACGTGCGGTGATAATGCAGTACACACAGGCCAGTTTGCGCTAGTAGGGACTAGTTATTTGTAACAACACACTCACACGCAACACGCAAGAATAAGTCACCGACGACGGCTAGTCACTCAATCGTCGCACCAGTGGACGATAGCCATTTGCTATATATATATACATATATATGAATATAATGTGTGTGTAAGGTTTTGACTCGGCCTTACACATTTACAATTGGGGGGGGCAGTGGTGAGTGGTTAGTGTCTGATCGGTGACACATATAATATGTGTCTGTGTGTGGTGACCATTATTATACAAAAATTTTTTATTATTATTATTATTATGCTGTTGATGATGATGATCAATAAAGAATTGTGTGTGGCGGAAAATGAATGAATATTATTATAATCCTAACAAATATAACCCTGAACGGTGGATCACTCGGCTCGTGGGTCGATGAAGAACGCAGCTAAATGCGCGTCAACTTGTGAACTGCAGGACACATGAACATCGACATTTCGAACGCATATTGCGGTCCTCGGATACTGTTCCTGGACTACGCCTGGCTGAGGGTCGTATTACAATTACCAGACTGCCGGTCTTCAGTATACACCGCTGCCACCACTAGTGTGTGTGTGTTTCTGCTGTCTCTGCTGTTGCTTCTGTTGCTGCTGCTGCTGTTGCTGTTGCTGCTGTTGCTGTTTTGTATTCGCGTTCAATCATTGCTACTAAATTTAGACAGAGGAAAACACTCTGTCTCTAACATGTACTTGATTAAACAACAGTACACACACATGCGCACACCACACAACACACAGTAGTTCGAGTATACAGACAACGCGAGCAGATTCACGGCGCACACACACACACACCGGTGGTTATGTGTTGCTGTGTAATAATGTCAGGCGATGTTGGGTATCCGGCGTTGGGGTTATTCCTGATGTATAAAATTGTTCTGCCGTCTGTGCGTGTGGCTGGTTGATGTTTGTGTGTTTGCCGGTTGATGTTGTAGATGATGTGTGTGGCGGTCGTGATTTTGCACTCGCAGACGTACAATATACACACACACACACACCTACAAAACACAACACACCACCATTTCATAGTCTGTACTCCTACTCTGTGTGACAGAGGAGTCCCCGTAGTGAATATGTGTATTATTTTATTTATTATCAATATTCAATATATTGGAATATATTTAGATATACAGAGAACACTCTGTGGAACTGGGACTTTTTTAAACATGTATACAGTTTAATATACCAAACCCAGCCCGGTTCCTTAAATAGAAGGTGAGCGGCAACTGAGTAGTAAAACACCACTCACTTGTCAAGCGCTATAGGACGCGCGGGCATCTGATGTGTTATATGTTGATACAGTTCGTCGCAAACCTAACCGGAAGCGTATATGTGTTATTAAGATACTCAAACTCATACACACACGCGTGTGACTTGTACTCGTACATAATAGACCAAAACACAATCCGACAACACCGTAGTAGTCAGTGTGCTGCTGCTGCTGTTGTTGTTGTCAGTAGTTTCACAAGAGAAGCCTCTTCTGTCATGGTACTAGCATATATATATACATTAATACATACATATATAAATTCACTCTAATATTATAGAAAAATCATAGATATCGACATCACTGTCGTCTCGTGTGTGTCGTCCTACACACCACTAGAAACCCAAAATATTTTACTCTCTATACTACACTTTATATCATATTTATAGCTATTTATAAATAACTATATAGAAAGAAAGAAACCAAGCCGTAATATGCCAATACAATTTTGTGTGTATATATCGGTCTCAAGTCAACGGCACAAAACGCTAGAGAACGCATAGTCGTATTATTATCACATTTATATATTAAACATCGCATACTCGTATAACTTTACACACATTGTAGTGTGTCTTTACGTATTAATGCTGTGCGGCCAGAGTGTGACCAGAGTGGGAAGCGCTCGTCCGTCTTTACATTATCTCATAATATACATAATAATATCATTTTATCATTATGAGAACAGTTGTTCTGTAAGTGAGGGTTCAAATTTAGAAGTCTCTTGTATGGCAGGTTATAGGAACTTGTGGGCAACATCATCACTCCAATGTTTTTATATTTCTATACCCACCCACATATCTATATAAAGTATATTACTATTCAATACGCTGTGGGAGTTATTGAGGAGATGCTAGTAGCAATGTTAGTTATTAGAGGGAATCTCTGCACGCAAACCACACTATATATAAATATATATTCTAATATTACTATATTGTGTTGTGAATGTTAAAACTGTGTGTTCACTGTCACTCACTGTGTGTGTGTTAAGTAACAAGAGTATACAATCGGTCTGGGACGTGTCCCAGTGTCTCGGATTTGTGCATTTAAACAAGTTTACTACTACTCGTACGTATTCTTGTGCACACTTACACGATTCCAGTGGTCGTTCAAGCAAAGACCAAGCGTCCCTACTCATACAAAATTGTTACGTTCAACATTCAAAGCGCACAGTGTTTGCTTTGAACTATATAGCACAGATCAGTTTACAAAATCACACATTATACATATATATATGTGTTGTTGTGTTGTTGTGTATGTTCACTTAATTATATATCTAACATTTGTCACACTCTCCGTTATACAATACAATTCTGAGGCAGTTTGTGTAGTATATTTGTATGTGGGGAAATATATACGAAAAATGTTGTTGCTGTTGTAGTTGCCCCCTATACCGATCAAGACCTTTTACACGCGATCACTCTCTTTACCTAACTATAATACACTGTTTGCGATGATGTAGAGTGTAAGTGACCTGACGTTGTTCATGTTCTCACTATACTCTGTCCGTAACTTACGTCAAAAACACCGTGTAACGTTATTGTATGCTGCATGCGGATGATGATTCTAATACACTGAAAATCTATGTAAACTACAAATGTGACGGCCACTTGAGATATTCCAATATACACTATATAGCAAATTTGTTCGTGCAGTCATGTTGGTGATGGTGGTGTAGATCACCACCACTCCTTCATAATACGTCTATAGTTATATTCTACATAAACTGTATTGGCTATTTGGTTATGATGTGTGATATATGCCGTGGTTAGAGAATTTATGGTGACGACTGGTGTGAGTTTGGGTCGTCTACTTGAGACGTAGAGGTGGTGTCAATTGAGATATCTTTTTCTATATGAGTGTTTTTTTATTTTGTGTGTGTGTGTGTGTGTATGTTATACACCAAAAAAATGTCAAAGAGGCCGAGTGTTACGAAACCAACAACTACACATATTGCACATATTGTCTCTCGGACCTGCCTGTTGATTACGATGTGTGTGTTTATAATGGTTTTTGTACATTATGAGTGCAGGAAACGTAATACGTGTTCTGTGTGTATGTGCAACTTGTATTCTCTGATAACGATATAGCATATATCGTGAAAGTTTTTAATAATATATAATAGAAATATATTAATATATATCTATATCTATATTTATTTATGCGACCTCAGAGCAGGTGTGACTACCCGCTGAATTTAAGCATATTACTAAGCGGAGGAAAAGAAACTAACAAGGATTCCCTTAGTAGCGGCGAGCGAACAGGGAAAAGCCCAGCACCGAAGCCCGTAGTCGGAAACGGCTACAGGGCAATGTGGTGTTTAGGAGAGCCCAGTTAACGCGGTAAGTGTGTAACGTGTCCAAGTCCTTCTTGAACGGGGCCACACACCCATAGAGGGTGCCAGGCCCGTAGTGACCGTTACCACGTCCGGGTGGGTTTCTCCTTAGAGTCGGGTTGCTTGAGAGTGCAGCTCTAAGTGGGTGGTAAACTCCATCTAAGGCTAAATATAACCACGAGACCGATAGCGAACAAGTACCGTGAGGGAAAGTTGAAAAGAACTTTGAAGAGAGAGTTCAATAGTACGTGAAACCGTTCAGGGGTAAACCTGAGAAACCCGAACTATTCGAAGGGAGAGATTCAATCACCTCGCCTGTGGTAGCACACTGGTAACGTTTTACATGGGACGTCTTCGTGCTGCCTCGGTTCGCGCCGTTGTAGTGCTGGACGCCCCGTTATCAGTGCTGTTTACTGCAGGAGGTGTGCATTTCTATCCTAGTAGATGCGTCGCGACCCATTGGGCACTTGTCTATGGTATCCGCGCTATAAGGACAGCCTGTACGGCAACACCGTTTGCTGAGTTTATTCGCAGTAGCGTGCCTGTTGTCGCACAGACCTTAGCGGTATCCCGGCAGGTGACTCGATGGTAGAAACCGTCAGGTGGTGGGTCGCTGCTCTTTTGTAGCGGAGCGTTTTCACACCCTGTGACAAGTAAACTCTGTGTAGACCGTGGAAATTGGACTGGTGCCGATTCCGCACTCGCATTACTGTTGGTCGCATGGGCTATGTAACCGATCCCGCGTCACCCGTCGGCGACGTCTGAGCTTTGGGTACT
>CALYJB010000069.1:20000-27500 GCA_944738965.1 Nebria brevicollis
AGTAAAATAATAACACGACGCTAGAACGAGAGACGTTCGATCCTCTTGTATGTTAATATAATACATATATTA
Source organism: Nebria brevicollis (assembly GCA_944738965.1). Lineage (NCBI taxonomy): Eukaryota > Metazoa > Arthropoda > Insecta > Coleoptera > Carabidae > Nebria > Nebria brevicollis. The sequence goes on from CALYJB010000069.1 coordinate 20,073, forward strand.
AAGATATATACACGATACACGATAATTCTCTGAAACACTGGCGCTTTAAATCTAGCGACGAGTACGGAAGAGATTATTTGAACTCTCAAATAATATTAATAAAATCGAAATATAGTAAATATATATATCTAGACACCACACACCCCATACACTCACTACTGGGTGTTGTGTTTGTGTGTGTGAGTGTGTGTCGAACCTGTGTGGTTGGTTTTTATAGTGTGTATGATGTGATGATTGGGACCTGTGTGGGCCTGTCTACAACAAACACGTAATAAAAGTGTGTAGATATATATTTATATAGAAATTTTATATGAAAAATTTTACGTAGCCCGGTATGCCAGAAAGTAAATTTTCGATACCGGTGTCTCTCGTATATATTTATATATATATATATATATATATATATATATATAAAAAAAAACAAACACATTTCCAAAAAAATTTATGCAATTTTTATATGTGATTGTGACAAACTCCCTGGTTGATCCTGCCAGTAGTCATATGCTTGTCTCAAAGATTAAGCCATGCATGTCTCAGTACAAGCCAAAATAAGGTGAAACCGCGAAAGGCTCATTAAATCAGTTATGGTTCCTTAGATCGTACACACATTTACTTGGATAACTGTGGTAATTCTAGAGCTAATACACGCAAACAGAGCTCCGACCAGAGATGGAAGGAGTGCTTTTATTAGATCAAAACCAATCGGCGGGCAGGCACTGCTGTCTGTTCGTCGCCCTATTTGGTGACTCTGAATAACTTTATGCTGATCGTACGGTCTTGCACCGGCGACGCATCTTTCAAATGTCTGCCTTATCAACTGTCGATGGTAGGTTCTGCGCCTACCATGGTTGTAACGGGTAACGGGGAATCAGGGTTCGATTCCGGAGAGGGAGCCTGAGAAACGGCTACCACATCCAAGGAAGGCAGCAGGCGCGCAAATTACCCACTCCCGGCACGGGGAGGTAGTGACGAAAAATAACGATACGGGACTCATCCGAGGCCCCGTAATCGGAATGAGTACACTTTAAATCCTTTAACAAGGACCAATTGGAGGGCAAGTCTGGTGCCAGCAGCCGCGGTAATTCCAGCTCCAATAGCGTATATTAAAGTTGTTGCGGTTAAAAAGCTCGTAGTTGAATCTGTGTCCCGTGCTGTCGGTTCACCGCCCGCGGTGCTAACTGGCACGTCTCACGGGACGTCCTGCCGGTGGAAGACCAATCGCTCAGTATTGTCTGGGGTCTGTGCGTGCATAACGCGCGTACAGAATTCCCGGGTGCTCGGTGATCCTTCCGACTTTTTTAAATCCTGTCGCGGTGCTCTTAATTGAGTGTCGAGGCGGGCCGGCACGTTTACTTTGAACAAATTAGAGTGCTCAAAGCAGGCTAAAATTTCGCCTGAATACTATGTGCATGGAATAATGGAACAGGACCTCGGTTCTATTTTGTTGGTTTTCGGAACCCCGAGGTAATGATTAATAGGGACGGATGGGGGCATTCGTATTGCGACGTTAGAGGTGAAATTCTTGGATCGTCGCAAGACGGACAGAAGCGAAAGCATTTGCCAAAAATGTTTTCATTAATCAAGAACGAAAGTCAGAGGTTCGAAGGCGATCAGATACCGCCCTAGTTCTGACCATAAACGATGCCAGCTAGCGATCCGTCGATGTTCCTCCGATGACTCGACGGGCAGCTTCCGGGAAACCAAAGCTTTTGGGTTCCGGGGGAAGTATGGTTGCAAAGCTGAAACTTAAAGGAATTGACGGAAGGGCACCACAAGGAGTGGAGCCTGCGGCTTAATTTGACTCAACACGGGGAACCTCACCAGGCCCGGACACCGGAAGGATTGACAGATTGATAGCTCTTTCTTGATTCGGTGGGTGGTGGTGCATGGTCGTTCTTAGTTGGTAGAGCGATTTGTCTGGTTAATTCCGATAACGAACGAGACTCTAGCCTGCTAAATAGGCGTACTCTACCGGTATCTCGAAGGCTCACATCTTCCGTACTAACCGTACGTTTGTTCGTCGGTGTTTCAATCGGTGTTCATACACTGTGCGAGCATTTTGCGGCTTCGTGCGGGCGGAATGTTGTGGTTTTTACTACCGGCGTACATTTTAATCTTCTTAGAGGGACAAACGGCTTATAGCCGTATGAGATTGAGCAATAACAGGTCTGTGATGCCCTTAGATGTTCTGGGCCGCACGCGCGCTACACTGAAGGAATCAGCGTGTCTTCCCTGGCCGAATGGTCCGGGTAACCCGCTGAACCTCCTTCGTGCTAGGGATTGGGGATTGCAATTATTCCCCATGAACGAGGAATTCCCAGTAAGCGCGAGTCATAAACTCGTGTTGATTAAGTCCCTGCCCTTTGTACACACCGCCCGTCGCTACTACCGATTGAATGATTTAGTGAGGTCTTCGGACTGGTACTCGGCCGGCGTTTCGACATTTGCCGATGTCGCTGGGAAGATGACCGAACTTGATCATTTAGAGGAAGTAAAAGTCGTAACAAGGTTTCCGTAGGTGAACCTGCGGAAGGATCATTACTGTGTCTCTAAAGAAAGAAACAAATATATAAATAAAAATTGAGAAATGTGCACGGGCAACACCATATACACTCTCTGTAACGACCGGACACTTGATCCTAAACAGTCCACATAATAAAATTTCGTAAACAGGGGGACAGAGTGAAAATGTGATATTTTATAATATACATTTTTATATGTGTATAATATTGGTGGCACTGAAGATGATGATGATGATGATGATGATGGTGGCTTCATCTCACGTTACTCTTATCTTCTCTATATTATCCATCAACATACTTAGCATTTATAATATATACATTATATACATAACGCACACATCATATATATATTATATCGATCTACACTGACTGACAAACACACGAGCTGTGTGTGCTGACTGTGTATGTTGAGAAATGTAAAATGTACATATATATTTAGATTTGTGTTGTGGTTATGTATGGTATATCGTATGGTATAGTATGGTATGGGTGTGTGGTTTGGAAGAGGACGAGATGTCGTACAACGATAATGAGACAAATCGATATACACAAACTTTCTCACACACCTCACTACGCACAACACAGAAGCCTCTCGCGATATGACATGGAAACGTGTATGCGCACCGCGGTTTGTGATTGTTAGGTTTGAATCTGTGTATGCACCAGTAAACAGAGCCTAACACCGAGTCACGGGGTAATTGCTTGTGAAAGTGTCCAACAGTGTTGGTAGGTTGTATGTGTTGTATGTGAGGTATATACGTGTGATGTTTGTGTGTATCACCACTCATTGGCCAATAACGTATATAAACATATAGGGATAACCGTTATATAGCACTGAGTGTTAGGTGATGTTGTGTATGTTACCCCCTCGTACATCCACACTCACACATCTATTAAAAGAAACCCCCGGAAATTATCAAAAATTATTCTTGTTGCTGTTGTTGACGCTGATGTTGCTGTTTGTTGCATCGACAATTACACTTATTGTGCGACGACTAGTTTTGTGTGTCTGTCTGACCCATCGCTGTGACGGTCTCTACATATTTATAAAATACTGTTGTGGTGATGTCTTTTCTACCACTAGCAGAGGAGGGACACGGTCTCCTCTGTACATCATTAAATTTAAGTGGTGAGAAAAGACACACATTGACTCGCACAGCAGATAGAGAGACGTGCGGTGATAATGCAGTACACACAGGCCAGTTTGCGCTAGTAGGGACTAGTTATTTGTAACAACACACTCACACGCAACACGCAAGAATAAGTCACCGACGACGGCTAGTCACTCAATCGTCGCACCAGTGGACGATAGCCATTTGCTATATATATATACATATATATGAATATAATGTGTGTGTAAGGTTTTGACTCGGCCTTACACATTTACAATTGGGGGGGGCAGTGGTGAGTGGTTAGTGTCTGATCGGTGACACATATAATATGTGTCTGTGTGTGGTGACCATTATTATACAAAAATTTTTTATTATTATTATTATTATGCTGTTGATGATGATGATCAATAAAGAATTGTGTGTGGCGGAAAATGATGTGAATATTATTATAATCCTAACAAATATAACCCTGAACGGTGGATCACTCGGCTCGTGGGTCGATGAAGAACGCAGCTAAATGCGCGTCAACTTGTGAACTGCAGGACACATGAACATCGACATTTCGAACGCATATTGCGGTCCTCGGATACTGTTCCTGGACTACGCCTGGCTGAGGGTCGTATTACAATTACCAGACTGCCGGTCTTCAGTATACACCGCTGCCACCACTAGTGTGTGTGTGTGTTTCTGCTGTCTCTGCTGTTGCTTCTGTTGCTGCTGCTGCTGTTGCTGTTGCTGCTGTTGCTGTTTTGTATTCGCGTTCAATCATTGCTACTAAATTTAGACAGAGGAAAACACTCTGTCTCTAACATGTACTTGATTAAACAACAGTACACACACATGCGCACACACACAACACACAGTAGTTCGAGTATACAGACAACGCGAGCAGATTCACGGCGCACACACACACACACCGGTGGTTATGTGTTGCTGTGTAATAGATGTCAGGCGATGTTGGGTATCCGGCGTTGGGGTTATTCTGATGTATAAAATTGTTCTGCCGTCTGTGCGTGTGGCTGGTTGATGTTTGTGTGTTTGCCGGTTGATGTTGTAGATGATGTGTGTGCGTCTGTGATTTTGCACTCGCAGACGTACAATATACACACACACACACACCTACAAAACACAACACACCACCATTTCATAGTCTGTACTCTACTCTGTGTGACAGAGGAGTCCCCGTAGTGAATATGTGTATTATTTTATTTATTATCAATATTCAATATATTGGAATATATTTAGATATACAGAGAACACTCTGTGGACTGGGACTTTTTTAAACATGTATACAGTTTAATATACCAAACCCAGCCCGGTTCCTTAAATAGAAGGTGAGCGGCGACTGAGTAGTAAAACACCACTCACTTGTCAAGCGCTATAGACGCGCGGGCATCTGATGTGTTATATGTTGATACAGTTCGTCGCAAACCTAACCGGTAGCGTATATGTGTTATTAAGATACTCAAACACATACACACACGCGTGTGACTTGTACTCGTACATAATAGACCAAAACACAATCCGACAACACCGTAGTAGTCAGTGTGCTGCTGCTGCTGTTGTTGTTGTCAGTAGTTTCACAAAGAGAAGCCTCTTCTGTCATGGTACTAGCATATATATATACATTAATACATACATATATAAATTCACTCTAATATTATAGAAAAATCATAGATATCGACATCACTGTCGTCTCGTGTGTGTCGTCCTACACACCACTAGAAACCATAATATTTTACTCTCTATACTACACTTTATATCATATTTATAGCTATTATAAATAACTATATAGAAAGAAAGAAACCAAGCCGTATATGCCAATACAATTTTGTGTGTATATATCGGTCTCAAGTCAACGGCACAAACGCTAGAGAACGCATAGTCGTATTATTATCACATTTATATATTAAACATCGCATACTCGTATAACTTTACACACATTTTAGTGTGTCTTTACGTATTAATGCTGTGCGGCCAGAGTGTGACCAGAGTGGGTAGCGCTCGTCCGTCTTTACATTATCACATAATATACATAATAATATCATTATTATCATTATGAGAACAGTTGTTCTGTAAGTGAGTGTTCAAATTTAGAAGTCTCTTGTATGGCAGGGTTATAGGAACTTGTGGCAACATCATCACTCCAATGTTTTTATATTTCTATACACACCCACATATCTATATAAAGTATATTACTATCAATACGCTGTGGGAGTTTATTGAGGAGATGCTAGTGCAATGTTAGTTATTAGAGGGAATCTCTGCACGCAAACACACACTATATATAAATATATATTATATATTACTATATTGTGTTGTGAATGTTAAAACTGTGTGTTCACTGTCACTCACTGTGTGTGTGTTAAGTAACAAGAGTATACAATCGGTCTGGACGTGTCCCAGTGTCTCTGTATTTGTGCAATTAAACAAGTTTACTACTACTCGTACGTATACTTGTGCACACTTACACGATTCCAGTGGTCGTTCAAGCAAAGACCAAGCGTCCCTACTCATACAAATTGTTACGTTCAACATTTAAGCGCACAGTGTTTGCTTTGAACTATATAGCACAGATCAGTTTACAAAATCACACATTATACATATATATATGTGTTGTTGTGTTGTTGTGTATGTTCACTTAATTATATATCTAACATTTGTCACACTCTCCGTTATACAATACAATTCTGAGGCAGTTTGTGTAGTATATTTGTATGTGGGGAAATATATACGAAAAATGTTGTTGCTGTTGTAGTTGCCCCCTATACCGATCAAGACCTTTTACACGCGATCACTCTCTTTACCTAACTATATACACTGTTTGCGATGATGTAGAGTGTAAGTGACCTGACGTTGTTCATGTTCTCACTATACTCTGTCCGTAACTTACGTCAAAAACACCGTGTATCGTTATTGTATGCTGCATGCGGATGATGATTCTAATACACTGAAAATCTATGTAAACTACAAATGTGACGGCCACTTGAGATATTCCAATATACACTATATAGCAAATTTGTTCGTGCAGTCATGTTGGTGATGGTGGTGTAGATCACCACCACTCCTTCATAATACGTCTATAGTTATATTCTACATAAACTGTATTGGCTATTTGGTTATGATGTGTGATATATGCCGTGGTTAGAGAATTTATGGTGACGACTGGTGTGAGTTTGGGTCGTCTACTTGAGACGTAGAGGTGGTGTCAATTGAGATATCTTTTTCTATATGAGTGTTTTTTTATTTTGTGTGTGTGTGTGTGTGTATGTTATACACCAAAAAAATGTCAAAGAGGCCGAGTGTTACGAAACCAACAACTACACATATTGCACATATTGTCTCTCGGACCTGCCTGTTGATTACGATGTGTGTGTTTATAATGGTTTTTGTACATTATGAGTGCAGGAAACGTAATACGTGTTCTGTGTGTATGTGCAACTTGTATTCTCTGATAACGATATAGCATATATCGTGAAAGTTTTTAATAATATATAATAGAAATATATTAATATATATCTATATCTATATTTATTTATGCGACCTCAGAGCAGGTGTGACTACCCGCTGAATTTAAGCATATTACTAAGCGGAGGAAAAGAAACTAACAAGGATTCCCTTAGTAGCGGCGAGCGAACAGGGAAAAGCCCAGCACCGAAGCCCGTAGTCGGAAACGGCTACAGGGCAATGTGGTGTTTAGGAGAGCCCAGTTAACGCGGTAAGTGTGTAACGTGTCCAAGTCCTTCTTGAACGGGGCCACACACCCATAGAGGGTGCCAGGCCCGTAGTGACCG
>CALYJB010000070.1:0-57986 GCA_944738965.1 Nebria brevicollis
TTTTTTTAGCACCCTGTCTAGCTGTGTTCACACAGTGTTACTAACCATGTTACAATATATATATATATATATATATATATATATATATATATATATATATATATATATATATATATATATATATATATATATATATATATATATATATATTATATATATATATAATATATATATATATATATATATATATATATAATATATATATATATATATATATATATATATATATATATATATATATATATATATATATATATATATATATATATATATATATATATATAATATATATATATATATATATATATATATATATATATATATATATATATATATATATATATATATATATATATATATATATATATATATATATATATATATATATATTATATATATATATATATATATATATATATATATATATATATATATATATATATATATATATATATATATATATATATATAATATATATATATATATATATATATATATATATATATATATATATATATATATATATATATATATATATATATATATATATATATATATATATATATATATATATATATATATATATATATATATATATATATATATATATATATATATATATATATATATATATATATATATATATATATATATATATATATATATATATATATATATATATATATATATATATATATATATATATATTGTAACATGGTTAGTAACACTGTGTGAACACAGCTAGACAGGGTGCTAAAAAAGCTGTACAACGATCTAAAGATCTGCGGAAGCCTTAATAAAAAAAATCAACACGTGGTTAAAATCATGGAATCAATTACACCACCTTAGAATCTCATAGTAAGTGGTAATGTTTGTGAGAATTGGCGTTTATTTAAACTAATTGTAGGCTTCGAATATTTCATGATAGCCACTAGCTTTGTTAAAAAGCATCGGATATCAAGGTAGCAATTGCTCCTTAATGTTATAGGTGAAGAAGCGGTTGACGTTTTCAACACATTAGATCTAAGGGCTAGACAAATGAAAGATTATGATCGCGTTATACAGAAGATTAATATGTTATCCGATAAAGAATGTTGTGTATGAAAGATTTGTATTTGCTAAGAGATATCAAAACGAAAGGTTGTGTTTCAAATCATTCTTTACTGACATTAAAGGGATAAGACAGTCTTGTGAGTTTGGTAATCAGGAGCAGTCATTCCATAGAGATTGAATTATTTTTGGGGTTCCTGATAGTGAAACGTAGGCAAAATTAATTCGAATTAAAGAATTGATATTAGAGAAAGCTATTGAATATTGCAAAACAACAAAAATAATCAAAACACAAACACAATACTTACAACTGAGCTTGATTGTTAACAAAGTGAGTACAAAAAGAAATAACAAAATTACGCCAAGCACACCAAAATATTGGGTGTCAAGAAATACTTGTGCATCTAAAACTAAAAGTGATGTGAATGATAGCCTGTACTGGTGTAAAAAGTGTAATAGTGAACATGGAAGAAGAAATGGTCCTGCATATGGAAAAAAAGTAACAATTGTGGATAGAAGAGTCACTTATGCAGTGGGTTGCAGAAACAGAAAAATACGAGAATTAGGCAAGATTGAAGAATCAGACAGTGAAAACGAATTTTGCATTAATAGTATTTATAGTAAGAATGTTAATGTTATAAGCCCTTGGCATCAAAAAATTAATGCTAAATAAAGTTGAATTTAAACTAGATACTGGTGCTGATGTGAATATTATGCCAAACCAAATTTTTAAAAGTCTCACTTGCAATTAAAATTAAAGAACACTAATTTGTCATTGGAAAAATATGGTTGGTTCAAAATAATACCACTAGGCACTATAGAGTTAATATGCAAATATTCGAATGAAGAGGTAGCACAAGAATTTTTAATTTGTAGACAACAATGCGAAACCACATTGGGAGCTAGAGTCATGTATAAAGTTAAATCTTGTGAAACGGCCTGAGTTCTATACATTGAGAAGTAACAAAAGTAATTTCATATTTGAAAATAAATATATTTGAAAGATTAGGCAAATTTAATGATAAAGGTAAAATAAGACTACACGAAAATTTCATGCGCTTTGTTAGGCCTCCTCCGACGAGTAACCCTGGTAATCAAAGATCGACTTAAAATTTAACTAATAGTATTAGAAAAAATAAAATTATTATTAAGGTGGAGGAACCAGGTGAGTGGGTCAGCAATTTAGTTATAATTCAAAAAAAAGATAAGACACTCAGATTATGTTTATATCCGCAAGATTTAAATTTTTAAATTAAGAGCGAAAATGTGTCAATTCGTGCGCTAGAAGAATTAAGGAGCAAATTATATATTAAGAAATGCTTTACGGTGTTAGACCTTAAGGATGGTTTCTGGCATGTTGAATTAGATAAAGAGTCCAGTATGTTGTGCACATGCAGTTTTCCGTTCGGTTGTTACAAATTTAAAAGGCTACCATTTGGACTAAACATGGCACCTAAATATTTTCAGAAAAAAATACAGAAAATTTTGTTGATATTCCTGGTGTCATAATTTACTTTGATGACAAATTATTTAGTGGAGAGACATTGAAAGAGCACGATGCTATGTTGAAGTTGGTAGTTGAGCGAGCGAAAGAGCTGAATATAAAATTTAATAAAAATTTGTTGCAATATAGATTAGAAAATGTTAAATATTTCGGCCATACATTCTCTAGTAAGGGTATTCAATCAGATGAGGATCGTGTTAAGATCATAATACATATGGACGCACCTCCGTCTAAACAGCAATTGCAAAGATTTCTTCGTATAGTTAAGTATTTAAGACAATATCATCCAAATTTATCGGATATAACAACACCATTAATACTGTTGTTAGTAGACACGAATATATTTGCTTGGCTTCCTGAACATTCAAAATTAAAATAAAATAATAAAACACTTGGTTAGTTACACAAACTTTTGTGAAACTAACCAACTGTTTAATTATTTTATTTTAATGTTCTAGCATGTTTCACTAAGTGCCTACCACATCTTCAACCAATTTAATTCATAATTAATGAACAAACGAAAAACAGCTATTGTTAATGCACCTATCTTAGCGAAGTTTAATGAAACTCAAGAAATACGAGTAACAATTGAATTTGATTCTTCGCAAAATGCAGCTGGTTGTTGCCTTATGCAGGAAGATCAGCCAGTTTATTATGCTTCTAGAAGTTTAAATGATGCAGAATGGAACTATGCAATGATCGAAAAATAAATTTTAGCAATAGTGTTTGCAACTCGAAAGTATCATAATTTCAATTATGTTCGCAAGGTTAATGTGCTACAACACACCAAAATCTTCTTGTAGCTATAAAAAATCTAGACTTCAAAGAATGTAATTAAATCTAATAAAATATGAATTAAAAATTATATATTTACCGGGAAAATATATGCATGTAGGAGATGCTTTATCGAGCTCATTTCTTAAAAATGAGTCTGACAGTGAAAGAAAATACATTGCAGATAATGTACACACACAAGGTTTAAATTGAAATATTTCTGCAACAAAATAAAAAGAATTTGTTAAAGCCACGGAAATGGACTCGGCATTATGAAATTCCGAGAATACCATTTTAATGGCTGGCAAAAAAAAAGAAAAGATGTATATGCATAAGCTGAGAAGTTTTTTAAATTAAGACAAAATATTACGACTGAAGATAATTTGTTGTTCTTAAAACACAAAATTATAGTTTCAAGTGCACTTAAAACATTAATACTTAACTTATTACATGAATCGCATTTAGGAATTGAGAAAACTCGAGCTAGAGCAGGGCAGATAGTGTACTGGCCAGGAATCAATAATGACATCGAAAATTTAATTTCTAAATGCAGTATTTGTGAACGTTATCGCAGAAGAAATATCAAAGAGCCATTACTATCACATGATATTTCAGAATTGCCAATTAACGAAATAGCCTCTGATATATTCGAATTTCAAGAACAGAATATTTTAGTTATACAAGACTATTTGTCAAATTGGTTGGAAGTAATTCCAACAAAGAACAAAAGTGCAACAACATTAATTGAGAAATTTAATCAAGTGTTGTCTAATTTCGGCATACCAGAGCAAATTATAGTGAACAATATGCCATATGGTTCATTTGAATTTAGACAGTTTGCCCGAGACAGGAACTTTGAAATAATAACTAGTACACGTCGTTATCCCAGAAAAAAACGTCCTAGCAGAAAGGACTGTTCAACCTGCAAAATATATATTGAGAAAATGTGACACGATGAACAGTAATATACACATAGCATTACTTGAATATCGTAACACCCCTATATGTGAGTTGGAAGTATCGTCGATGCAAGTATTAGTGTCAAGAGGTGGCAGAACTAAAATCCCCATAGCAACAATTTTATTACTACCCAAACTTGTAACTGGAATTCATAACTAACTAAAAAACCGACAAATACAACAGAAAAAATATTGCAATCAACATGTCGCAGTCAGAAACAACTTCAAAAATGGAGAGAGTGTAGTGCTGTACAAAGATAGTAAATGGGAATCTGCTAAATTATTAACGAAACGTGACACTCAAAGGTCATATTTCATACAAGATCAAAAGAGTCTAGTGTGACGCAGGAACTCAACACACATAAGAAAATCAGTAAATATATATAAATTAGAGTCAACACCAGATCCTGACATCACCGAATATGACAATTCCAGAGCAAAAGATACTGTTTTAAATGACATTTAGAACGATATAAAAAATGCAAATCCGTCATCACATTACACTACTCTTAGTGGAAGAACAGTAAAACCTCCTATTAGTTATGCATCGTCATTATATATTTACTTCTTCATTATAAATTTAAACTAATAATAATAATTAAATGTAAACTAAAATAATAATTAAATTATTTAATATAGCTTATACGGCGAGATGTTACATAGTTGGTAACACTGTGTGAACTAAGGTCACACGGCTAGACCTTGAGTTAAAAAGATTGTACAGCGATATGAGGTAAAATTAAATGCTGTCATAAACTTTAATAATAATAAAAGTTCTCATTCATAATACTGAATATTACATATATATTAAATATTAAAATATTTCAGAAATGCAGTCAATTGATATTATATTAAAATGCTCAACGTTTCGACAAACAGTTGTCTCTCTCAGGAGGCTACACGAATTATACAATATTATAAATGACCGTCTTATATAAGATATATTCATTGAAAAAATATTTTTAACTTAAAATGTAAGTACTAATTGTAATGTAATTTAGACATGAAATTTTATTTCGGTTTTTGAATATGCCTTATATAATATTGTATAATTCGTGTAACCTCCTGAGGAAGACAACAGTGTTTGTCGAAACGTTGTGCATTTTAATATAATATCAAAGGACTGCATTCCTGAAATATTTTATTATTTAACTACGAACACCAGTCGAAAAACTGTTATAAATCATTACATATATATACTGTAAAACTTATAAAAAAATTTATGTTATATAGTGTTGGCGAAACTAGTTGTCCTATTTCATTGTTATACATTTTAAATTTATTGAAACATAAAACTGTAATAGTTTATTTTCGTATAATTTGGAGTTTCACAAGGCAACGGCTCTCAAAATAAAAAATAAAAATCATAAATAAATAAAAGAAGTTATATTTCAATATATTTTTATATAGTTAACCCGGAAATGACAATTAGTTTCACCCAACATTGCTGCATAACTCGGTTTATTAGCTAAGTTATTATAATTTAGTATAAATAAGTAAAACGTATTTTAATGGATTAGACAGCTTACTTCCTAATTCGCAGACTTTATTTTTTTAGGACATAAGGCCGCGGGCAGACTAATCGAGTGGTATCGTGTCGTGTAGCGTTGAGTCGTGTCGTTTCGTTTGATAATTTGTGACATTGGTCACATTGGTCCATCGTTTACTGTCGAGTAAATTTCTAGCTGATATGTAAAACCTTTAAGAATTTTTATAAATCTGTCTATTCGCTCTTACGTAATGACTTGTTAAAACAATTTCACTTCAACCCGGGATCCGTCGCGTGTTGAATTTTATATAACATTAAGAAATAGAAAATAATTAGTACATAAACTTATTATTATAATAATAAAGTTTATTTATTTAGCACCTTAACTAATATATACAACATATTTCCAGATTAATAAAAATACATATGTAACAAATCAAGCTAGTTGCGTACCTAGTTCAGTTTTGTTGAGCTAGGTAATTCACGATTAGCAAATGCAACTAGCTACGTCATATCTAGCAACAGTTGCAAAAAAATTGTACATTCCGCATTTAGCGAAATGTTGCTAGGTCGGGATTTGTTTGCAGTATCGGCCATTTGAATTTAGGTCAAAATTGAGTATAAAACCGCGATGTCGCTTGACATCGAGGTCTCAGTTCAGATTGCGATTAGCGAGTATTATTTTGTCAGTAAGTAACTTAAGCTTTATTCAGTATCTTTTTGTAAATCCATTTTTGTTGTCGTATTTGTTATATTTTTATTGTTTTGAATTAAATTGTTATTTATTATTTGTACCAATTTAATCTCTCACGAGCTAATCCTAGTCTGGACATATCTAAGTGTGTATTAGAAGATTCCACCTAAAACCAACCACCAGGTGAGTATAGAAGAAACATCGCTACACGCATATAGTTAAGAGGGAGCCAAACGCGTGCACGTTCTCTTAAGACGCGCGTTTGTTACACATAATTACCAAATAATAAATTAGAAAAATATTCATACATACAATCAAAAAAGAAATAATTTATAACGCAAGATACATTTCTCTAAGCTTATATTTAAATGTTTTGAGAGTTCATGAATTTTTTATTTCAACTGGTAGTTTATTATATTGTACAAGCCCTATATCAAAAATTGATAGAGCCGAACTCTTTTTATTCTTTTTTGCAATGTAGAACTGGTCAACTTGTCTAGTTACGTGGTTATGTACATCTTTTATGCATTGCAAGTTAGTTACTAAATATTCCGTTTGCATACCATTAAGCATTTTAAATATAAATATCATACTATTGTATTTACAAAATTGTTCTATATTCAACCCATTCAACATTGAAAGCATATTTGATATTTTAGCATAGTTATTATATTTTAAAATGATTCGCATACCTCTATTTTGCATTTTCTGTAACTTATATAAATCACCCTGGTTACACATGAATAATATAGTACTGCAATAGGTAAAATGAGGTAGAACAATTGTATTGCAAATTATCTGTCTACACCATATAGATAAGTTTTGACCAATTCTATTCAAAAAATTTAGTTTCTTTGCTATTTTTTTACATATATATTGTACATGATTATGAAATTTTAATTTTCTATCTATAATTACGCCTAGGTATTTTATTACTTCAACTAATTCTAAGTTAATCGTACCTATATGAAGGAGAAAATTGGAATTATTTTTCAATTCTATATATGAACTATCAGGACACAGTAGCATGTATTTCGATTTACTTACATTTAACTTTAATTTATTAAGGCACATCCAATTTTTTACAAGACCCAGTCCATTATTAACAATAGAAAAAGTATCTTGAATATTATTACTAGCATAATATAATAAGGTTTCATCAGCGAACAATTGTATTTTACAATTAATTAATATATTGGGAAAGTCGTTAATGTATATCAGGAACAGTAGAGGGCCCAGTACACTGCCCTGTGGCACGCCCATATCAATTGTAATTGGCTCTGATTTAATATCACCGATTTTTACACATTGTGTTCTATTGGATAAGTAACTTTGTAGCCAATTGTAAGCCGAACTACACACACCATATTTCTCAAGTTTTAATAACAGAATATTTCTATCAACAGTCTCAAAAGCTCTTTTGAGGTCTAGGAATATTGCACATATCATCTTGTTTTCATTTAGCTTGAGTTTCCAATCATTGATGACAAAGTTCAGGGCAGATTCACATGAGTGATTATTACGAAACCCTGATTTTTCACTAACTAATATCTTATTGCTATTAAAATATGAACACAACTGTTTAGAGACTACAAGTTCTAATATTTTTTCACATGTAGGCAAAACATAAATGGGACGGAATTCTTCAATTTTATTAGTTTCACTGATTTTTGGGACAGGAGTTACTGTTGAAAGCTTTAACTTTTCGGGAAAAATACCCGATTTTAAAGACTTATTGATAACGTCAAGTAGTGGATAACCAACTAAATAAAAGTATTTCTGTAATATATTTATTCCTAATTCATCAACACTATGTTTCTTTTCCTGAGAAAAGATAATGCTTTTCAACCCACTTATTGTAATAATATTGAAACACATAAACGTTCATCTATAGCTAGGAATACATTCAGTTATTACCATATCAGTACTTGGATATTCTATAGTATTGATTATGTCAATTATACTCTCAACATAAAATCTATTAAAAATATCAACGAGTATTTTAGTATCACAATATAAACGATTTTCAAACATTATTTCATTAATAGAATTTTTGCTCTTAACACATATTAAGTTCTTTAAAGTTTTCCACATTAAAACAGGGTTATTCCTAGAGTTATCAATTAAATTATTATAAAATATTTGTTTTTCTTGTCTTATTGTACTAACAACATTATTTCTATTTTTTTTATAAATATTCCAATCTAGTATATTTCCAGTAATAACAAAATTTTTATATGAATCATCGCGTCTTTTTATACTACTTAGTACATTTTTATTGAACCATTTTTTATCAGCATTTGGTTTAGATTTGGTATATCGCATAAAACTCATACTACTAGATTTAATACTCATAATCATACTGTAATAAAAATTGTTATAAACATCGTTAACGTCACTTACATGGTAGTTCCAATCACACATTAAAAGTTTATCTTCAAGTTCTTCAAAGTTAATTTTATTAAACACATGTTTGTCATTAATTATTTCAACTTTGTGGGGAAGGCGAACTTCTATAATTTGATGGTCAGTTATCCTTGGAGTAGGTTTCACTAAACATTTTATGTCACAATTGTATGATAAAACTAAATCAATTAGTGTTTTTGACTGATGGGTTACGCGGGTGAAATCTTTAGTCATTTGATTATAGCCACTAATTTCCAAAATTTGTTTAAGTTTAAGAGCATAAAAATTGTAAGATGTCCAGTCTAAATTGAAATCACCTAATAAAATATTAGTATCGTTATTGTTAATATTATTCTCCATGTAATTCTCAATAAAGTTCAGGAAATCATTGTGGGTACTGTTTGGTGAATGGTATAAATCTGTCACTATATAGTTTAAATTTTTATAATTTATTTTTATAGAAATCATCCAATAATTGAATTCATGACTTATTATTTTTATGATATTGTATTTTATATTGACTTTAACAAAGATTATCACACCCCCAGTAAATCTGTTTGATGAGTCACAACGAATTAATTTGTAATTATTTATGGTTAACTCACTATCTTCAATGTCTGATGTTGTTCTGGTTTCTGATAATAATAATGCTATCGGCTTATTAGTTTTAGCAAATTGTCGAATTTCATCAATGTGTGCAGCAAGTGATGGTGACTCTATTGTACTCTGGGATTGCTATATATTCATGTACTTTACTTGTTCTCTTCGCATGGTAATTTTTCTATTTAGAACTGGACATATATTATCAAAAACTGAATGATTTACATTAAGTTTTAGTTTTAGTTTCTCATTCGTCCTTATACAATTAATGCATTTAACAACATTGCTGCCACATTTATTAAATTTATGTTCGCCTGCACATTTCCTACATACCTGTTTGTTTTCGCATATATCAGCTTTGTGGTTAAAACCACAGCATTTGTAACAACGTCTTATATTTACATCTTCATAAACCACGCATCTATTCCAGCCAATGTTCAATTTACCATCATTCATAATTGGCGCCCGAATTTAGATCAAAGCCAAATAGGTGACGCCCACGACAAAAAGGGCATCACAAACTGACGCAACTAATTTCGCAATCGGAGCTGTGTTATCACAAAATCACGATAACAAAGATTTACCCCTAGCATATATATCGAGAACCCTTAACAATCACGAAATAAACTACTCGACCATGGAAAAAGAACTTTTAGTAATAATTTGGGCAACGTAACAATTCCGACCATACCTGTTAGGATACCATTTCAAAATTATCAAGTATCATAGACCACTAGGTTGGTTGAACTCATTAAAAGAACCAAATTCTAAACTCATACGTTGACGCTTAAAATTGGAAGAATTTTACTACACTATAGAGTATAAAAAAGGATGCCAAAACGTTGTAGCTGACGCATTGTCCCGAATTTAACCAGAGTTTAAAATAGAATATAAACATTCAAATATATTCGAATCAAACAAAACATTAGTACATTATAATGCACAAAGGCCTCGCATTACAAGTTAAACAACATTACACTGAGAGAAATGATTTACAATATCTGTGTATTGAAAAGTTATATATTACAGATAAGTATATGTGTAGCTAGTTTTAATAAATGAATACGAACACTCAATATACTTGACTATTGACCATAGAAATGTATGAATCTCTAAACGATATATATTTACAAGTAATATGCGTAATTCTACTCTTAATATATGCGTATATTCAACTCAATTTTAAGATAAATATGGTATATACTGGGTGTAACAGCGAAACGAGCTACCTCGAATAACTTTATTTGTTGTATAAAAGATACAATAAAATAATATAAGACAATCTTATGCAAGACTAAGGGGGACATCCAACTATGAATGAAAATATTTTTTTAAACTAGTGATTCTCAAGCAACAACACAAAGTTATGTTTTTTCAAATGAGATGCTATATTTTTTAAGCCCATTCGATAGAGTTTTTTTTCCTGAATTCCATCATGTATTCGTTTCATACCATTACATAATAAAAATATCGAGAAAAATACGATTGAAAGTTAAATAAATTTTATTTTTAATAGTTATTTTTCAGTAGGCTATGAAAAACAATTGAGCTTAAATACAATGAAACATAAATTAAATACATTATACTATTTTATTGTATCTTTAATATCATGGAATTTCGAGGTAGCTCGTTTCGCTGTTACATCCTGTATGCTGTATTCTTGTGGATTGACAGCCAAACACTTGACTTAATTTATTACTGACGCTACCCTTAGAAAAACATATGCATCACATTATGCTACCCAAGCTATGATTTTGGCTTCATTCTTTGTTTGCAAGTCAAACCATAAACAACATTATTCAGATTATTTCTAATCACTGTATTTGTGTATTTTGTGTTGTATTAATTCAATTAATAATAATTATTATTTTGTAGGCAAGTGTATTTTTAAATGTAAGTAATAGATTTATATCACAAACAACAAACATTATGCATAACAAATTATAGAGTCTCCATTATTTACTGTCCGGCAGTGTCGATGGTAGAGAATTATTGCGAAGAAAGAAACCCTTCAACACAAACTGCCGTCAAAAAATAGTTAAAATAATTATAGATGATGTACTTAATCGTAGTACAAATGGCCGGTAAGTTGATTTTATTATATTATTTAATGTTACTTTATTTTAAAATATGAAATATATTTTAGTGTATCGACGGACATATTTCTAAGAGCGAGTAAGGAGATTGCATATCTACATATGTCCAAATGAAAATGCAAAGACATATCTTATTCCATATAAGCCAAAAACTGGAAGTAGCCCCAAATTATTATCTAAATTATATAAATTCTGGCAAAAAGAAATCACATCAAGACGAGAATAATGAAACTTCTATTAATGGTACCTAATATTATTTTTGTAATGATAAGTTTGATTAACGAAAATTTTTAAAATACATACATATTTAATTTTACAGAATTAATTGAAGACGAAATCGAAATAAATAAATTAATATCGTTCCTCGAAAATTCAATTGAGCCACAGGATAAGATTGAAGACGCGTTTGAAAAGACCTTCCTCAAACGGTAAATATTATTGGAAACGTTAGATCCACATGAATATTTCCTTCGTTTTTGTTCTATTCGAAAATTAATGACGTAAACAGCTTCATATGTGGAATGTGCTATGCCTAGTACGCAATTTTTTTTTATTATGTTCTTTGTTTATTATGTAAAATATGTTATCTTAATATAAACAGAATTAATTTATTTTCAATAAAACAAATATTTTTATTGCACCTACCGAATTCCTATCGACTATATCCATAAATATTAAAATTTGCATTATAAATGTATTAGTACTCAATATTCAATTATATTAACAGTTGCTATACTTATATTTACTGTTAATATTCACATATATTAACAACTACTTCTTTCATACTAATCACTAATACATGAGTAATATAATTCTAGATATATAGAATATTAAATCTAAGTATGTGAACAGGAGTGATGAGAATGCAGTATTATTAACCGTGTATATATTATATTGCTAATGTTAATATATAATATATTAAGAAGTTTAATATATTGAGATATTAACCCTTAAAAACGTGCATAGGTGTCACTTTTTTAGGTATATTTTATATTGGTAGTTAATACATTTATATTAACCACTGACATACATTTCTCTCAGTGCACCCTTGCAAAAATTACCACAACTTAGATGGCAAAATTCAAAATAATCCAAGATTAATTTGTCATTTAATCACGAAAGAAAATTATAATAATAAACCATTAATTAAAAATACAACAAAAAGTTTTGAAAAATTACTAGACTATTGCATACAGAATGAAATAAATGAATTAGATATGCCAAAAATCTGTTCCGAACTAGATAAGAAAAATTGGAATATAATAGAATATTTAATCAGAGAGATATTTCAAAATTCTAACATCAAAATCAATATTTATGAAAAACCTAACGATGAAGACTTAAACTTAAACTCAGACACAGTTTCAGTAATAGTACAAACAGGTAGTGAAACTGACACCGTACACTCCGGCAATCCATAAACGGCCTAATATATCTAGAAACCGTAATTAACACTTGTAAAAAACAAATTGTCGTTAAAGAAACAAATAACAAAAAAGAAGTCGAAACTAATAAACTATTTAATAATAAAATGCAACGAATATATCGCTATTTAATAAAATTGATAAGAATAAAACAATTATGATATTTATTAAAGAATATTTGCAACCCGGAATAACTTACAACTGTCTTATACCAGAAATATTTAAATAAAATATCAATGTAGTTTTACAAACATACTTCAACGCAAATAGCTATAAATTAATATCATGCAAAACAATTGTTGGAATGTATGAGATCGATATGCGTTCGAAGATATCGAGCTAGTATGGTACCATCGTGCCCAGCGAGAGGGCACTGACTGTAGGTAGGTAGGATTAAAATGTAAAGGCGAATCAGCCTATATAATGAATTAAACTAACATTTTAAATAAATGTTGTGTAAAAATAAAATTGTAAGCTTAAAATCTATTAAATGTAAAATATTAATAAAGAGGATTAAAAATGTATATATAAATGAATAAAAAGTACATGCTTAAAATTGTAAAAGTAAAAGATATTGTAAAATAATATTGAGTGCTAAAAAAAATACGTGTATAAAGAATATTAAAGACAAAACTAGCACTTTTAAATAAAGGCAAAAAGACCTGTATTCCTGAGGAACAGGACTCAGTCAATGAGGGTAGAATGGTCACCAAGGGCCACCGTCAGGTCAAGTGACAGACCCGCCCTGTTTCGCTGCTTGGTAAACTGGGAACACTCCAACAAAACGTGCGCCACTGTCAATGCAGTGTCACACGTTTCGCACTTCGGAGACTCTTCACGGCGCAGAAGGGGGCCATGCGTCCACCAGGTGGGGCGCTGACTGTTACCTGTTAGATATAAGAATTCTGTTTTATCCAAGTCCCAAGTGTTCTACGGTTGCAACGTGCACACAATAAATATTGTATTACTTTATCATTAATAGAGAAGCTCAGTTACTTTTCGAAACCAACGTTTTTCTGTCAAAAACGAAATATTGCGACGACTTATCCGCATCTAAGTATGATGGAATGCGAGTACAACAATAATGAAAATTTATATATATCGGGCTGTTCAAACAATTTCGTAAAATTATTTAAACAATGAAGGAAGAAATGTGTGACAGTGGAAAGTGAGGCGCAGTGTGGAAGTAGGGATGGCGTTCTCTCTCTTACTAATAAGTTATCTCCGTAACCAATCAAATTTAGGCAGCCTTTGCTTTTGTGTACGCTTACTGATACCGGATATTCTTATCTTCTTGTTAACTCTGCTCGTCATTGTAGTAACCAAAACGTCTAAGTTGAACATGTACAATCTTATGTATGGTGATTTCTCTTTTTTGGGTGATTCTAATTTTGTTAGATTGGGCCAGCAAATTTCAGGGTGCCGCTCAACTAAATATGGTATGAGATTTATTGTGAATTAAGCAGAGTTGCGAACAGTTAAAACTCCTTTTATTGTTTATTTGACATACTTTAAAATTGAATCAATTAAAATGTTAAATCGTAATTTAGTATTATCGGTTCTCATCTCTGGTATTATGTTATTTATCATGAAACGCTAGTTAAACATTTTTCAGATCATGGAGCTTGGCATCTTGGCCTATGTGTTTTCGACCATGGTATCCTGGCTATGCTTCAGAAAGTAAAGTGGCGAATGAATTCTTTGCCTAATAATTTAATAATAATGATTGGCAGAAACAATTTGAGGAAAATGGCAAGCACAACATTTTTGTTATAATACATTTTAACAATTTATCGGTAAATTCTCTTTCTAGAATACGGACCGTAACAAGTTCTGGCTTATTTTAAGCTCGTTAGTGAATTACCTTTTAGGCAGAAACATTATATTTTTCACCATTCCTTCCAACCCCATGCTAGCCAATAACCCGATCTATATGAGGCTCTTCTACAGTTACAACAACTGTATTCGGAATCTGAAAAGTAAGTACCTAAATTAAAATCGATTTTAATTTTAAAAATCTCAGGGGCTCTTCTTTGTTTTTATTTGTTCGTTTTCATTTATTACGAACAGAAAAACAAAGAAACTAGAAAAGGCAAAAATACGAGACAGCACACGCATCGTCAATTATAGAATTAAATAATCATGCTAAGATGAGATTTAGGAACGCATTCTTTTGAGGTTCTGGATACACAGCCTCTATACTCTTTCCAAGATGGCCAGATTGTGAATCAGGCGTTGTTTGAAAGGCGATACCGGAATAGTAAACCTGACAAACTTCACCTGTTTGTTAAAATTGAAGAGGGCCATTAATCGTCCTTCCTTCCCTTTTTAAATTATGTATATCCGGCAGAAAAAGTATAGTTTCGTAGATTTCATGTAATTTGTTTCTCCTGGTGTTCATAATCTAATAATCTGTATAATCCGTGTATCCCATCCTATCCTGGCAAGAAATCTGTCTATTTAGATTTAGAACAAGTAAATGAAAAATATAAAAAATTTAAACAGTCATGGATCCTAACCTCCTCGTGGTTCTTGATGGAAAACAATGCACAACTTACGGCCGGTTTCATAATAAATTTAAAGTCACTTTAAATATTAAAGTAAACTTTAAACTTTAGCATTCGTTGCATAATAAACTTTTAAAATTTAATTTAAAGTGCCCACCAACTTGATGAAACATATTTGATAGGTAAATAATAATTTTAATACTTGATTAGTTTAGCATATAGATATTTATTGACATACGTTTCGACCTTTCCGTCATCATCAGAAATGATACACTGTATACAATTATAATACAAACATTACTTATATATAAGTTACTGTAAGGTGATATTCATAAGGGGGGAGGTACTGACATCTATTTGGTCATTCACTATATTTGTCTTTGAATTTTAAAATATAAAGTAACTTTAAACTAAAGTCACTAGTTAGCTCACTTTAATTTATAAAAGTTACTTTACTTTTGACAAAAACATAAAAAATAATGTCTTCGTCTAGTAGCTCATCCTCTGACGAGGAATTAATTATTAGAAAATGGAAAATATATAGATATCGAACGGATCATTTTAATAAGTGGGACGACATAAGTTTTTTTTAATAGATTTCGTTTGACCAAGCAAACCGTTATTGATTTATTGGCACAAATTGAACATTTGTTTAAGCTACCAACCAACAAGTTAGCACAAATTATTTATAAATTTGATTAAATACACCTAAATTACTCTCATATGCTCATCTTTATAGAGGAGGCTCTATACAGCCGATGAATCAATTGCTTCTAACTCTTCGATTCTACGCCACGAGTTGCATGTATATAACAGCAGGAGATTTTTCTGGTACATCAAAGGCTACAATATGTGTTAGTAGGGCCATTGCATCATTGAGACCACTGTATATTAAGATGCCTGTGACTCAAGTGGAACTTGATCAAGTATCTGTGGATTTTTATCAAATTGCTAGATTTCCTCGAGTAATTGGTACAATAGACTGTACTCATATAAAAATATTATCCCCAGGTAACATATATGTTTTTAGTTTTTCAATTACAAATGAATTTATTTTGTAAATATAAATTTTTCGTATAACATTTCAGTTTTATACGAATTTACGTAAACTGCTATTTATTTAATTATTCTAATCATTTTTACTTTTTATAATACATACGGCATCTCTTTCGACATGGGGCCGAAGAAGCTGAAATTTACAGAAATAGGAAAAATTATTTCTCATTAAATGTTCAAACCGTTTCGGATGAAAAATTAAAAATTTTAAATATAGTTGCTCGATGGCCAGGATCTTCGCATGATCAAACTATTTATTTTATTTTAACAATAGTAGACTCAAAACAGATTTTGAAAATGGGAGATATCCAAATTATTTTTTGCTTGGTCGCCAATCGACCGTATTAAATGACACCGCTTCAAGAGACTCACAATGAGGCAGAAAATTTATATAACGAATCTCTCACAAGAACTCGAAATACAGTGGAAAGACAATATGGAGTATGGAAACGTAGATTTCCAATTTTGTCTTTGGGCATGCGAATGGGGGTAGAAAAAATTATGTCGGTTATAGTGTCAACAGCCGTTCTACATAATCTGGCAATATAAATGAAACAACCATTGCCAGAACATGAAATTAATCATGATGACGAAATAGAAAACGATATGGTTGAAAATAATAATGTGAATATTGACCGACAATTAATTATTGAACAATATTTTGCAAACATATAAAATGTATAAATTAGATATTATTGCGAACGTTTATAATTAAAATCTAATTACAAGAAATTTTTTTGTATTTGTTTATCAATTTTTATTTGAAAAACTAATTACTTAACTTTTTCATTTGTATAGAGTATAATTGTAACAAAATATTCATTTGTAAACAAAGAAATAAATGTACCAACTATAATAGTATTTGTAAACATAATATATAAAATTATAAATTTTTTTTTTATGCTTCTGTATTCAAAATTCGTTTTTTCATATCCAATTTTAATATCTCTATCTTAATTGTATGTTCCACCTCATCACGCTGTATTCGCATAATCCGTTCCTCATTTTCGTTTTCCAATGAAAAAATTTTTTGTTTTAAATATTCGGACTTCGGCTGCATGTATTCGGAATCAGCACTAGAACCACATGTTACTCGAAGCTTTTGATTTTTTATTGTTTTAGTTTGGTGGGAGTGTAAGAAGACCAGTCGAATTTTTCTGGATTTATTTCAATATCCTGGCTTATTTCTATATCTGGCATATTGGATGGCATTTTTTGAATATGATATGAATCATTAATACCTTCTAAAGATTCATTAATATTTTCAATAATAATTTGTTCATAATTAATTTCAGCAGAAGCATCTTCATTATTGCTTAACATCTCAAAATCGCAATCAGCAACATTGCTTAATCCAATAACAGTTTTTTTATTTATAATAGACAATATGATGTCTAAAACTGTATAATTTTCTAGGTCTTTTGGCGGACCATCACCTGTCTGTTGCAGACTTTTATGCCTTTCAGCTCCATATTTTCTGCTTCTAGTTTTTAAATTATCATATTTGGTTTTTAATTTATTCTAATTTCTCGGTGGATGCTTAGAATTAAATATAGATAAAATTTTCTGCCACACAGCATCCTTAAAAACATATTTTTAGAATGATTTTATTGTTATATACTATCTATTTATAAATTATAAGATTTCCATATATATACCTTGTCGATCCTTGAATAACGGTTGCTTTCTTTCGATTCAATAATATGTTTAAAATTAAATATAGTTTGTGCCAAAGTTATTTCCTCTTCCTTACTAAAATTTGTTCCGCGATTACGCATTCTTTTATCTTTTTCAACAGACATTATAAAATTATTATTAAAAAAATAGATAAAAGTTATTGAATATAACATTCAACAAATTCTGTTAGCTGAAAATGTCAAATAATACGCCTGACTTTTAATATTATGACAACAAGGTTTGCCAACAAAAATAGTAAAGGCATAAAAAACTTTAAAATTTACTTTATCAAAAGTAACTGTAGGAATGTATTATGAAACAAACTCACTTTAAAACATCACTTTATATGAAAGTTCACTTTAGTAAAAGTGACTTTAACGTTATTATCATGAAACCGGCAGTAATACTATTAAATCTCTGTTTTGCAATGTTAACTAAGGGGTAATAAAGTAAATTAAATATTCTTTTCTCCAACATAAAGGGTAGCATGATAGTAAAGTTTTTGTCTCCATTATTGAGCAGAAGGAAATGGTAGAGGCGCCTATGTAGGAAATCATGGACCGTATATTTAAAATTCACTTTATAGGAACGCGAGGGTGAATTCATCACATGGTGATCGATATTTATAAGCTTAAGCATGGAGATGCAGAACATTAATTTTGTTGACTTGTATATTTCAAATACAGAAAACTCTAGTTTCAAATTATAAATTGTAGGTAGGATTAAAATTATAGGCGTCTGGGCTATTCACGCAAATTATAAATTGTGTTTTTGACTATGTAATCACACCAGAAATTCAAATCGTCATACAATGTTTTAATATTGAATAAAATATCTGCAGTGTCATGCACCGAACTTTCTTATCCGCATATGGGTTAAATCATATCGTAGTTACATAATTTTTCTAATTTATAATATTCGTTCTAACGTTTAGTTCGCTTTCACAGTAGATATATTTCTTAGAAATAATATAAAATGTCAAACTTCATATAATTAAAGTCTATTTTGTTAAACAATTGACAGGCGCAGATGATACGATTCATGTAAAAATATATATAATAAGCAAAAATTTAATTTGAATCCATTACTCTTTGGAAAAATAATTCAAACAAAAGTTGTGCTAAATATAAATATCTTTAATTTTTGTTCATAAAAATTTTCTGTAACTGTAACCATTTTTGAGTAATTGCAGAAAACGCAGAAAACGACTAGAAAAAACAGGCACTTCCGCTTTGAATATTTTTTTCAAAAATAAGAGGTGCACACCTCAGGTATATGCAAATCTTAAGTTTAAAGTTTCATAATTTTAGCCTCAACCGTTTAGGCTGTAGAGAACACACACACTCTCTCTCACACACAGACATACACACGCGCACGCGCACGCGCACGCACGCACACACACACACACGCACTCAGGCCACGCACACGCACACGCACACGCGCACACACACACAAACACGCACACACACACGCACGCACACGCACGCACACGCACGCACACACACACACACACACACACACACACACATTCCAAAAATAGTTGGAATCGATTCAGGGAAGGTCAAGACGTATATTTCCGTTAAAATCCCGAGATCGAAATTTTCATGATTACAATACTTACTTCTACTGCGTATAAGAAAGTAAAAAGTCGCAATATTGTTTAGTGAGAGTAAATCTATTCTGTTTTCCCATTGTTATCGTTTTTGTGCCCTTTTCCTGATACTCGTTTACCTTTTATTAAATTGACGCAATAAGATCCAGTTTTGTAACTATTCAGGCAATCCGCATAACCTGTTTGCATAATAACATACTGGCATATTGTTACGCGTGTGGTTATTTGAAATTTCAAATAAACTATCTATGTTCCGCTAGTGTTGCCGCAATAGTACGACGAATTTTCTCCGAACTGAATTTTTGTAGATTTTATATAACGTTTACAAACAAGAGTATCAAGGAGTCTTTCTCATAAATCACTTTAAAAAATCGAATTTTTTAGTGTTTTTTTGTTGAAGTATCCATTTATTTATCATAAAAAAAATAAATTGCACATAAAAGTATACATCTATGAAAATTTCCTCTTTTTTTTTTGGCTTGAAATGCCTGCTTGAATAAGGCGCCAAGTCGAGTGCTCATTTTGAAAACGCACATTTCTGCCACTGGAGCTCTGCTCCTAGTAAATATTTCGACAAAAAACAAAATTGAGATTATAGAAAAGACTTATACTTAGGGACTGAACCACCATTTAACCGATTTCTTGAAAATTTGAAAAATTGACACGCTTTTTTAAAAAAAGTTGAAAAAATGGGCATTTTTTTCAATTTTAGAACTCTCTCTAGAAGCCAATTTTTACAATTGAGAGTCAAATTGTGGTTCAGTCCATGGTGAATTTACTTAGGAATAAAATGCCGAAAGATTTAAACCGATCGGACGTATAGATATTTGTCAGCGATGGCAGCAAATTTTGAAAATATAGTTTCGAGAAAAATGCGTTTAAAGTTTTGGGTGTTATTATTTCAATGATAAAATTTTTTTTAAATAAAAAATTGAGTTAAAACTGCTAAATCGTCTATCCCAGGATAACATATCAAGTCAACCATCTCTTCATTTGCATCTTCTTGGGCTTGGCGTTGATTTTTTCGCGTAACTCTCACTTCTTTTGAAGTTGCGCTCATGCGTTTTTCCGATATAGAGTTGCGTTTAGAATCTCTATATTCAACACAATAGCACAAATTGCATTTTTCACATCCTTGATTGAATTTGGATTATTTGGATGGCTAGTCCATAATATAAAGAACATTTCTTCATCACTTTTCCAGTCAAATCTGTAGTATTTTTTTTTTACGGTTTTTGCCGGTGGTTTAGATATTTCAATATCTGCGTTTTGTTCCGCTACTTTTTTATTTAATTTTTTGACTTCAGTGATGGTTTTTTTACGTCTTTCAGACGCCTGAACATTCGTTTTCCAACATGTAGAACGCATTCAAGTTTTGTGACTAAGAAATAATCTCCATACGGGCTTCCTTGTAATATACTCTTGAAAGTTTTACTGTCACCATCGCCTATATAATGCATGTAATATCTCAGTAATTATTATAGCTATCGAATTAATATTTTAAAACCGCGTTCTTAATATAATTACGAATAAATTTATGTAAAAAAAATCAATTTTTTGAAAGTGGTTTATGAGAAAGACCCTTAAAAAACACAAAGTTTGCCAACGTCACGCTTTAACTGATTTCTTGATAGATTCTAGATAACCTTTTACAAACAAGAGAATTAGAAATATCACGCGTTTGCCAACGTCACGCTTTTTATGAGGGCAGTATTCGCAATTAGCATTTAGTACAGAGCTGATCGATAAGGAATTCCGCTAGATTATAAAAATAGAACTTGATATCATTATTGTTTTTATTTTCATTTATTTATTCCTAGCATGAATATATTTTAAGAATACTATACAAATATCACACTATTTATTTTATTTCCAAACAAATCCAGTGGTACAACGTTTTCGAACGTAACAAGATGACCCCAATATAACACAAATTTTTTGAAAATACTTACGGTACTCTTAATAATGTATTCTAAGAATATTTTGTAATTTTTTCAGAAATATTCTACGGCCGAAATTTGAGAAATCAGCGCTACTTACAAGGAATCATTCCGAGGTGTGCCCCACCAATTTTAATGTAACTGCAGTATGTTGTAGTATGTGAGAAAATAATCGATACGTAATTTTTTTTTCGGCCTGTTTCAACTTTTAAGGTGTGAAAAAAAATCAATGTTGACCTTCAATTGACCTTGAAAATGAATGTCAAGGTCAAGTGAAGGTCAAAATTATATAACCCTCTCCAAACCTAGCAACTTTTGTATTTAAAGTTTATTTTGAAAAAGCTTATTTTTAGAGTTATTCGTGTTTTCCTGATTTTGCTTAAATTTATTGAGGTGGTTTTCAAACCTTAGAAGTAAAAACGGACCGAAAAAAAAAATTATGTATCGATTATTTTCTCACAAACTACAACATACTACAGTATCATTAAAATTGGTGAGACACACCTCGAGATGTGTCCTTGTTAAGGTGCGTTCGGTAATTCATAACTGTGCACACTTTCCGAACGCTGTGCACTCTAGTCGTTCGGATATTCCATTAGTTATAAAAATGCACATCGTTGGGCGATCGGAAAATGTCGTCTGGTACATTTTGTGCATGCACTACTTGCCCAACCTCATATGGTTAAGGTGCACTTAATAATAGGCGGGAAAATATCCACTACCTGAATAGCTGTCATAGTTCGAATCATTTCAGATAATTTTTTAGCTCATTAGTGCGACAACATATTGAAACGTGGTATAAAAACCAAACTCAATTTTTAAAATTTATTTGTGAAATACTTGCATTGATTATCTATATTCGTAAATTCTAAGAAAACTAAAAAAGCAAAGTGTTTGGGCTAAAAACCAGAAATTTAAGAAAAGTGATAAGATAAGAGTGGTTCTCGTCAAGTGGGTGTTAAGGAACACTTAACACATGTGGAGGAGAGTATTCTAGCGTGTGAAGTTAAAGAACCCGAGGTCTTATCGTTAAGGAAATTTATATATTCAATTTTAAATAATTTCAAATAATTAATTAGAACGTTAGAAAATCATAAAACTATGTTAGGCAATCCGGAATGATGAATACAAGTATCGAGTCTAATTTTTATGGAACCGGGTACGGAAAAAGGTGTCTTGATGATGGGCTATTTAGTGTCTATCGAATCAGACTTTAAAATCAAAGGTTAAAATGGTAATTACCAACCCGAGATCCGTATGAGTGAGAAAGGACTCAGAGAATGATTCCGCGACCAACCCTAAGCCAGTGCCATTCATTGCAACGTAGAGTAGGGCGAAGTGGAAAACTAGCGTTCTTTATTTAACATTATATTTGCATAATTTGGTATCCTTTGTAAGTATAACAAAATCATAGAGGAAGACACTCCTTCAATAGTAGTAGGGATATACATATAAAAACTTGGGAAAGCCCGAAATCGGGACCTGATCGATCCTATCTTTTGAAATAGCCACTTGGTGGTATCCAACACTCCATTCTCTTGGTAGGTACGCCGCTTTAAGTTAGCGCGATTCACTCTACTACCCTTCCATCCGTTTAGAACTCACTGCACAGCGCCGCATTCGGATTGCGCGATCTATGTGGTGGTTCTGCTAGATTTCAGACGCGGCTTTCAGTTAGCGCGATCTGGTCTAATGTCATTTTCCTGACTTCCATCCGCTTTAGGGCAAAACTTCGCGACGCCGCTTTAAGTTAGCGCGATCTGCGTTTTGTTCTGCGAGATTCCAGGCGCCGCTTTAAGTTAGCGCGATCTGATCTATGCGACACACTTTCCTACCTCCATCCGCTTTAGGGCAAAACTTCGCGACGCCGCTTTAAGTTAGCGCGATCTGCGTTTTGTTCTGCGAGATTCCAGACGCCGCTTTAAGTTAGCGCGACCTGATCTATGCGACACACTTTCCTGGGGTTTTATTATACTTAGTCATCGTTCTTACATGTCTTTTATTGTCGGTACGGTATCGTTTAATGGTAAGATAACAGGTACACTGTTGTCAGCAGAATCGGGTTCGATCCCTGATATCGGTATCCGACCTTAACTTAAGCCCGTCAGGCGTGCTACTGTACACAGTTTTACGCGTCCAGGAGTGTACTAGCCCGTTTACCTCACGACGAACACATATATTTTAAAACTTACTAGATAAGTACTGAGAGGGGCATGCTGACGAGTGTGCGTCATGTTGACGAACATGACTGCCGATTCATCAATACCACGGTGATCGGCGGCAGTATTCCCTGGCCGCGGGCTGTCAGTTTAGTGATGGAGTCTGATTTTTTGTTTAACATTCAGTTTGTTGGAAGCATAAAGATAAATTCAATTTAGTAGAATCATATAATAATACCAAAACTAGGTTCAATCGGTACAGACCAACCGATTTTATCAGGATTTAACACTGATCGATGCTTAACTATGTTACAGCAAAAGTTACCAACGGAAGTACCAACCAACGGCACAACGTCCCCATTAAGACGACACGACCTGTCCCCCCCTGCACATAACTTTGGTCACACTCATTTATGTTAATAGAAATTTGTTTAATTCATGTGTAAAAATAACAATAAACGATGATTTTGTGAACTGTACCTTTTGTTTGTACCTATACACCTGCCACATCAGATACGATCCACTAAAACAATATATAAACTATTCCATCACGTTACAATATGACAATAATGAATAATTTTAATCAAAAAAAATTGTTTATTTGTGTAACGTGTGCAACGAGAGCACTGGAAGCATTGATGAAATGCAAGTGCATTCGCGAAAACATTCATTTACAAGTAAGTTATAATTCTATTATTAATTTTAGGTTATGTTTGTACATTAGCTAAGTTTAACTTTAATAAACAGTCAGTTTTAACAATATTATATTTTGCAGACGAAATTAAAGCCGTAAGCGCATATGTGGTTTCGAATGAATGTTTAGAATCTGGCATTTCAAACCATGAAAACTCGAATATGAATATATCTTCAGCGGATGATGAAACAAAATAGTGGACACAAAATTTAACATTATTTTTAATAGGAATGGTAAAGTCTCACAATAGAGATTTTGAAAACGGCATAAGAAAGTATGTTTGGACTAAAATAGCACGACTTTGCTCAGATCATGCACAGAAAAACGTTACTTATTTACAAAGTGATAATAAGTGGAAATCTCTGAAAAGGACATACAAAAGTACCATAGAGCACAATAAAACATCCGGTAAAAATCGTCGGAGATGGGAGTATTTCGACGCCATCGACGATTTCATGTTCCACAAGCCCGAAATAACTCCAATAGCTACATGTAGTAGTAATGTAGGTCTTACCATTGCCAGTACAAGGGATAGAACAAGTAGTAATAATGAAGGTCTTACCGTTGCCAGTACAAGGGAGACAGAATGTGAACAAACTATTGTAGATAACCAGCAAACTTCAACCACATTCATATCTTCCTTTTCAAGAAAAAGGAATGCTAAAGCAAATTCTTGAATCTTTTTGAAAAAATGATCGACAGAATGTTTTTTTTTCATATTACTTTGTTTTTATATTATTTAATTTTTATAATTTTTATGTAGAATTCTATTTTTGTTTCTTTAATTATAAGTTTATTCATTTATAAAATAAAACAATAGTTAATTTATTACTATTGGAAGAGTATTTACAATATTATTTCTCTTTCGTATAGCATTAGCATTGCCAGCCTCTTCGTCCAAGTCAGGATCATTTCTAGGGTTATTCTCTTCTTCTGCATGTAATTCGCCCTCTATATTAATATCTCCTTCCAGTACATCTCCATTTAGCAAACATACGTTGTGTAAAATACAAGCAGAAACCACTAATAATGATACTAAATCCAATCTAACTGTTTCTAAATATTTCAGTCGACGAAATCTACCTTTCAGTAAACCGAAAGCATTTTCTATTACTGTTCGACTTTTGCTCAAAATTAAATTATAGTTTTTTTGACGACGTGCTAAATTACCATAATCTTTAAAACCAACCATTAGCTTCTCATTTAATTTATAGGCTAGATCACCTATTAAATGGCTATTATTGGGAAATAGCACATCATTGTTTCTGATTCTATTATACAAATCGGATCTTTTAAATAAAGTATAATCATGAATAGATCCTGCTTCACCAGCATATACGTCAGTGAATAGCATATTACTGTCACAAACACCTTGCAGTAAAATCGAATGATAGCTTTTTCTATTAGCATATGAATTATGATTCTCCTTCGGAGCAACTATATGAATGTGTGATCCATCTATGGCTCCAATCACACCTATAGAAGTGAAAAAAAAAGCTAAATATATTTTATTATATATTAAGAGAGTAATTTATTAAACTTTCCTGGCATTTTTCGCATCGAAAATTCTCTAATTACTTTAATTGCTCTATCTCCTGATGGCCAAGATATTATTTGAAAATATTTGTTTACTTTCAACAGCAAACGACAAGATCTATATAAGACACTCCAGCAAGTGGATTTGCTGACTCCGAATCTGTCTGCTACCAAACTAAATCATAATTTATAATTAATAAAGGATGTATTCACATCTTACATGTACCAACGCTCTGAGTCAATGTAATGTATTCTATGGTATGTGATTTACCGAAAACATTCCATGTTGCTTAAACACCAAACCAAAATCATTGATTCCTTTTCTAACGGAATTGATGGATGACCACGAGATAATATTTTGGGAATTGACTCTTGTAAATGATGCATTTTAAGTATTAAATTTTCAAAAGTATTAGGTGACATTCGAAAATGCATTTGAAATTGTTGATCGCTAAAATTTGGTACTGTTTTGTCGGCGTAGTTATCCACTTTTTCCAATATAAAATTGTCATCATTATCTTCATCCGTATCAGATAATAATAAATCATAACCAAATGTTATGATCGTAGCCTTTATTTTATTGTTCATATTCTGAATAGGAAAATAATTCGATTAAATTAGAAAAATTATTTATTATACTTTATTAACAAAACAAAATTAATAATACTTCTACAGTAAATAATTTACAATTTAACTTATATGCATAAATTCAAGTTGTTAGGTTACTTTTATATCAGTTCCACTGACATATGCATATCAACACTTTTCGCATTGAAGCGTTCGGATATCTTTGAAAAACTCAAAGTACACGGTAGTCACGTGTTTTTATAACTTCACTCACACTACACTGCACCGGAAATAATTACCGAACGCACCTTTAGTACCACCACAGACAAGTATACACAGACGTATCACGTAATGCATAAGCCATACAGCGCTTAATTTTATAGTACAATTCCCGCACCTGAGGGGGTTACTATAATTCCATTCCCGGAACTGAGATGTCAAACGCTATATCTCCAGAAGCTAAAACCATACAGTTTCGACAGTTTCTGTTATATTCCGATAAGAAATCAAATCTTATATTGAATAGTTCGTGTATTTTTACTGATTGTTTCATTTGTATACTATTGCATATATATTTAGTGGTTGATCTTTTTGTTATATTTATGCAAATTTCAAATTTATTTAAAATTAACATAAGATGTCTGGCCAGAAGTGCGTTTATTTTAATTGTAAAAAATCGCGGATAGAACGTCCCATATTACCCTATTTAACCCTATGTAGCCAGTCAAAAATAAAATAAAATGTGAATTATGGGTCGCAAAAGGTTTTCTATGCTAATATTTATGCAATACTATTTCGTTACATAATTTCTAAATAATAATATGTTTAAATTAATTTAATTAGACAATTATTTATTTTCAGGATATTCATTACTTATCGATATACCTTTTGGTAAGCTTCAAAGTAAAATGATTTGTGCGATTGTCCGATTCATTTGTTAATTCTTTGCGAAATAAATTGTGTGTCAATGCTGTACCGGTACAAGTACCAGAGAGTAATTCTAATTTAATCCCATAATCACTATCAAATTTTAAAGTAGTATCTCCTAAACTCGAATACAGTAATTCGTATTCAGATTAAATCAATTTGCCCTCAACACCGGAGAGTCAGTCAACAATCAGTGAAGCTGCATAACAATGGTCATCTCAAACTTTGTGATCTCCAGATTTAGCTTGCCGAAAAAAATTATTTTATGATACTGAATATCCGCAAGAGCAACCACTTCGTAAAAATTTAAAATGTGTTCAACTTTAAAATAAAAATAAACGATCATTGTTATGTAGAGCTAAAAAAAATAGGAAAGAAAGGAAATGAAAATTTGATATTCTTTCCGATATCAATAACTTTAAATTTCAATCAGAATATTCTAGGGTATTGGTACAAATGCAAATGTGTCATCACGCTAAAGAACAGTGGTCCAAAACGGAAAAAGAATGTTCTCTATGTTGTGACGAAAACGCCGTTCTCTCTATTTTACTGTTTCACATGAGAATACTTGACCGTTTATCGGACGTGTTCGTCGCGGTTTGCAATTGTTACCTGCGGCAAAAACGTACATGAACAGCTCTCTGTCGTCTTCGAGCCGTTGTGGATAACACATGTTATCTTTAAATTCATTTTTGGTGCACGTGTAGCGAAATTCTTGCTTAATGTGGAGACACAAATTAGTCTATATTACTGCGTTCGTTCAGTTAAGTATTTACTCTATTTAATTTAATCTGGATCTCGATTGAGAACGTTTTGGTAAAACACGTGCTCTTTTCTTTTTTTGCGGCACAGCAAGGTCACTCGCTACCTGAGTGATCTGGTTATATAATTCTGGTACCCCTTTGAAATGTAACATTTATAGTAATTTCTGTTTAACATTATTATTAACCACGTTAACCGTGTGGTTAAGGTTTATTTCGTTTATCTACTCAATTTTGGCAATTTAGCACTTTACGTAATTCTGCTTACATTTATGTGTATTTATATATCCGCGTAATTATTATTGATTTAGCGGCGATTTTGTATTTCATGCTGTACTTATGTCCACTCTCAAATCCGTCCGTTAATGTTGCGACCCCGTGGTACCCATAACTTTATTGTTGATATCACTTACGTTATATACGGGAATATTGTAATTAGACTTTATTTAGATAGTAGAACCGATCAGTTGGTCGATGTTAAGTTAGGGTTTGGTTTGAGCGTAACATGAATGGATGTAAATCACTTATATACGGGAATATTGTAATTAGACTTTATTTAGATAGTAGAACCGATCAGTTGGTCGATGTTAAGTTAGGGTTTGGTTTGAGCGTAACATGAATGGATGTAAATCACTAGTTAGTGATCGAATTCACGTTAAGTTTCATTAATTTTGGGTAAACTATTATTACTGATTCCCTTCATTTGTGTTATCATTTTGGTCGCATCATATACCTTCATCTGCTCCGATGTTTAACCTGTAATACGTTCAAGGGTAATTCACCACCAACTATCTTTGGTATTACGAAGATATCGGTACGAGTCACGTCAAGGCTCAGACCCTGGCGAAGGGGTTGTAAGCGAGAGAACCAGGAAGGAACCGCCTCCGTATTTATACTTTTGGAGAAACGGATGAACACCATCCAATCCCAGTTACGGACTCAAGAGGACTTTGAGAGCTTAGTATCATTTCTTTGTACTTGTTTTAAGAGTCAAAATCAATTTGTTCAATGTTATTAACTCGCAATTTGTAACTTCATTTATTTGGTTAACTTAACTTCCTTTAAACAATCTGAATCAATTATATTAAATTGTGGCCTATTTCTAATCGTCCTGTAATTCAACGCAGGATTATTACTATCGTTGGGTAAATCGACTACCAAGCGAGTCACCTGGGGCGAGGGCAAGCGGACGGAACAACTTCTTTACCGGATCCAAGGCGTCCTGCCGTTGGTAGGGCTGGCGCCCAAAACAAATCAACCTTGGACTACCGCTAGCCGCCACACCAACTTATCCGCCGGCCCGTTGGAACATCGC
Source organism: Nebria brevicollis (assembly GCA_944738965.1). Classification (NCBI taxonomy): domain Eukaryota; kingdom Metazoa; phylum Arthropoda; class Insecta; order Coleoptera; family Carabidae; genus Nebria; species Nebria brevicollis. The sequence goes on from CALYJB010000070.1 coordinate 29,748, forward strand.
TCCCACGGACTCACTTGAGTATCACCATTCTTTCTTTTCTTTTTATTGTATTTAAATTCACCATAACGTCCACGTAACTTTAAAATGTATTAGGCATTAGAGTGTATGGCCACGCGCCCAGTTAAGGCATTTTTATTTCTCTTTATGTATAAACATTGTCGAGTTGATCTGAACCGTGTTTCATTTAAGTACCACACCTCAGCTAGTAGCTCGCAACCCCTCCCTTCTCCATTGAGTTAGCCTGGCTCACATCCCTTTATGCCGCGGTATCGTCAAAAATACCGTGACATAAATTTGGCGCCCAACGTGGGGCCTGAAAAAAAGTTGCCTGACCGAGCTCTAACATCTTATTTTATACTAGCTGTCTTCGAGGTGTGCTTAAATTTTTTTTGTACTCTCTTTTGTGGTAGATTTTGTTTCCTCTCAGTTTTTTAAACTCGCGAGATATCATAGTATCACGTCCTTGTACCCTCACATATTGTTTACGGTTAAAATTTCTTTGTTTTTTTTATTGCAATTCTCAAAACCAAACATGAGTTATTCTGGCCTAACTAACGATGAACTCAGTTACGAACTTAAATTGCGAGGCGAGCCGCGAAGTGATCTTACTTCCCGTCAAGCTATTGCACGGCTCTCCACACTGGTAGATGCGCCCACAGACAAACTCGTTTTGAATCAAAAAGGCGAGTTAGCTACATGCAACACAAAATTTTCTCTTCTAACCAACTTGGTAGACAATTTTCGAGGCACCTTTTCTTCCCTTGCTTACGAACATCTAGACAACCGTATTGCTCATCTACTCCGCCGTAGTCTCCGTATTACTGAACTACTCCTAGTTAGCGAAGCTACCAAGTTAGCCGACGCCACCCGCGCTTTAGATGACGTACTTAATAATAAATGTATCAATAATACTGAACCTAATAATGTCAGACCAGCTGAAACCTCCACACGAACTAACAATTTCATTAAATCTGTCCCTGTTTATAAGTGGAATCTCCAATTCAACGGAAAAAGTTCCATTGTCGAATTTTTAGAACGGATCGACGAGTTACGCATTTCGCGCAATGTTACTAAAATTGAGTTATTCAACTCAGCCAGTGATCTATTTACCGAGTCTGCATTATGCTGGTACCGAGCGAATAAAGATTCTATTTCGGATTGGGATCAGCTAGTAACGCGAATTAAACAATATTACCAACCTATAGATTACGATCACAGACTTTGGCAAAGTATCCTTCAACGCAAGCAAACTCCTTCAGAGCCTACACGCGATTTCATTACGGAAATGCAACTTTTATTTTCTAAACTCTCGGATAAAGTATCGGACGAAAAAATGATTTTTACGATTAAATATAACCTGGAACCGTACTATGCAGAACACATCGCCGCCCACGATATTACTTCTCTTGACCAACTTAACAAATTATGTCAACGGTTAGAAATGGCAAAATCCACTTTTACTCCACCCAGTGATTCTAGTTCACTCGTCGGCCATAGACCGCCTGTAGCCCCTTCGTCGCGGTTAGTTTCTCGATCACGTATTCCAGCGCCTAATCCATCACCGCCTCGTCATGTTACTTTCGCAATCAACCGCTGCTGTTGGAACTGTAAAAAATCCGGTCACATATTCACCGACTGTACGTTACCGCGTAATCGATTTTGCTTCAAATGTGGTAATCCGGGTGTTACCAAACTTAATTGCCCAAAATGTAATCCCCATCCGGGAAACTAAGTAAGCGAGCAATGGAGAGTTGTCATTTGTCTCGTTTTAACCCCAAACCAACTCAAAAATCTAGTTGCGAGTGGCAAAATTGGCTCAAGTATATAAAACATTTTTGCTGTAGTCAGAATTCTGTAAATTATACATTATCTTCTCGCTCTCTGGACCCGCGTCCATACCTAACTGTTTCAATTTGCGGAGAAAGCCTAGACGGTCTTCTTGATTCCGGTTCTTCGTGTACCCTCATGGCCACGCGTATTTGGAAAAATTTTACTCATCTTCCGCTAACTCTTAACTCCTACGCTAATGATGAATGTATTACTACCGCCAGCGGAGAATCTTGTCAGATAGAAGGAATCGTCTCCATTCCGTACTCGATTCACGGCAATGTACGTATTGTACGAACGTTAGTTGTCTCATCACTTATCTCAGATTTAATTCTGGGCGTTGATTTTTTAGCCGCATTCAGCATCGTGCCTAATTTCGCGAATAAAACATTTTTACTTAACTCCAACCATTTTACCGCGGCCATCGTGGACAAGACCCGCCTAACTCATGACGAATATGAAGCACTCAATAGTTTAACCGATTCATTTTTTTCTAAAATGAGCCCAACCCTTGGCAGAACAACCGCTATTGAACATGTAATTGATACCGGGGACGCACCTCCAATAAAACAGCGATATTATCCTGTTTCCGAAAGTATTCGTAAATTCATTGACCAAGAATTAGATAAAATGATTGATCAAGGAGTTGTTGAACCCTCTCACAGTCCGTGGAGTTCACCCGTAGTTGCTGTTAGAAAATCGTCCGGTGATTATAGATTCTGTATAGATTTCCGTAAAATAAATAGCGTCACTAAAAAAGATGCTTACCCGCTTCCATATATTTCGACAATTTTAGATAATTTAGGAGGAGCCAAATATTTATCTTCTCTGGATCTTAAGTCAGCATTCTGGCAAATCCCTCTAGAGAAATCTAGTCGTGAACGCACCGCTTTTACCGTTCCGCGACGCGGACTTTTTCAATTTGTTACGATGCCCTTTGGCTTGACTGGTGCACCCGCAACAATGCAACGTTTGGTTGACAAGATTTTTGGCCCAGAATTTGAACCATTTGTTTTTGTATACTTAGACGACATTATTATCGCTACACCCGATTTCGAAACTCATCTTAAAATTTTAAACCAAGTTTTCTCTCGCTTACATTCCCATAATTTAACTTTAAACCGCGAAAAATGTTTCTTCGCACGGAATGAGCTGAAGTATTTAGGATACATTGTAGATTCTCAAGGTTTGCGAGTTGATCCTGATAAGATCGCCGCTATTGTTTCCTTCCCGACCCCAAAATGTGTAAAAGATATCAGACGTTTCATAGGCTTAGCTTCTTGGTACCGTCGCTTTATTGCTAATTTCTCGGAAATAACTGTCCCACTTACTGCCCTCACGAAAAAGAACTGTAAATTTATTTGGTCTGCCGAGACAAACAAGGCATTCAATCATCTTAAAGATTGCTTAACTTCTGCACCAATCATGGCGTGCCCTGATTTCAACAAACCTTTTGTAATACAAACTGATGCAAGCTCAGTTGCTTTGGGTGCCGTGCTCGTACAAAAATTCGAAGAGGGAGAGCGTGTAATCGCTTACGCCAGTCGCACACTTAGCAAATGTGAAGCGAATTATGACGCCTCGCAGTTAGAAATTTCCGCCGTTTTATGGGCTGTAGATAAATTTCGATGTTACATCGAAGCCTCTCATTTTACATTAATTACCGATCATGCTGCTTTGACCTGGCTTAACAGAATGAAAGAACCCAAAGGTAGATTAGCTCGCTGGGCACTAAGGATGCAGCAATACGATTTTGATATCATTCATCGCAAGGGAGCTTTAAATGTTGTACCTGACGCATTATCTCGAGCAGTCTGTTCCATTAGAATCCTTCCTGAAGACCACGATCAATGGTATAAAAAGCTTCTGATTAATATCAATGAAAGTCCCGATTTATATCCCCGCTGGAAAGTTCATAACAACTTGATTTATAAACTATGTCGTCCGATTAATCCTTCTTGTAGTGATGAGGATCCGTGGAAACTTGTTATTCCTCGCAAATTACGTGCTAACATCCTTTCTGAAAACCATGATGAACCTACTGCCGGTCACCTTGGAATTTTTAAAACTAAATGCCGAATAGCGTCTAATTATTATTGGCCAAAGATGTCAGATGATATCGCACATTACGTTCGTAGTTGCCAACCATGCCAAGCGCACAAGGTTGAACAACAATTACCTGCCGGTTTTTTAGGCAAAAGGTCTATATCCAGACCCTGGCAGTATGTGTCCACAGATATAATCGGTCCTCTCCCTATGTCAACGTCTCGAAATCGTTTTATTCTCGTCTTTTGTGATTTATTCACTAAGTATAGCCTGTTTTTCGCTATACGTACTGCAGATAGCAAGAGTATATGTAAACTACTTGAAAATGAAATTTTTCTTGTCTTCGGATCACCTGAATTCCTCATAAGTGATAATGGCAAACAGTTCATAAGCCAAGAATTCAGAAATTTATTAAATTCTTATGCTGTGAAATTACAGTTGAACCCTAATTTCCATCCTTCCGCTAACCCCACCGAACGCACAAATCGCGTCATCAAAACTATGATCGCTACCTATTTACAACATAACCATCGCGAATGGGATATTAATTTACCTAAATTTCGATTTGCTCTAAGTACCGCCGTTCATGAAACCACAGGATTTACACCTGCGTACCTCACTTTCGGTCGTGAATTGCACGTCAATCGCACTGATCAACCTCCAGATGAAAATATTCCTATTTCGGTAGATAGTCGACTTGATTATGCTAAGAAACTTAAAGAACTTGAGAAACTCCGCAATCATATCAAACGACAACTTGATTTAGCCTTTCAAAAGAATAGCAGCTTTTATAACTTGCGTCGCCGTCACGTCAGCTATGTTGTTGGAGATACTGTTTGGAAAAGAAATCCAGTCCTTTCGCATGGTGGAAATTATTTTGCTGCTAAATTAGCACCTAAGTACATTAAATGTAAAATAGTTAAACGCTTATCTGATACTAGATATGAGCTCGAGACCTTGAACCGTCGTAAAGTCGGAGTTTGGCATGTTTCTATGCTCAAACCTAATACTGACCGTTAGTCCTTTAGTAAAATTGCCAAAACTCAATATGTTTACGTTTGGTTATTTGTCCTTTAATCTTTATGTCTAGATATCCTTGTAGAATTAAAGCATTTGTTCTTTTTGCCCAAAGCCTCTGAATACTAAACAGTTCGCTGGAAAAAAAAATCCCTCAAGCTTGCTTGAGACCCTTTTTTTTTTGGGGGGAAGTATGGGGAATGTGACGAAAACGCCGTTCTCTCTATTTTACTGTTTCACATGAGAATACTTGACCGTTTATCGGACGTGTTCGTCGCGGTTTGCAATTGTTACCTGCGGCAAAAACGTACATGAACAGCTCTCTGTCGTCTTCGAGCCGTTGTGGATAACACATGTTATCTTTAAATTCATTTTTGGTGCACGTGTAGCGAAATTCTTGCTTAATGTGGAGACACAAATTAGTCTATATTACTGCGTTCGTTCAGTTAAGTATTTACTCTATTTAATTTAATCTGGATCTCGATTGAGAACGTTTTGGTAAAACACGTGCTCTTTTCTTTTTTTGCGGCACAGCAAGGTCACTCGCTACCTGAGTGATCTGGTTATATAATTCTGGTACCCCTTTGAAATGTAACATTTATAGTAATTTCTGTTTAACATTATTATTAACCACGTTAACCGTGTGGTTAAGGTTTATTTCGTTTATCTACTCAATATTGGCAATTTAGCAATTTACGTAATTCTGCTTACATTTATGTGTATTTATATATCCGCGTATTTATTATTGATTTAGCGGCGATTTTGTATTTCATGCTGTACTTATGTCCACTCTCAAATCCGTCCGTTAATGTTGCGACCCCGTGGTACCCATAACTTTATTGTTGATATCACTTACGTTATATACGGGAATATTGTAATTAGACTTTATTTAGATAGTAGAACCGATCAGTTGGTCGATGTTAAGTTAGGGTTTGGTTTGAGCGTAACATGAATGGATGTAAATCACTTATATACGGGAATATTGTAATTAGACTTTATTTAGATAGTAGAACCGATCAGTTGGTCGATGTTAAGTTAGGGTTTGGTTTGAGCGTAACATGAATGGATGTAAATCACTAGTTAGTGATCGAATTCACGTTAAGTTTCATTAATTTTGGGTAAACTATTATTACTGATTCCCTTCATTTGTGTTATCATTTTGGTCGCATCATATACCTTCATCTGCTCCGATGTTTAACCTGTAATACGTTCAAGGGTAATTCACCACCAACTATCTTTGGTATTACGAAGATATCGGTACGAGTCACGTCAAGGCTCAGACCCTGGCGAAGGGGTTGTAAGCGAGAGAACCAGGAAGGAACCGCCTCCGTATTTATACTTTTGGAGAAACGGATGAACACCATCCAATCCCAGTTACGGACTCAAGAGGACTTTGAGAGCTTTGTATCATTTCTTTGTATTTGTTTTAAGAGTCAAAATCAATTTGTTCAATGTTATTAACTCGCAATTTGTAACTTCATTTATTTGGTTAACTTAACTTCCTTTAAACAATCTGAATCAATTATATTAAATTGTGGCCTATTTCTAATCGTCCTGTAATTCAACGCAGGATTATTACTATCGTTGGGTAAATCGACTACCAAGCGAGTCACCTGGGGCGAGGGCAAGCGGACGGAACAACTTCTTTACCGGATCCAAGGCGTCCTGCCGTTTGTAGGGCTGGCGCCCAAAACAAATCAACCTTGGACTACCGCTAGCCGCCACACCAACTTATCCGCCGGCCCGTTGGAACATCGCTCCCACGGACTCACTTGAGTATCACCATTCTTTCTTTTCTTTTTATTGTATTTAAATTCACCATAACGTCCACGTAACTTTAAAATGTATTAGGCATTAGAGTGTATGGCCACGCGCCCAGTTAAGGCATTTTTATTTCTCTTTATGTATAAACATTGTCGAGTTGATCTGAACCGTGTTTCATTTAAGTACCACACCTCAGCTAGTAGCTCGCAACCCCTCCCTTCTCCATTGAGTTAGCCTGGCTCACATCCCTTTATGCCGCGGTATCGTCAAAAATACCGTGACATAAATTTGGCGCCCAACGTGGGGCCTGAAAAAAAGTTGCCTGACCGAGCTCTAACATCTTATTTTATACTAGCTGTCTTCGAGGTGTGCTTAAATTTTTTTTGTACTCTCTTTTGTGGTAGATTTTGTTTCCTCTCAGTTTTTTAAACTCGCGAGATATCATAGTATCACGTCCTTGTACCCTCACATATTGTTTACGGTTAAAATTTCTTTGTTTTTTTTTTATTGCAATTCTCAAAACCAAACATGAGTTATTCTGGCCTAACTAACGATGAACTCAGTTACGAACTTAAATTGCGAGGCGAGCCGCGAAGTGATCTTACTTCCCGTCAAGCTATTGCACGGCTCTCCACACTGGTAGATGCGCCCACAGACAAACTCGTTTTGAATCAAAAAGGCGAGTTAGCTACATGCAACACAAAATTTTCTCTTCTAACCAACTTGGTAGACAATTTTCGAGGCACCTTTTCTTCCCTTGCTTACGAACATCTAGACAACCGTATTGCTCATCTACTCCGCCGTAGTCTCCGTATTACTGAACTACTCCTAGTTAGCGAAGCTACCAAGTTAGCCGACGCCACCCGCGCTTTAGATGACGTACTTAATAATAAATGTATCAATAATACTGAACCTAATAATGTCAGACCAGCTGAAACCTCCACACGAACTAACAATTTCATTAAATCTGTCCCTGTTTATAAGTGGAATCTCCAATTCAACGGAAAAAGTTCCATTGTCGAATTTTTAGAACGGATCGACGAGTTACGCATTTCGCGCAATGTTACTAAAATTGAGTTATTCAACTCAGCCAGTGATCTATTTACCGAGTCTGCATTATGCTGGTACCGAGCGAATAAAGATTCTATTTCGGATTGGGATCAGCTAGTAACGCGAATTAAACAATATTACCAACCTATAGATTACGATCACAGACTTTGGCAAAGTATCCTTCAACGCAAGCAAACTCCTTCAGAGCCTCCACGCGATTTCATTACGGAAATGCAACTTTTATTTTCTAAACTCTCGGATAAAGTATCGGACGAAAAAATGATTTTTACGATTAAATATAACCTGGAACCGTACTATGCAGAACACATCGCCGCCCACGATATTACTTCTCTTGACCAACTTAACAAATTATGTCAACGGTTAGAAATGGCAAAATCCACTTTTACTCCACCCAGTGATTCTAGTTCACTCGTCGGCCATAGACCGCCTGTAGCCCCTTCGTCGCGGTTAGTTTCTCGATCACGTATTCCAGCGCCTAATCCATCACCGCCTTGTCATGTTACTTTCGCAATCAACCGCTGCTGTTGGAACTGTAAAAAATCCGGTCACATATTCACCGACTGTACGTTACCGCGTAATCGATTTTGCTTCAAATGTGGTAATCCGGGTGTTACCAAACTTAATTGCCCAAAATGTAATCCCCATCCGGGAAACTAAGTAAGCGAGCAATGGAGAGTTGTCATTTGTCTCGTTTTAACCCCAAACCAACTCAAAAATCTAGTTGCGAGTGGCAAAATTGGCTCAAGTATATAAAACATTTTTGCTGTAGTCAGAATTCTGTAAATTATACATTATCTTCTCGCTCTCTGGACCCGCGTCCATACCTAACTGTTTCAATTTGCGGAGAAAGCCTAGACGGTCTTCTTGATTCCGGTTCTTCGTGTACCCTCATGGCCACGCGTATTTGGAAAAATTTTACTCATCTTCCGCTAACTCTTAACTCCTACGCTAATGATGAATGTATTACTACCGCCAGCGGAGAATCTTGTCAGATAGAAGGAATCGTCTCCATTCCGTACTCGATTCACGGCAATGTACGTATTGTACGAACGTTAGTTGTCTCATCACTTATCTCAGATTTAATTCTGGGCGTTGATTTTTTAGCCGCATTCAGCATCGTGCCTAATTTCGCGAATAAAACATTTTTACTTAACTCCAACCATTTTACCGCGGCCATCGTGGACAAGACCCGCCTAACTCATGACGAATATGAAGCACTCAATAGTTTAACCGATTCATTTTTTTCTAAAATTAGCCCAACCCTTGGTAGAACAACCGCTATTGAACATGTAATTGATACCGGGGACGCACCTCCAATAAAACAGCGATATTATCCTGTTTCCGAAAGTATTCGTAAATTCATTGACCAAGAATTAGATAAAATGATTGATCAAGGAGTTGTTGAACCCTCTCACAGTCCGTGGAGTTCACCCGTAGTTGCTGTTAGAAAATCGTCCGGTGATTATAGATTCTGTATAGATTTCCGTAAAATAAATAGCGTCACTAAAAAAGATGCTTACCCGCTTCCATATATTTCGACAATTTTAGATAATTTAGGAGGAGCCAAATATTTATCTTCTCTGGATCTTAAGTCAGCATTCTGGCAAATCCCTCTAGAGAAATCTAGTCGTGAACGCACCGCTTTTACCGTTCCACGACGCGGACTTTTTCAATTTGTTACGATGCCCTTTGGCTTGACTGGTGCACCCGCAACAATGCAACGTTTGGTTGACAAGATTTTTGGCCCAGAATTTGAACCATTTGTTTTTGTATACTTAGACGACATTATTATCGCTACACCCGATTTCGAAACTCATCTTAAAATTTTAAACCAAGTTTTCTCTCGCTTACATTCCCATAATTTAACTTTAAACCGCGAAAAATGTTTCTTCGCACGGAATGAGCTGAAGTATTTAGGATACATTGTAGATTCTCAAGGTTTGCGAGTTGATCCTGATAAGATCGCCGCTATTGTTTCCTTCCCGACCACAAAATGTGTAAAAGATATCAGACGTTTCATGGGCTTAGCTTCTTGGTACCGTCGCTTTATTGCTAATTTCTCGGAAATAACTGTCCCACTTACTGCCCTCACGAAAAAGAACTGTAAATTTATTTAGTCTGCCGAGACAAACAAGGCATTCAATCATCTTAAAGATTGCTTAACTTCTGCACCAATCATGGCGTGCCCTGATTTCAACAAACCTTTTGTAATACAAACTGATGCAAGCTCAGTTGCTTTGGGTGCCGTGCTCGTACAAAAATTCGAAGAGGGACAGCGTGTAATCGCTTACGCCAGTCGCACACTTAGCAAATGTGAAGCGAATTATGACGCCTCGCAGTTAGAAATTTCCGCCGTTTTATGGGCTGTAGATAAATTTTGATGTTACATCGAAGCCTCTCATTTTACATTAATTACCGATCATGCTGCTTTGACCTGGCTTAACAGAATGAAAGAACCCAAAGGTAGATTAGCTCGCTGGGCACTAAGGATGCAGCAATACGATTTTGATATCATTCATCGCAAGGGAGCTTTAAATGTTGTACCTGACGCATTATCTCGAGCAGTCTGTTCCATTAGAATCCTTCCTGAAGACCACGATCAATGGTATAAAAAGCTTCTAATTAATATCAATGAAAGTCCCGATTTATATCCCCGCTGAAAAGTTCATAACAACTTGATTTATAAACTATGTCGTCCGATTAATCCTTCTTGTAGTGATGAGGATCCGTGGAAACTTGTTATTCCTCGCAAATTACGTGCTAACATCCTTTCTGAAAACCATGATGAACCTACTGCCGGTCACCTTGGAATTTTTAAAACTAAATGCCGAATAGCGTCTAATTATTATTGGCCAAAGATGTCAGATGATATCGCACATTACGTTCGTAGTTGCCAACCATGCCAAGCGCACAAGGTTGAACAACCATTACCTGCCGGTTTTTTAGGCAAAAGGTCTATATCCAGACCCTGGCAGTATGTGTCCACAGATATAATCGGTCCTCTCCCTATGTCAACGTCTCGAAATCGTTTTATTCTCGTCTTTTGTGATTTATTCACTAAGTATAGCCTGTTTTTCGCTATACGTACTGCAGATAGCAAGAGTATATGTAAACTACTTGAAAATGAAATTTTTCTTGTCTTCGGATCACCTGAATTCCTCATAAGTGATAATGGCAAACAGTTCATAAGCCAAGAATTCAGAAATTTATTAAATTCTTATGCTGTGAAATTACAGTTGAACCCTAATTTCCATCCTTCCGCTAACCCCACCGAACGCACAAATCGCGTCATCAAAACTATGATCGCTACCTATTTACAACATAACCATCGCGAATGGGATATTAATTTACCTAAATTTCGATTTGCTCTAAGTACCGCCGTTCATGAAACCACAGGATTTACACCTGCGTACCTCACTTTCGGTCGTGAATTGCACGTCAATCGCACTGATCAACCTCCAGATGAAAATATTCCTATTTCGGTAGATAGTCGACTTGATTATGCTAAGAAACTTAAAGAACTTGAGAAACTCCGCAATCATATCAAACGACAACTTGATTTAGCCTTTCAAAAGAATAGCAGCTTTTATAACTTGCGTCGCCGTCACGTCAGCTATGTTGTTGGAGATACTGTTTGGAAAAGAAATCCAGTCCTTTCGCATGGTGGAAATTATTTTGCTGCTAAATTAGCACCTAAGTACATTAAATGTAAAATAGTTAAACGCTTATCTGATACTAGATATGAGCTCGAGACCTTGAACCGTCGTAAAGTCGGAGTTTGGCATGTTTCTATGCTCAAACCTAATACTGACCGTTAGTCCTTTAGTAAAATTGCCAAAACTCAATATGTTTACGTTTGGTTATTTGTCCTTTAATCTTTTTGTCTAGATATCCTTGTAGAATTAAAGCATTTGTTCTTTTTGCCCAAAGCCTCTGAATACTAAACAGTTCGCTGGAAAAAAAAATCCCTCAAGCTTGCTTGAGACCCTTTTTTTTTGGGGGGAAGTATGGGGGATGTGACGAAAACGCCGTTCTCTCTATTTTACTGTTTCACATGAGAATACTTGACCGTTTATCGGACGTGTTCGTCGCGGTTTGCAATTGTTACCTGCGGCAAAAACGTACATGAACAGCTCTCTGTCGTCTTCGAGCCGTTGTGGATAACACATGTTATCTTTAAATTCATTTTTGGTGCACGTGTAGCGAAATTCTTGCTTAATGTGGAGACACAAATTAGTCTATATTACTGCGTTCGTTCAGTTAAGTATTTACTCTATTTAATTTAATCTGGATCTCGATTGAGAACGTTTTGGTAAAACACGTGCTCTTTTCTTTTTTTGCGGCACAGCAAGGTCACTCGCTACCTGAGTGATCTGGTTATATAATTCTGGTACCCCTTTGAAATGTAACATTTATAGTAATTTCTGTTTAACATTATTATTAACCACGTTAACCGTGTGGTTAAGGTTTATTTCGTTTATCTACTCAATATTGGCAATTTAGCAATTTACGTAATTCTGCTTACATTTATGTGTATTTATATATCCGCGTATTTATTATTGATTTAGCGGCGATTTTGTATTTCATGCTGTACTTATGTCCACTCTCAAATCCGTCCGTTAATGTTGCGACCCCGTGGTACCCATAACTTTATTGTTGATATCACTTACGTTATATACGGGAATATTGTAATTAGACTTTATTTAGATAGTAGAACCGATCAGTTGGTCGATGTTAAGTTAGGGTTTGGTTTGATTGTTGATATCACTTACGTTATATACGGGAATATTGTAATTAGACTTTATTTAGATAGTAGAACCGATCAGTTGGTCGATGTTAAGTTAGGGTTTGGTTTGAGCGTAACATGAATGGATGTAAATCACTAGTTAGTGATCGAATTCACGTTAAGTTTCATTAATTTTGGGTAAACTATTATTACTGATTCCCTTCATTTGTGTTATCATTTTGGTCGCATCATATACCTTCATCTGCTCCGATGTTTAACCTGTAATACGTTCAAGGGTAATTCACCACCAACTATCTTTGGTATTACGAAGATATCGGTACGAGTCACGTCAAGGCTCAGACCCTGGCGAAGGGGTTGTAAGCGAGAGAACCAGGAAGGAACCGCCTCCGTATTTATACTTTTGGAGAAACGGATGAACACCATCCAATCCCAGTTACGGACTCAAGAGGACTTTGAGAGCTTTGTATCATTTCTTTGTACTTGTTTTAAGAGTCAAAATCAATTTGTTCAATGTTATTAACTCGCAATTTGTAACTTCATTTATTTGGTTAACTTAACTTCCTTTAAACAATCTGAATCAATTATATTAAATTGTGGCCTATTTCTAATCGTCCTGTAATTCAACGCAGGATTATTACTATCGTTGGGTAAATCGACTACCAAGCGAGTCACCTGGGGCGAGGGCAAGCGGACGGAACAACTTCTTTACCGGATCCAAGGCGTCCTGCCGTTTGTAGGGCTGGCGCCCAAAACAAATCAACCTTGGACTACCGCTAGCCGCCACACCAACTTATCCGCCGGCCCGTTGGAACATCGCTCCCACGGACTCACTTGAGTATCACCATTCTTTCTTTTCTTTTTATTGTATTTAAATTCACCATAACGTCCACGTAACTTTAAAATGTATTAGGCATTAGAGTGTATGGCCACGCGCCCAGTTAAGGCATTTTTATTTCTCTTTATGTATAAACATTGTCGAGTTGATCTGAACCGTGTTTCATTTAAGTACCACACCTCAGCTAGTAGCTCGCAACCCCTCCCTTCTCCATTGAGTTAGCCTGGCTCACATCCCTTTATGCCGCGGTATCGTCAAAAATACCGTGACATAAATTTGGCGCCCAACGTGGGGCCTGAAAAAAAGTTGCCTGACCGAGCTCTAACATCTTATTTTATACTAGCTGTCTTCGAGGTGTGCTTAAATTTTTTTTGTACTCTCTTTTGTGGTAGATTTTGTTTCCTCTCAGTTTTTTAAACTCGCGAGATATCAAAGTATCACGTCCTTGTACCCTCACATATTGTTTACGGTTTAAATTTCTTTGTTTTTTTTTTATTGCAATTCTCAAAACCAAACATGAGTTATTCTGGCCTAACTAACGATGAACTCAGTTACGAACTTAAATTGCGAGGCGAGCCGCGAAGTGATCTTACTTCCCGTCAAGCTATTGCACGGCTCTCCACACTGGTAGATGCGCCCACAGACAAACTCGTTTTGAATCAAAAAGGCGAGTTAGCTATATGCAACACAAAATTTTCTCTTCTAACCAACTTGGTAGACAATTTTCGAGGCACCTTTTCTTCCCTTGCTTACGAACATCTAGACAACCGTATTGCTCATCTACTCCGCCGTAGTCTCCGTATTACTGAACTACTCCTAGTTAGCGAAGCTACCAAGTTAGCCGACGCCACCCGCGCTTTAGATGACGTACTTAATAATAAATGTATCAATAATACTGAACCTAATAATGTCAGACCAGCTGAAACCTCCACACGAACTAACAATTTCATTAAATCTGTCCCTGTTTATAAGTGGAATCTCCAATTCAACGGAAAAAGTTCCATTGTCGAATTTTTAGAACGGATCGACGAGTTACGCATTTCGCGCAATGTTACTAAAATTGAGTTATTCAACTCAGCCAGTGATCTATTTACCGAGTCTGCATTATGCTGGTAACGAGCGAATAAAGATTCTATTTCGGATTGGGATCAGCTAGTAACGCGAATTAAACAATATTACCAACCTATAGATTACGATCACAGACTTTGGCAAAGTATCCTTCAACGCAAGCAAACTCCTTCAGAGCCTACACGCGATTTCATTACGGAAATGCAACTTTTATTTTCTAAACTCTCGGATAAAGTATCGGACGAAAAAATGATTTTTACGATTAAATATAACCTGGAACCGTACTATGCAGAACACATCGCCGCCCACGATATTACTTCTCTTGACCAACTTAACAAATTATGTCAACGGTTAGAAATGGCAAAATCCACTTTTACTCCACCCAGTGATTCTAGTTCACTCGTCGGCCATAGACCGCCTGTAGCCCCTTCGTCGCGGTTAGTTTCTCGATCACGTATTCCAGCGCCTAATCCATCACCGCCTCGTCATGTTACTTTCGCAATCAACCGCTGCTGTTGGAACTGTAAAAAATCCGGTCACATATTCACCGACTGTACGTTACCGCGTAATCGATTTTGCTTCAAATGTGGTAATCCGGGTGTTACCAAACTTAATTGCCCAAAATGTAATCCCCATCCGGGAAACTAAGTAAGCGAGCAATGGAGAGTTGTCATTTGTCTCGTTTTAACCCCAAACCAACTCAAAAATCTAGTTGCGAGTGGCAAAATTGGCTCAAGTATATAAAACATTTTTGCTGTAGTCAGAATTCTGTAAATTATACATTATCTTCTCGCTCTCTGGACCCGCGTCCATACCTAACTGTTTCAATTTGCGGAGAAAGCCTAGACGGTCTTCTTGATTCCGGTTCTTCGTGTACCCTCATGGCCACGCGTATTTGGAAAAATTTTACTCATCTTCCGCTAACTCTTAACTCCTACGCTAATGATGAATGTATTACTACCGCCAGCGGAGAATCTTGTCAGATAGAAGGAATCGTCTCCATTCCGTACTCGATTCACGGCAATGTACGTATTGTACGAACGTTAGTTGTCTCATCACTTATCTCAGATTTAATTCTGGGCGTTGATTTTTTAGCCGCATTCAGCATCGTGCCTAATTTCGCGAATAAAACATTTTTACTTAACTCCAACCATTTTACCGCGGCCATCGTGGACAACACCCGCCTAACTCATGACGAATATGAAGCACTCAATAGTTTAACCGATTCATTTTTTTCTAAAATGAGCCCAACCCTTGGCAGAACAACCGCTATTGAACATGTAATTGATACCGGGGACGCACCTCCAATAAAACAGCGATATTATCCTGTTTCCGAAAGTATTCGTAAATTCATTGACCAAGAATTAGATAAAATGATTGATCAAGGAGTTGTTGAACCCTCTCACAGTCCGTGGAGTTCACCCGTAGTTGCTGTTAGAAAATCGTCCGGTGATTATAGATTCTGTATAGATTTCCGTAAAATAAATAGCGTCACTAAAAAAGATGCTTACCCGCTTCCATATATTTCGACAATTTTAGATAATTTAGGAGGAGCCAAATATTTATCTTCTCTGGATCTTAAGTCAGCATTCTGGCAAATCCCTCTAGAGAAATCTAGTCGTGAACGCACCGCTTTTACCGTTCCGCGACGCGGACTTTTTCAATTTGTTACGATGCCCTTTGGCTTGACTGGTGCACCCGCAACAATGCAACGTTTGGTTGACAAGATTTTTGGCCCAGAATTTGAACCATTTGTTTTTGTATACTTAGACGACATTATTATCGCTACACCCGATTTCGAAACTCATCTTAAAATTTTAAACCAAGTTTTCTCTCGCTTACATTCCCATAATTTAACTTTAAACCGCGAAAAATGTTTCTTCGCACGGAATGAGCTGAAGTATTTAGGATACATTGTAGATTCTCAAGGTTTGCGAGTTGATCCTGATAAGATCGCCGCTATTGTTTCCTTCCCGACCACAAAATGTGTAAAAGATATCAGACGTTTCATGGGCTTAGCTTCTTGGTACCGTCGCTTTATTGCTAATTTCTCGGAAATAACTGTCCCACTTACTGCCCTCACGAAAAAGAACTGTAAATTTATTTAGTCTGCCGAGACAAACAAGGCATTCAATCATCTTAAAGATTGCTTAACTTCTGCACCAATCATGGCGTGCCCTGATTTCAACAAACCTTTTGTAATACAAACTGATGCAAGCTCAGTTGCTTTGGGTGCCGTGCTCGTACAAAAATTCGAAGAGGGACAGCGTGTAATCGCTTACGCCAGTCGCACACTTAGCAAATGTGAAGCGAATTATGACGCCTCGCAGTTAGAAATTTCCGCCGTTTTATGGGCTGTAGATAAATTTTGATGTTACATCGAAGCCTCTCATTTTACATTAATTACCGATCATGCTGCTTTGACCTGGCTTAACAGAATGAAAGAACCCAAAGGTAGATTAGCTCGCTGGGCACTAAGGATGCAGCAATACGATTTTGATATCATTCATCGCAAGGGAGCTTTAAATGTTGTACCTGACGCATTATCTCGAGCAGTCTGTTCCATTAGAATCCTTCCTGAAGACCACGATCAATGGTATAAAAAGCTTCTAATTAATATCAATGAAAGTCCCGATTTATATCCCCGCTGGAAAGTTCATAACAACTTGATTTATAAACTATGTCGTCCGATTAATCCTTCTTGTAGTGATGAGGATCCGTGGAAACTTGTTATTCCTCGCAAATTACGTGCTAACATCCTTTCTGAAAACCATGATGAACCTACTGCCGGTCACCTTGGAATTTTTAAAATTAAATGCCGAATAGCGTCTAATTATTATTGGCCAAAGATGTCAGATGATATCGCACATTACGTTCGTAGTTGCCAACCATGCCAAGCGCACAAGGTTGAACAACCATTACCTGCCGGTTTTTTAGGCAAAAGGTCTATATCCAGACCCTGGCAGTATGTGTCCACAGATATAATCGGTCCTCTCCCTATGTCAACGTCTCGAAATCGTTTTATTCTCGTCTTTTGTGATTTATTCACTAAGTATAGCCTGTTTTTCGCTATACGTACTGCAGATAGCAAGAGTATATGTAAACTACTTGAAAATGAAATTTTTCTTGTCTTCGGATCACCTGAATTCCTCATAAGTGATAATGGCAAACAGTTCATAAGCCAAGAATTCAGAAATTTATTAAATTCTTATGCTGTGAAATTACAGTTGAACCCTAATTTCCATCCTTCCGCTAACCCCACCGAACGCACAAATCGCGTCATCAAAACTATGATCGCTACCTATTTACAACATAACCATCGCGAATGGGATATTAATTTACCTAAATTTCGATTTGCTCTAAGTACCGCCGTTCATGAAACCACAGGATTTACACCTGCGTACCTCACTTTCGGTCGTGAATTGCACGTCAATCGCACTGATCAACCTCCAGATGAAAATATTCCTATTTCGGTAGATAGTCGACTTGATTATGCTAAGAAACTTAAAGAACTTGAGAAACTCCGCAATCATATCAAACGACAACTTGATTTAGCCTTTCAAAAGAATAGCAGCTTTTATAACTTGCGTCGCCGTCACGTCAGCTATGTTGTTGGAGATACTGTTTGGAAAAGAAATCCAGTCCTTTCGCATGGTGGAAATTATTTTGCTGCTAAATTAGCACCTAAGTACATTAAATGTAAAATAGTTAAACGCTTATCTGATACTAGATATGAGCTCGAGACCTTGAACCGTCGTAAAGTCGGAGTTTGGCATGTTTCTATGCTCAAACCTAATACTGACCGTTAGTCCTTTAGTAAAATTGCCAAAACTCAATATGTTTACGTTTGGTTATTTGTCCTTTAATCTTTTTGTCTAGATATCCTTGTAGAATTAAAGCATTTGTTCTTTTTGCCCAAAGCCTCTGAATACTAAACAGTTCGCTGGAAAAAAAAATCCCTCAAGCTTGCTTGAGACCCTTTTTTTTTTGGGGGGAAGTATGGGGGATGTGACGAAAACGCCGTTCTCTCTATTTTACTGTTTCACATGAGAATACTTGACCGTTTATCGGACGTGTTCGTCGCGGTTTGCAATTGTTACCTGCGGCAAAAACGTACATGAACAGCTCTCTGTCGTCTTCGAGCCGTTGTGGATAACACATGTTATCTTTAAATTCATTTTTGGTGCACGTGTAGCGAAATTCTTGCTTAATGTGGAGACACAAATTAGTCTATATTACTGCGTTCGTTCAGTTAAGTATTTACTCTATTTAATTTAATCTGGATCTCGATTGAGAACGTTTTGGTAAAACACGTGCTCTTTTCTTTTTTTGCGGCACAGCAAGGTCACTCGCTACCTGAGTGATCTGGTTATATAATTCTGGTACCCCTTTGAAATGTAACATTTATAGTAATTTCTGTTTAACATTATTATTAACCACGTTAACCGTGTGGTTAAGGTTTATTTCGTTTATCTACTCAATATTGGCAATTTAGCAATTTACGTAATTCTGCTTACATTTATGTGTATTTATATATCCGCGTATTTATTATTGATTTAGCGGCGATTTTGTATTTCATGCTGTACTTATGTCCACTCTCAAATCCGTCCGTTAATGTTGCGACCCCGTGGTACCCATAACTTTATTGTTGATATCACTTACGTTATATACGGGAATATTGTAATTAGACTTTATTTAGATAGTAGAACCGATCAGTTGGTCGATGTTAAGTTAGGGTTTGGTTTGAGCGTAACATGAATGGATGTAAATCACTTATATACGGGAATATTGTAATTAGACTTTATTTAGATAGTAGAACCGATCAGTTGGTCGATGTTAAGTTAGGGTTTGGTTTGAGCGTAACATGAATGGATGTAAATCACTAGTTAGTGATCGAATTCACGTTACGTTTCATTAATTTTGGGTAAACTATTATTACTGATTCCCTTCATTTGTGTTATCATTTTGGTCGCATCATATACCTTCATCTGCTCCGATGTTTAACCTGTAATACGTTCAAGGGTAATTCACCACCAACTATCTTTGGTATTACGAAGATATCGGTACGAGTCACGTCAAGGCTCAGACCCTGGCGAAGGGGTTGTAAGCGAGAGAACCAGGAAGGAACCGCCTCCGTATTTATACTTTTGGAGAAACGGATGAACACCATCCAATCCCAGTTACGGACTCAAGAGGACTTTGAGAGCTTTGTATCATTTCTTTGTACTTGTTTTAAGAGTCAAAATCAATTTGTTCAATGTTATTAACTCGCAATTTGTAACTTCATTTATTTGGTTAACTTAACTTCCTTTAAACAATCTGAATCAATTATATTAAATTGTGGCCTATTTCTAATCGTCCTGTAATTCAACGCAGGATTATTACTATCGTTGGGTAAATCGACTACCAAGCGAGTCACCTGGGGCGAGGGCAAGCGGACGGAACAACTTCTTTACCGGATCCAAGGCGTCCTGCCGTTTGTAGGGCTGGCGCCCAAAACAAATCAACCTTGGACTACCACTAGCCGCCACACCAACTTATCCGCCGGCCCGTTGGAACATCGCTCCCACGGACTCACTTGAGTATCACCATTCTTTCTTTTCTTTTTATTGTATTTAAATTCACCATAACGTCCACGTAACTTTAAAATGTATTAGGCATTAGAGTGTATGGCCACGCGCCCAGTTAAGGCATTTTTATTTCTCTTTATGTATAAACATTGTCGAGTTGATCTGAACCGTGTTTCATTTAAGTACCACACCTCAGCTAGTAGCTCGCAACCCCTCCCTTCTCCATTGAGTTAGCCTGGCTCACATCCCTTTATGCCGCGGTATCGTCAAAAATACCGTGACATAAATTTGGCGCCCAACGTGGGGCCTGAAAAAAAGTTGCCTGACCGAGCTCTAACATCTTATTTAATACTAGCTGTCTTCGAGGTGTGCTTAAATTTTTTTTGTACTCTCTTTTGTGGTAGATTTTGTTTCCTCTCAGTTTTTTAAACTCGCGAGATATCATAGTATCACGTCCTTGTACCCTCACATATTGTTTACGGTTTAAATTTCTTTGTTTTTTTTTTATTGCAATTCTCAAAACCAAACATGAGTTATTCTGGCCTAACTAACGATGAACTCAGTTACGAACTTAAATTGCGAGGCGAGCCGCGAAGTGATTTTACTTCCCGTCAAGCTATTGCACGGCTCTCCACACTGGTAGATGCGCCCACAGACAAACTCGTTTTGAATCAAAAAGGCGAGTTAGCTACATGCAACACAAAATTTTCTCTTCTAACCAACTTGGTAGACAATTTTCGAGGCACCTTTTCTTCCCTTGCTTATGAACATCTAGACAACCGTATTGCTCATCTACTCCGCCGTAGTCTCCGTATTACTGAACTACTCCTAGTTAGCGAAGCTACCAAGTTAGCCGACGCCACCCGCGCTTTAGATGACGTACTTAATAATAAATGTATCAATAATACTGAACCTAATAATGTCAGACCAGCTGAAACCTCCACACGAACTAACAATTTCATTAAATCTGTCCCTGTTTATAAGTGGAATCTCCAATTCAACGGAAAAAGTTCCATTGTCGAATTTTTAGAACGGATCAACGAGTTACTCATTTCGCGCAATGTTACTAAAATTGAGTTATTCAACTCAGCCAGTGATCTATTTACCGAGTCTGCATTATGCTGGTAACGAGCGAATAAAGATTCTATTTCGGATTGGGATCAGCTAGTAACGCGAATTAAACAATATTACCAACCTATAGATTACGATCACAGACTTTGGCAAAGTATCCTTCAACGCAAGCAAACTCCTTCAGAACCTCCACGCGATTTCATTACGGAAATGCAACTTTTATTTTCTAAACTCTCGGATAAAGTATCGGACGAAAAAATGATTTTTACGATTAAATATAACCTGGAACCGTACTATGCAGAACACATCGCCGCCCACGATATTACTTCTCTTGACCAACTTAACAAATTATGTCAACGGTTAGAAATGGCAAAATCCACTTTTACTCCACCCAGTGATTCTAGTTCACTCGTCGGCCATAGACCGCCTGTAGCCCCTTCGTCGCGGTTAGTTTCTCGATCACGTATTCCAGCGCCTAATCCATCACCGCCTTGTCATGTTACTTTCGCAATCAACCGCTGCTGTTGGAACTGTAAAAAATCCGGTCACATATTCACCGACTGTACGTTACCGCGTAATCGATTTTGCTTCAAATGTGGTAATCCGGGTGTTACCAAACTTAATTGCCCAAAATGTAATCCCCATCCGGGAAACTAAGTAAGCGAGCAATGGAGAGTTGTCATTTGTCTCGTTTTAACCCCAAACCAACTCAAAAATCTAGTTGCGAGTGGCAAAATTGGCTCAAGTATATAAAACATTTTTGCTGTAGTCAGAATTCTGTAAATTATACATTATCTTCTCGCTCTCTGGACCCGCGTCCATACCTAACTGTTTCAATTTGCGGAGAAAGCCTAGACGGTCTTCTTGATTCCGGTTCTTCGTGTACCCTCATGGCCACGCGTATTTGGAAAAATTTTTCTCTTCTTCCGCTAACTCTTAACTCCTACGCTAATGATGAATGTATTACTACCGCCAGCGGAGAATCT
Organism: Nebria brevicollis; assembly: GCA_944738965.1. NCBI lineage: Eukaryota > Metazoa > Arthropoda > Insecta > Coleoptera > Carabidae > Nebria > Nebria brevicollis. The sequence goes on from CALYJB010000070.1 coordinate 51,750, forward strand.
TGTCAGATAGAAGGAATCGTCTCCATTCCGTACTCGATTCACGGCAATGTACGTATTGTACGAACGTTAGTTGTCTCATCACTTATCTCAGATTTAATTCTGGGCGTTGATTTTTTAGCCGCATTCAGCATCGTGCCTAATTTCGCGAATAAAACATTTTTACTTAACTCCAACCATTTTACCGCGGCCATCGTGGACAAGACCCGCCTAACTCATGACGAATATGAAGCACTCAATAGTTTAACCGATTCATTTTTTTCTAAAATTAGCCCAACCCTTGGTAGAACAACCGCTATTGAACATGTAATTGATACCGGGGACGCACCTCCAATAAAACAGCGATATTATCCTGTTTCCGAAAGTATTCGTAAATTCATTGACCAAGAATTAGATAAAATGATTGATCAAGGAGTTGTTGAACCCTCTCACAGTCCGTGGAGTTCACCCGTAGTTGCTGTTAGAAAATCGTCCGGTGATTATAGATTCTGTATAGATTTCCGTAAAATAAATAGCGTCACTAAAAAAGATGCTTACCCGCTTCCATATATTTCGACAATTTTAGATAATTTAGGAGGAGCCAAATATTTATCTTCTCTGGATCTTAAGTCAGCATTCTGGCAAATCCCTCTAGAGAAATCTAGTCGTGAACGCACCGCTTTTACCGTTCCACGACGCGGACTTTTTCAATTTGTTACGATGCCCTTTGGCTTGACTGGTGCACCCGCAACAATGCAACGTTTGGTTGACAAGATTTTTGGCCCAGAATTTGAACCATTTGTTTTTGTATACTTAGACGACATTATTATCGCTACACCCGATTTCGAAACTCATCTTAAAATTTTAAACCAAGTTTTCTCTCGCTTACATTCCCATAATTTAACTTTAAACCGCGAAAAATGTTTCTTCGCACGGAATGAGCTGAAGTATTTAGGATACATTGTAGATTCTCAAGGTTTGCGAGTTGATCCTGATAAGATCGCCGCTATTGTTTCCTTCCCGACCACAAAATGTGTAAAAGATATCAGACGTTTCATGGGCTTAGCTTCTTGGTACCGTCGCTTTATTGCTAATTTCTCGGAAATAACTGTCCCACTTACTGCCCTCACGAAAAAGAACTGTAAATTTATTTAGTCTGCCGAGACAAACAAGGCATTCAATCATCTTAAAGATTGCTTAACTTCTGCACCAATCATGGCGTGCCCTGATTTCAACAAACCTTTTGTAATACAAACTGATGCAAGCTCAGTTGCTTTGGGTGCCGTGCTCGTACAAAAATTCGAAGAGGGACAGCGTGTAATCGCTTACGCCAGTCGCACACTTAGCAAATGTGAAGCGAATTATGACGCCTCGCAGTTAGAAATTTCCGCCGTTTTATGGGCTGTAGATAAATTTCGATGTTACATCGAAGCCTCTCATTTTACATTAATTACCGACCATGCTGCTTTGACCTGGCTTAACAGAATGAAAGAACCCAAAGGTAGATTAGCTCGCTGGGCACTAAGGATGCAGCAATACGATTTTGATATCATTCATCGCAAGGGAGCTTTAAATGTTGTACCTGACGCATTATCTCGAGCAGTCTGTTCCATTAGAATCCTTCCTGAAGACCACGATCAATGGTATAAAAAGCTTCTAATTAATATCAATGAAAGTCCCGATTTATATCCCCGCTGAAAAGTTCATAACAACTTGATTTATAAACTATGTCGTCCGATTAATCCTTCTTGTAGTGATGAGGATCCGTGGAAACTTGTTATTCCTCGCAAATTACGTGCTAACATCCTTTCTGAAAACCATGATGAACCTACTGCCGGTCACCTTGGAATTTTTAAAATTAAATGCCGAATAGCGTCTAATTATTATTGGCCAAAGATGTCAGATGATATCGCACATTACGTTCGTAGTTGCCAACCATGCCAAGCGCACAAGGTTGAACAACCATTACCTGCCGGTTTTTTAGGCAAAAGGTCTATATCCAGACCCTGGCAGTATGTGTCCACAGATATAATCGGTCCTCTCCCTATGTCAACGTCTCGAAATCGTTTTATTCTCGTCTTTTGTGATTTATTCACTAAGTATAGCCTGTTTTTCGCTATACGTACTGCAGATAGCAAGAGTATATGTAAACTACTTGAAAATGAAATTTTTCTTGTCTTCGGATCACCTGAATTCCTCATAAGTGATAATGGCAAACAGTTCATAAGCCAAGAATTCAGAAATTTATTAAATTCTTATGCTGTGAAATTACAGTTGAACCCTAATTTCCATCCTTCCGCTAACCCCACCGAACGCACAAATCGCGTCATCAAAACTATGATCGCTACCTATTTACAACATAACCATCGCGAATGGGATATTAATTTACCTAAATTTCGATTTGCTCTAAGTACCGCCGTTCATGAAACCACAGGATTTACACCTGCGTACCTCACTTTCGGTCGTGAATTGCACGTCAATCGCACTGATCAACCTCCAGATGAAAATATTCCTATTTCGGTAGATAGTCGACTTGATTATGCTAAGAAACTTAAAGAACTTGAGAAACTCCGCAATCATATCAAACGACAACTTGATTTAGCCTTTCAAAAGAATAGCAGCTTTTATAACTTGCGTCGCCGTCACGTCAGCTATGTTGTTGGAGATACTGTTTGGAAAAGAAATCCAGTCCTTTCGCATGGTGGAAATTATTTTGCTGCTAAATTAGCACCTAAGTACATTAAATGTAAAATAGTTAAACGCTTATCTGATACTAGATATGAGCTCGAGACCTTGAACCGTCGTAAAGTCGGAGTTTGGCATGTTTCTATGCTCAAACCTAATACTGACCGTTAGTCCTTTAGTAAAATTGCCAAAACTCAATATGTTTACGTTTGGTTATTTGTCCTTTAATCTTTTTGTCTAGATATCCTTGTAGAATTAAAGCATTTGTTCTTTTTGCCCAAAGCCTCTGAATACTAAACAGTTCGCTGGAAAAAAAAATCCCTCAAGCTTGCTTGAGACCCTTTTTTTTTTGGGGGGAAGTATGGGGGATGTGACGAAAACGCCGTTCTCTCTATTTTACTGTTTCACATGAGAATACTTGACCGTTTATCGGACGTGTTCGTCGCGGTTTGCAATTGTTACCTGCGGCAAAAACGTACATGAACAGCTCTCTGTCGTCTTCGAGCCGTTGTGGATAACACATGTTATCTTTAAATTCATTTTTGGTGCACGTGTAGCGAAATTCTTGCTTAATGTGGAGACACAAATTAGTCTATATTACTGCGTTCGTTCAGTTAAGTATTTACTCTATTTAATTTAATCTGGATCTCGATTGAGAACGTTTTGGTAAAACACGTGCTCTTTTCTTTTTTTGCGGCACAGCAAGGTCACTCGCTACCTGAGTGATCTGGTTATATAATTCTGGTACCCCTTTGAAATGTAACATTTATAGTAATTTCTGTTTAACATTATTATTAACCACGTTAACCGTGTGGTTAAGGTTTATTTCGTTTATCTACTCAATATTGGCAATTTAGCAATTTACGTAATTCTGCTTACATTTATGTGTATTTATATATCCGCGTATTTATTATTGATTTAGCGGCGATTTTGTATTTCATGCTGTACTTATGTCCACTCTCAAATCCGTCCGTTAATGTTGCGACCCCGTGGTACCCATAACTTTATTGTTGATATCACTTACGTTATATACGGGAATATTGTAATTAGACTTTATTTAGATAGTAGAACCGATCAGTTGGTCGATGTTAAGTTAGGGTTTGGTTTGAGCGTAACATGAATGGATGTAAATCACTTATATACGGGAATATTGTAATTAGACTTTATTTAGATAGTAGAACCGATCAGTTGGTCGATGTTAAGTTAGGGTTTGGTTTGAGCGTAACATGAATGGATGTAAATCACTAGTTAGTGATCGAATTCACGTTAAGTTTCATTAATTTTGGGTAAACTATTATTACTGATTCCCTTCATTTGTGTTATCATTTTGGTCGCATCATATACCTTCATCTGCTCCGATGTTTAACCTGTAATACGTTCAAGGGTAATTCACCACCAACTATCTTTGGTATTACGAAGATATCGGTACGAGTCACGTCAAGGCTCAGACCCTGGCGAAGGGGTTGTAAGCGAGAGAACCAGGAAGGAACCGCCTCCGTATTTATACTTTTGGAGAAACGGATGAACACCATCCAATCCCAGTTACGGACTCAAGAGGACTTTGAGAGCTTTGTATCATTTCTTTGTACTTGTTTTAAGAGTCAAAATCAATTTGTTCAATGTTATTAACTCGCAATTTGTAACTTCATTTATTTGGTTAACTTAACTTCCTTTAAACAATCTGAATCAATTATATTAAATTGTGGCCTATTTCTAATCGTCCTGTAATTCAACGCAGGATTATTACTATCGTTGGGTAAATCGACTACCAAGCGAGTCACCTGGGGCGAGGGCAAGCGGACGGAACAACTTCTTTACCGGATCCAAGGCGTCCTGCCGTTGGTAGGGCTGGCGCCCAAAACAAATCAACCTTGGACTACCACTAGCCGCCACACCAACTTATCCGCCGGCCCGTTGGAACATCGCTCCCACGGACTCACTTGAGTATCACCATTCTTTCTTTTCTTTTTATTGTATTTAAATTCACCATAACGTCCACGTAACTTTAAAATGTATTAGGCATTAGAGTGTATGGCCACGCGCCCAGTTAAGGCATTTTTATTTCTCTTTATGTATAAACATTGTCGAGTTGATCTGAACCGTGTTTCATTTAAGTACCACACCTCAGCTAGTAGCTCGCAACCCCTCCCTTCTCCATTGAGTTAGCCTGGCTCACATCCCTTTATGCCGCGGTATCGTCAAAAATACCGTGACATAAATTTGGCGCCCAACGTGGGGCCTGAAAAAAAGTTGCCTGACCGAGCTCTAACATCTTATTTAATACTAGCTGTCTTCGAGGTGTGCTTAAATTTTTTTTGTACTCTCTTTTGTGGTAGATTTTGTTTCCTCTCAGTTTTTTAAACTCGCGAGATATCAAAGTATCACGTCCTTGTACCCTCACATATTGTTTACGGTTTAAATTTCTTTGTTTTTTTTTTATTGCAATTCTCAAAACCAAACATGAGTTATTCTGGCCTAACTAACGATGAACTCAGTTACGAACTTAAATTGCGAGGCGAGCCGCGAAGTGATCTTACTTCCCGTCAAGCTATTGCACGGCTCTCCACACTGGTAGATGCGCCCACAGACAAACTCGTTTTGAATCAAAAAGGCGAGTTAGCTATATGCAACACAAAATTTTCTCTTCTAACCAACTTGGTAGAGAATTTTCGAGGCACCTTTTCTTCCCTTGCTTACGAACATCTAGACAACCGTATTGCTCATCTACTCCGCCGTAGTCTCCGTATTACTGAACTACTCCTAGTTAGCGAAGCTACCAAGTTAGCCGACGCCACCCGCGCTTTAGATGACGTACTTAATAATAAATGTATCAATAATACTGAACCTAATAATGTCAGACCAGCTGAAACCTCCACACGAACTAACAATTTCATTAAATCTGTCCCTGTTTATAAGTGGAATCTCCAATTCAACGGAAAAAGTTCCATTGTCGAATTTTTAGAACGGATCAACGAGTTACGCATTTCGCGCAATGTTACTAAAATTGAGTTATTCAACTCAGCCAGTGATCTATTTACCGAGTCTGCATTATGCTGGTAACGAGCGAATAAAGATTCTATTTCGGATTGGGATCAGCTAGTAACGCGAATTAAACAATATTACCAACCTATAGATTACGATCACAGACTTTGGCAAAGTATCCTTCAACGCAAGCAAACTCCTTCAGAGCCTCCACGCGATTTCATTACGGAAATGCAACTTTTATTTTCTAAACTCTCGGATAAAGTATCGGACGAAAAAATGATTTTTACGATTAAATATAACCTGGAACCGTACTATGCAGAACACATCGCCGCCCACGATATTACTTCTCTTGACCAACTTAACAAATTATGTCAACGGTTAGAAATGGCAAAATCCACTTTTACTCCACCCAGTGATTCTAGTTCACTCGTCGGCCATAGACCGCCTGTAGCCCCTTCGTCGCGGTTAGTTTCTCGATCACGTATTCCAGCGCCTAATCCATCACCGCCTTGTCATGTTACTTTCGCAATCAACCGCTGCTGTTGGAACTGTAAAAAATCCGGTCACATATTCACCGACTGTACGTTACCG
>CALYJB010000071.1:2500-12500 GCA_944738965.1 Nebria brevicollis
GGCACGGGGAGGTAGTGACGAAAAATAACGATACGGGACTCATCCGAGGCCCCGTAATCGGAATGAGTACACTTTAAATCCTTTAACAAGGACCAATTGGAGGGCAAGTCTGGTGCCAGCAGCCGCGGTAATTCCAGCTCCAATAGCGTATATTAAAGTTGTTGCGGTTAAAAAGCTCGTAGTTGAATCTGTGTCCCGTGCTGTCGGTTCACCGCCCGCGGTGCTAACTGGCACGTCTCACGGGACGTCCTGCCGGTGGAAGACCAATCGCTCAGTATTGTCTGGGGTCTGTGCGTGCATAACGCGCGTACAGAATTCCCGGGTGCTCGGTGATCCTTCCGACTTTTTTAAATCCTGTCGCGGTGCTCTTAATTGAGTGTCGAGGCGGGCCGGCACGTTTACTTTGAACAAATTAGAGTGCTCAAAGCAGGCTAAAATTTCGCCTGAATACTATGTGCATGGAATAATGGAACAGGACCTCGGTTCTATTTTGTTGGTTTTCGGAACCCCGAGGTAATGATTAATAGGGACGGATGGGGGCATTCGTATTGCGACGTTAGAGGTGAAATTCTTGGATCGTCGCAAGACGGACAGAAGCGAAAGCATTTGCCAAAAATGTTTTCATTAATCAAGAACGAAAGTCAGAGGTTCGAAGGCGATCAGATACCGCCCTAGTTCTGACCATAAACGATGCCAGCTAGCGATCCGTCGATGTTCCTCCGATGACTCGACGGGCAGCTTCCGGGAAACCAAAGCTTTTGGGTTCCGGGGGAAGTATGGTTGCAAAGCTGAAACTTAAAGGAATTGACGGAAGGGCACCACAAGGAGTGGAGCCTGCGGCTTAATTTGACTCAACACGGGGAACCTCACCAGGCCCGGACACCGGAAGGATTGACAGATTGATAGCTCTTTCTTGATTCGGTGGGTGGTGGTGCATGGTCGTTCTTAGTTGGTAGAGCGATTTGTCTGGTTAATTCCGATAACGAACGAGACTCTAGCCTGCTAAATAGGCGTACTCTACCGGTATCTCGAAGGCTCACATCTTCCGTACTAACCGTACGTTTGTTCGTCGGTGTTTCAATCGGTGTTCATACACTGTGCGAGCATTTTGCGGCTTCGTGCGGGCGGAATGTTGTGGTTTTTACTACCGGCGTACATTTTAATCTTCTTAGAGGGACAAACGGCTTATAGCCGTATGAGATTGAGCAATAACAGGTCTGTGATGCCCTTAGATGTTCTGGGCCGCACGCGCGCTACACTGAAGGAATCAGCGTGTCTTCCCTGGCCGAATGGTCCGGGTAACCCGCTGAACCTCCTTCGTGCTAGGGATTGGGGATTGCAATTATTCCCCATGAACGAGGAATTCCCAGTAAGCGCGAGTCATAAACTCGTGTTGATTAAGTCCCTGCCCTTTGTACACACCGCCCGTCGCTACTACCGATTGAATGATTTAGTGAGGTCTTCGGACTGGTACTCGGCCGGCGTTTCGACATTTGCCGATGTCGCTGGGAAGATGACCGAACTTGATCATTTAGAGGAAGTAAAAGTCGTAACAAGGTTTCCGTAGGTGAACCTGCGGAAGGATCATTACTGTGTCTCTAAAGAAAGAAACAAATATATAAATAAAAATTGAGAAATGTGCACGGGCAACACCATATACACTCTCTGTAACGACCGGACACTTGATCCTAAACAGTCCACATAATAAAATTTCGTAAACAGGGGGACAGAGTGAAAATGTGATATTTTATAATATACATTTTTATATGTGTATAATATTGGTGGCACTGAAGATGATGATGATGATGATGATGATGGTGGCTTCATCTCACGTTACTCTTATCTTCTCTATATTATCCATCAACATACTTAGCATTTATAATATATACATTATATACATAACGCACACATCATATATATATTATATCGATCTACACTGACTGACAAACACACGAGCTGTGTGTGCTGACTGTGTATGTTGAGAAATGTAAAATGTACATATATATTTAGATTTGTGTTGTGGTTATGTATGGTATATCGTATGGTATAGTATGGTATGGGTGTGTGGTTTGGAAGAGGACGAGATGTCGTACAACGATAATGAGACAAATCGATATACACAAACTTTCTCACACACCTCACTACGCACAACACAGAAGCCTCTCGCGATATGACATGGAAACGTGTATGCGCACCGCGGTTTGTGATTGTTAGGTTTGAATCTGTGTATGCACCAGTAAACAGAGCCTAACACCGAGTCACGGGGTAATTGCTTGTGAAAGTGTCCAACAGTGTTGGTAGGTTGTATGTGTTGTATGTGAGGTATATACGTGTGATGTTTGTGTGTATCACCACTCATTGGCCAATAACGTATATAAACATATAGGGATAACCGTTATATAGCACTGAGTGTTAGGTGATGTTGTGTATGTTACCCCCTCGTACATCCACACTCACACATCTATTAAAAGAAACCCCCGGAAATTATCAAAAATTATTCTTGTTGCTGTTGTTGACGCTGATGTTGCTGTTTGTTGCATCGACAATTACACTTATTGTGCGACGACTAGTTTTGTGTGTCTGTCTGACCCATCGCTGTGACGGTCTCTACATATTTATAAAATACTGTTGTGGTGATGTCTTTTCTACCACTAGCAGAGGAGGGACACGGTCTCCTCTGTACATCATTAAATTTAAGTGGTGAGAAAAGACACACATTGACTCGCACAGCAGATAGAGAGACGTGCGGTGATAATGCAGTACACACAGGCCAGTTTGCGCTAGTAGGGACTAGTTATTTGTAACAACACACTCACACGCAACACGCAAGAATAAGTCACCGACGACGGCTAGTCACTCAATCGTCGCACCAGTGGACGATAGCCATTTGCTATATATATATACATATATATGAATATAATGTGTGTGTAAGGTTTTGACTCGGCCTTACACATTTACAATTGGGGGGGGCAGTGGTGAGTGGTTAGTGTCTGATCGGTGACACATATAATATGTGTCTGTGTGTGGTGACCATTATTATACAAAAATTTTTTATTATTATTATTATTATGCTGTTGATGATGATGATCAATAAAGAATTGTGTGTGGCGGAAAATGAATGAATATTATTATAATCCTAACAAATATAACCCTGAACGGTGGATCACTCGGCTCGTGGGTCGATGAAGAACGCAGCTAAATGCGCGTCAACTTGTGAACTGCAGGACACATGAACATCGACATTTCGAACGCATATTGCGGTCCTCGGATACTGTTCCTGGACTACGCCTGGCTGAGGGTCGTATTACAATTACCAGACTGCCGGTCTTCAGTATACACCGCTGCCACCACTAGTGTGTGTGTGTGTTTCTGCTGTCTCTGCTGTTGCTTCTGTTGCTGCTGCTGCTGTTGCTGTTGCTGCTGTTGCTGTTTTGTATTCGCGTTCAATCATTGCTACTAAATTTAGACAGAGGAAAACACTCTGTCTCTAACATGTACTTGATTAAACAACAGTACACACACATGCGCACACACACAACACACAGTAGTTCGAGTATACAGACAACGCGAGCAGATTCACGGCGCACACACACACACACCGGTGGTTATGTGTTGCTGTGTAATAGATGTCAGGCGATGTTGGGTATCCGGCGTTGGGGTTATTCTGATGTATAAAATTGTTCTGCCGTCTGTGCGTGTGGCTGGTTGATGTTTGTGTGTTTGCCGGTTGATGTTGTAGATGATGTGTGTGCGTCTGTGATTTTGCACTCGCAGACGTACAATATACACACACACACACACCTACAAAACACAACACACCACCATTTCATAGTCTGTACTCTACTCTGTGTGACAGAGGAGTCCCCGTAGTGAATATGTGTATTATTTTATTTATTATCAATATTCAATATATTGGAATATATTTAGATATACAGAGAACACTCTGTGGACTGGGACTTTTTTAAACATGTATACAGTTTAATATACCAAACCCAGCCCGGTTCCTTAAATAGAAGGTGAGCGGCGACTGAGTAGTAAAACACCACTCACTTGTCAAGCGCTATAGACGCGCGGGCATCTGATGTGTTATATGTTGATACAGTTCGTCGCAAACCTAACCGGTAGCGTATATGTGTTATTAAGATACTCAAACACATACACACACGCGTGTGACTTGTACTCGTACATAATAGACCAAAACACAATCCGACAACACCGTAGTAGTCAGTGTGCTGCTGCTGCTGTTGTTGTTGTCAGTAGTTTCACAAAGAGAAGCCTCTTCTGTCATGGTACTAGCATATATATATACATTAATACATACATATATAAATTCACTCTAATATTATAGAAAAATCATAGATATCGACATCACTGTCGTCTCGTGTGTGTCGTCCTACACACCACTAGAAACCATAATATTTTACTCTCTATACTACACTTTATATCATATTTATAGCTATTATAAATAACTATATAGAAAGAAAGAAACCAAGCCGTATATGCCAATACAATTTTGTGTGTATATATCGGTCTCAAGTCAACGGCACAAACGCTAGAGAACGCATAGTCGTATTATTATCACATTTATATATTAAACATCGCATACTCGTATAACTTTACACACATTTTAGTGTGTCTTTACGTATTAATGCTGTGCGGCCAGAGTGTGACCAGAGTGGGTAGCGCTCGTCCGTCTTTACATTATCACATAATATACATAATAATATCATTATTATCATTATGAGAACAGTTGTTCTGTAAGTGAGTGTTCAAATTTAGAAGTCTCTTGTATGGCAGGGTTATAGGAACTTGTGGCAACATCATCACTCCAATGTTTTTATATTTCTATACACACCCACATATCTATATAAAGTATATTACTATCAATACGCTGTGGGAGTTTATTGAGGAGATGCTAGTGCAATGTTAGTTATTAGAGGGAATCTCTGCACGCAAACACACACTATATATAAATATATATTATATATTACTATATTGTGTTGTGAATGTTAAAACTGTGTGTTCACTGTCACTCACTGTGTGTGTGTTAAGTAACAAGAGTATACAATCGGTCTGGACGTGTCCCAGTGTCTCTGTATTTGTGCAATTAAACAAGTTTACTACTACTCGTACGTATACTTGTGCACACTTACACGATTCCAGTGGTCGTTCAAGCAAAGACCAAGCGTCCCTACTCATACAAATTGTTACGTTCAACATTTAAGCGCACAGTGTTTGCTTTGAACTATATAGCACAGATCAGTTTACAAAATCACACATTATACATATATATATGTGTTGTTGTGTTGTTGTGTATGTTCACTTAATTATATATCTAACATTTGTCACACTCTCCGTTATACAATACAATTCTGAGGCAGTTTGTGTAGTATATTTGTATGTGGGGAAATATATACGAAAAATGTTGTTGCTGTTGTAGTTGCCCCCTATACCGATCAAGACCTTTTACACGCGATCACTCTCTTTACCTAACTATATACACTGTTTGCGATGATGTAGAGTGTAAGTGACCTGACGTTGTTCATGTTCTCACTATACTCTGTCCGTAACTTACGTCAAAAACACCGTGTATCGTTATTGTATGCTGCATGCGGATGATGATTCTAATACACTGAAAATCTATGTAAACTACAAATGTGACGGCCACTTGAGATATTCCAATATACACTATATAGCAAATTTGTTCGTGCAGTCATGTTGGTGATGGTGGTGTAGATCACCACCACTCCTTCATAATACGTCTATAGTTATATTCTACATAAACTGTATTGGCTATTTGGTTATGATGTGTGATATATGCCGTGGTTAGAGAATTTATGGTGACGACTGGTGTGAGTTTGGGTCGTCTACTTGAGACGTAGAGGTGGTGTCAATTGAGATATCTTTTTCTATATGAGTGTTTTTTTATTTTGTGTGTGTGTGTGTGTGTATGTTATACACCAAAAAAATGTCAAAGAGGCCGAGTGTTACGAAACCAACAACTACACATATTGCACATATTGTCTCTCGGACCTGCCTGTTGATTACGATGTGTGTGTTTATAATGGTTTTTGTACATTATGAGTGCAGGAAACGTAATACGTGTTCTGTGTGTATGTGCAACTTGTATTCTCTGATAACGATATAGCATATATCGTGAAAGTTTTTAATAATATATAATAGAAATATATTAATATATATCTATATCTATATTTATTTATGCGACCTCAGAGCAGGTGTGACTACCCGCTGAATTTAAGCATATTACTAAGCGGAGGAAAAGAAACTAACAAGGATTCCCTTAGTAGCGGCGAGCGAACAGGGAAAAGCCCAGCACCGAAGCCCGTAGTCGGAAACGGCTACAGGGCAATGTGGTGTTTAGGAGAGCCCAGTTAACGCGGTAAGTGTGTAACGTGTCCAAGTCCTTCTTGAACGGGGCCACACACCCATAGAGGGTGCCAGGCCCGTAGTGACCGTTACCACGTCCGGGTGGGTTTCTCCTTAGAGTCGGGTTGCTTGAGAGTGCAGCTCTAAGTGGGTGGTAAACTCCATCTAAGGCTAAATATAACCACGAGACCGATAGCGAACAAGTACCGTGAGGGAAAGTTGAAAAGAACTTTGAAGAGAGAGTTCAATAGTACGTGAAACCGTTCAGGGGTAAACCTGAGAAACCCGAACTATTCGAAGGGAGAGATTCAATCACCTCGCCTGTGGTAGCACACTGGTAACGTTTTACATGGGACGTCTTCGTGCTGCCTCGGTTCGCGCCGTTGTAGTGCTGGACGCCCCGTTATCAGTGCTGTTTACTGCAGGAGGTGTGCATTTCTATCCTAGTAGATGCGTCGCGACCCATTGGGCACTTGTCTATGGTATCCGCGCTATAAGGACAGCCTGTACGGCAACACCGTTTGCTGAGTTTATTCGCAGTAGCGTGCCTGTTGTCGCACAGACCTTAGCGGTATCCCGGCAGGTGACTCGATGGTAGAAACCGTCAGGTGGTGGGTCGCTGCTCTTTTGTAGCGGAGCGTTTTCACACCCTGTGACAAGTAAACTCTGTGTAGACCGTGGAAATTGGACTGGTGCCGATTCCGCACTCGCATTACTGTTGGTCGCATGGGCTATGTAACCGATCCCGCGTCACCCGTCGGCGACGTCTGAGCTTTGGGTACTTTCAGGACCCGTCTTGAAACACGGACCAAGGAGTCTAGCATGTACGCGAGTCATTGGGTCAGATACACAAACTAAACCTAAAGGCGAAATGAAAGTAAAAGTTTATAATTTTTACATAAACTAAGGGAAGATGGGCTTCCCAATTGTCGGTGAAGCCTCGCACTCCCGGACCGTCCCTCACACTCATTGCGAGTTGGGGCGGATCTAGAGCGTACACGCTGGGACCCGAAAGATGGTGACCTATGCCAGGTCAGGATGAAGTCAGGGGAAACCCTGATGGAAGTCCGTAGCGATTCTGACGTGCAAATCGATCGTAAGAACTTGGTATAGCGGCGATAGACTCATCGAACCATCTAGTAGCTGGTTCCATCCGAAGTTTCCCTCAGGATAGCTGGCATTCGATTGAATAACACAAAATTGTGAATGAGTCTCATCCGGTAAAGCGAATGATTAGAGGCATTGGGGTCGAAACGGCCTCAACCTATTCTCAAACTTTAAATGGGTGAGATCTCCGGCTTGCTTAACGCATGAAGCCGGAGATCGGATCAATGAATGCCAAGTGGGCCACTTTTGGTAAGCAGAACTGGCGCTGTGGGATGAACCAAACGTAGAGTTAAAGCGCCAAAATTGACACTTATGGGATACCATGAAAGGCGTTGGTAACTTAAGACAGCAGGACGGTGGCCATGGAAGTCGGAATCCGCCAAGGAGTGTGTAACAACTCACCTGCCGAAGTTACTAGCCCTGAAAATGGATGGCGCTAAAGTGTCATGCTTATACTCTACCGTCGTGGCAATTCGGATGTTTTGTTAACTGCGTACGCGTGGTCGAGCACCGTTATGTCACGATGAGTAGGATGGTCGCGGCGGTGAGCGCAGAAGGATTGGGCGTGAGCCCATCTGGAGCCGCCGTCGGTGCAGATCTTGGTGGTAGTAGCAAATACTCCAGCGAGACCCTGGAGGACTGACGTGGAGAAGGGTTTCGTGTGAACAGCTGTTGCACACGAGTCAGTCGATCCTAAGCCCTAGGAGAAATCCGATGTTGATGTTGGTGTGTTTCAATCAAATGCTATATAGAAAAAACACTATATATACAAATACGAAATTGATGAGTGTTGAGAAAGAGATACATAAAAATACATATATACATTTTTATAATATTTGATATATATATACATTCATTGCATATAGAAAATAACGCACGCGCTGCTCTTACACATCCCTCGCACAACAACAACAACAAGAACAGCAGCAGCAACACAATACACATCCCCATACAAATCATCTAAAGAATGCATTAACCTTGATTGTGATTGATGTGATGATTATGTGTGTGTGTGGATGTTTGTGCTGCTATGTATGTATGTATGTAAGTTAGTTTGCTGCGATATGTGTTCGTGTGGTGAGTATCAACGTATTATCACAATACATCACTTTTCTATATATATCTCGTCTATCTGTCGGTACGCACATATCACTCTGTATATAGGTGCTGTTATGGTGAGGAAAAATTTGAATATATAAAAATATATTTACAAAAAGAGGTATACATTTTTATATACATCATTATGTGACATATATATGAAACACTGTGTGTGTCTCCTCTATATAGATATATCATCATCAACAACAACCTCCTAGATAGTGCTAGTTGAAGTTGTAGTTGTTGTTTGTGCGCATAGTATGTGGTATATAATGTTTGTATATCGTGTATAATATATAAAATATACATATATCTCTCTGTCGTCCTGTCAACACCATAACATAAGTTACATGTGTGTGTATTTGCGGCGAGATGGAAAGTGGATAATGTTTGATGTGTAGTTTATTTTCGTGATGATGTGTTTTCATCTAGTATAAGATTCGATCATATATGATGTATCTCATACACACACACACTTCTTTTTCTGTATATAAAAGAATTTTTTATTTTTGTTGGTATCACACCCATCGGGCGAAAGGGAATCCGGTTCCTATTCCGGAACCCGGCAGCGGAACCGTTAAAAATTCGGGCCCTCGCAAGAGAGTTCGTCGGGGTAACCCAAAATGACCTGGAGACGCCGTCGGGAGATCCGGGAAGAGTTTTCTTTTCTGTTTGAGCGTTCGAGTTCCCTGGAATCCTCTAGCAGGGAGATAGGGTTTGGAACGCGAAGAGCACCGCAGTTGCGGCGGTGTCCGGATTGTCCCCTCGGACCTTGAAAATCCAGGAGAGGGCCACGTGGAGGTGTCGCGCCGGTTCGTACCCATATCCGCAGCAGGTCTCCAAGGTTAAGAGCCTCTAGTCGATAGAATAATGTAGGTAAGGGAAGTCGGCAAATTGGATCCGTAACTTCGGGATAAGGATTGGCTCTGGGGTGCGGGGCGTGTCGGGCGGGTAAGCGAAGTGGGTTTCGGCTAACGTGCCGGGCCTGGGCGAGGTGCAGACTAGTGAAACGATTGTATACGTCATACCTGTCCACGGTCTGTCGACCGCGTACATGCGTGTGTGCCACTGTGCTTTCGTGAATCTTGCGCGAATCCAAACTCGGTCCCGTGCCTTGGCCTCCCACGGAACTTACTTGCTATGAGGCTCTGGGTCGGATGGTTCACGCTATCGCTGTCGTGGGATGCCGGGGAAACCCCTTGATCAACGCCTTTGCAGAGCAGGATGCGACAAGATCGAGTCTGCATCACACATTTTGCAGGGGTGCCCCGTCACCCACTTCGAACGAATAAATAGGCATAACGAAATCGTGGCCAAAATCGCACGGCACACTAGATCCCTCAAGTTCACAACAGAGGTTGAGCCTCACGTTCGCCACGAGGACGGTCAGCTCTATAAGCCCGATTTA